>VZRO01007137.1:0-53194 GCA_013397915.1 Daphoenositta chrysoptera
GTCTCTTCCAACCTCTATGATTCTGTAAGGATGCACGTGGGAATTCTGGCAGCTGCTCTCACACCTGGATTCCAGTGGATATGCTCTTCATGTTTAAGAGCAGTCATGCAAGATTTGCTCCTGTGGGCTAAACACTTTCACTGACAAAGAATGGTAGTGCCCAGGTTCATTGCAGGCTTCTCCTTAAAATGGGGGAAGAAAGTAGTAATAAAAATGAAGTTTGGTGCTTCCTGTAACTTCCAGAATTCATAAAGGGGCGACTGCATTTGATCTAACTTCAGTAGGGTAATGCTTGGTGAAATGTAGAAAACACAGGCAAGCAGCTTCAGTCTTCATTGGGAATTCATGTCTGTTACTCTCTTGGCAGAATATCTTCTATCCATCAGAGCATTGCAGATGTAAAATGTAAAGGCACTCTGCCCAAACACTCAGATGTTGAGACAATAAGAAAGTTTATCCAGATGTCTAAACTATTACTGTTAGATTTACTAGAAAAAAATTACATATTGAATAACCCAAATAGGAGATTTGGTTATTTTGAATTTAGAGCAAAAACCTGTATTGCTAGATACTTTCATATCCTGTTTGTTAAAGTCACTGGTCATTGCTGCCCATTAATAATGGTGGGTATGGGTACACTGGAGAAATTAAACTTCTTACATGTTTACTTACTTTCTCTTGAAGTAACATATCCACCAATCCGGACCCAATCTGTCGTATTTCAAATTCAATGCAAAATTTTGAGACTTAGGTTTTGGGGGAAAAACGAAAAGATTGGTTTAAAGTTGTGCATAGTAGTTGAGTTTGATTTATTAGAAGCCCTCTAGAGCTATATAATTATTTGGTGGGAAGCTGATTTGGTGTGACTTACCATCCAGAGATCCTGAAGTGACAGCCTGAACTGCTCCTTTATCTTTGGAGAGAAGAGACTTTACCCATTAGTAACGGATTGCTGGATATATTATTTTAGAGAAAAAAAAGAACAAACAGGTAAGATTTTTTCATTCTCCTCTTCTGCTATTTCCTGTCTACTGCAAAGGCATTCTCTGTCATCTTTGATCTGTCAGCTGTTGATTATTGAAGACACGATCAGGTAGTCTCAAAGTACACAAAATCTGAATGTAATAATTTCTGCAAATATTCTGTACTGTGGCTGTAGACTATTAAAGCACTTTCTGGAAAAAGACAATTTGTAGTTGCAAGTTTCAGGTATTGAGGATTTAAGGATGTTGGTTTGGGGACTTTGAATGTAAAATTTGGATAGAAAAAGATAAATAAATAGATATTAGATAGATAAAGAAAAGTTAGTGGTAGCTCCTGTAGATAATCCGTATAGAATATCTGTGATTGTTTGCTCTGTATGTGACAAGAAAAAAGTTATGACATCGTGAGTCATCCTGCAGTTTGTCATAAAACAATGTTTCCCAACTGACAAGAAATACAGTTATGTTTTGAAAACTTTTAGAGAAGTGCTTGACAGAAAATTTGTGCTTTTTTCAAGAAGGTATTGCCTTTTTGATACTGTATTTAACTTGGAATATGGTAATGCGTGCACTGTACCAAGGCTTTAGGTTATTTTTGACCTCTAGCAGGCATTGGTAAAACTAAAATTTTAATTTCTCAGTGTGACTGAATTTCAGGATATGTGCTTTTTTTGAGCTAATTTTTTTTTTTGTGACAGTGTTAGTATGATCCGAAAAAGCTGGAATCTGAAGTCAGGAGCACATTAGTGAAAGTTAATCCTAAATTTAGATTTTGTGGCTTAGTTTCATGAAGCTGCTGTTACGGACAAGACAGCTATTTCAGGGACAAAAAAAAGGGAGAGCAAAAATTGTTTAAACTACTTCACACATACATTGTACACATATCTGTTGATTTGAGTTAAATCATCTTTCATATAAATAAGTGGTTTGTGTTCAAGGTCAGGCTGATGGGGTTTAGCAATCTAATTTAGTAGATGCTGGCCTTACCCACAGCCAGGGGGCTTGGAACTGAATGACTTTTAAAGGGCCCTTCCAACCCAAACCATCCTTTGGTTCTGTAAATGTCAATTATAATGTTCAGTATTAATTTAAAGTTAGGTAAATTGTGTTGGAGTTCCCGTAGTGTAAATGAGATCAGCATCCAGAGTGTGTTGGGGTTCACAGGGGTGCTGGGATTTCCTCCATTGTAACTCACTACAATATTATAGACAATATTGCTGTTGTTTGAACATGGGAAATTACAGGGCAAGGTAAAAAGGCATTGGGGGGATTTTGGTAGAAATCTTCACAATTCTTAAGATGCTTTTTAGTGGGGGAGACTGGGAGGAACAAATACAGTGTTAAGGTTCCTCAAGCTTTTTGTCATGGAATTTTATGTTTGAGTTAGCTCAGTAATTAGAAAACTTTCCCTAAATCCTTCTAAGAATTCTTCCCTTTAAAAAAACACAGCAAACACACAAAAAAAGTGAAAAACATCCTTTCATTTTTTGCCTTTTACTGTCTTGAAATCTAAGTACATATTTTTAGTCCTATAGCAAGTATTAAGCTATTGGGGACAGCACAGTTTTTTTCTATTCATGGACACTATATTTCACTACTGATCATGGAGAAAACCATTTGCTAAATCTGAGGCAGAAATAGAGTTTTCAGTTTTGCAACCACCATTAGAAAACAACACATACAGGGTTTAGGGGCAAAAAGTGGGAGATGTGGAGTTCTAAAGCTATTTTATTGTCTTCCAGTCAAATTTGCAGGCTTGGGACAGGTTACTCTAAGCTTGGAAATTGATCCTTAACCTTCAAAATGACTTAGCACTATGCACATAGTTGCAGCAGCATTAATTAATTCCCAAACTCCTGTTGGAGCTGCTCATTAGTTTGCTGTGAAGGACGTGTTAGGAAAAGAGGCAGGTTAAAGAGCTGAGAAACAGGGGAAGGAAAAGAAGGAACCAAACAGATGTTGAAGGAGGAGAACTTTCCAGTGGTTTACACCAGTGACAGGTTTTTTGCTGCTCATTTGTCCTACTGCTATTGTCTGGCTCAGAAGAAAAATCAATCATATGGATACACAACTAATTGCAGCCAGTGATGAAATGCATATCCTAAAATCACTTTTTTATTACCCTTGTAAGCTCAGAGCACAATAGAAAAGGGTTGTGCTTCCCTCTCCGATGGTGTAATTTAAATACTTATTTTGCAAATGAAATAATTGTAAATATAAACCAGATACTTATAAAAATACCAATAATTGCAGCCAGTACAAGCTTAGTTGCTATCATTCATTGTGTATGTTTCTGCTTGATTATTGTTGAATCTTATTTTTCTGTTGAGAGAGGACATTTCCTTTAAATAAGAACTTCCTGAAATGCTCCTGAAGCAATAATAACATCCCAAAAGGAATGTATAAATAATTGTTACTACAACTTTATTGAAGTTAATTTTAGGCAGAACTGTAAGGCAGCTGTTCATTGCCTTTTTATAGCATTTACAAAGAGCATTAAGCTGTTTCAAATTTAATGTGGGTAAGGGTGTATTTTGTACTTCTGCCTTGTCACAAGAAAGGAGGATGTTAGAGAATGTTACTGTTACCAAATACAGAACATTGGAGAGGTGTTGAGAAAAAATAACTGTGCAGTACTTTGAAAGGCAAGGCAGTGTTGGTCTATGAAGAGGAAAGTTCATCAGAAGCCTCTGTTTTCTGTGGAAAGTTTGCCAGTGCATTGTTTGAGATTATTTTATGCTATACAATATAAAATATAGTATGGCATAAAAACCATTATATCATGAAATAATTACTGAGAGTTAAAAACTTCAAACAAATATATTTCAGATTATGTTTTTGTTTTCCTTTTTAAGAATTACATGGTCATTAAGAACTTGGTTTTGCTTTAGTGTGTTGGAAGTTGAGCCAGAAAAGTCAAACCAAGGTCTCTGAAGCTCCTGTGCCATACAGCCACTGATCCAATTATTCTGTTTTTTCTCATAGTGTGTAGTTGGTGGGTGCAATGCCAGCTTTGCATCTCAGGGAGGACTTGCCCGTCATGTGCCCACACACTTCAGCCAGCAGAACTCTTCAAAAGTTGCCAGCCAGCCAAAGGCCAAAGAGGAATCTCCATCTAAAGCTGGAATGAATAAAAGAAGAAAATTAAAGAACAAGAGACGACGATCACTACGTAAGTGTTTCACAGAAGTTCTGGAAAGGTTTGTCTTAGATCGAAAGTTGCTCCTCACTCTGGTGGTTTCTCGGCATATTTGAATCTGGTAGGGTTGGTATTCCTTGTGATGGGAAGAAAACAATTCCAGATTCTGTTTGTGTTCCTTTTCAGGGTAAATCTCTGTGAGTTAAGGAGAAAAGATCCGTTTCTCCTGAACAACAATTGGTGTTGCCAATTGAAAGAAGCTTTTCATTGCAGAGTCACTTTTTGTTTACTGACTATATTACTGTTGGAAAGTGTTCTGTTTAGTGCTGATGAGATCTGAAGTTCAGAGATTGCAGATTCATATAAATTAGAGATAAATGCATGTTATATAAGCTCTTCTTTGAGCACAACATTTCATTACGTTAATGACAGTTTTATGAGCATAACCAAGATCTAATTTTGGGCAGAATTGACTTGCTATGTTTTTTTAATCTGTCTCCACATAGTTGATGTTCATTAATTTTATATGAACCAATGTACTGAGAGGTGTGATTTGTCATTTAAAGTGAAAACTGTTTCCTCTAGCAAGAAAGAATCACTTACCCAGTACCTCTTCTAGTCCATTTGGATCTGGTACCAAACCGAGTTTGAGTCCTGGGTTGTCCTGACATAAATCTAATAAAATGTCAAATTTCTATAGAGATTCTAATCTATAGGAATAGTTAGGAAAGATTAGGCAATTGTTAAAATGTGCCACTTTGGTTTAGAATTACTTTGGATGCAGCTCTCCAGTACCAAACTGATCATTTGCTAGTTTTAGAGTGGTACTGTGACACCTGCATTTTAGAGACATGAAAAAAACCCATTTACATTTTTTTTCTGCTGATAACTCAACAGCTGAAGATAAAACCACATGAATTTTACTTGTGGTGCAAAGTCTCTCTTACAGTATTGGAAAGTACCACAAGATACCTTTTTTTATGAACCACTGGACATTTTAAATCTCTTACTGTCCAGTCTTATTTCTCCAGAACTCTTCTGTGGCAGAACTTGTAACTGTATCCATCTTTCTCTTCCTGTGAAGAAATACAGTTACCAGTTATTTAAATGGTACTGCAACAATGGATTCACTTACCAGTGGTCTTAGGTGATTACTCTTTATCACATGATTGTGATTCATTCTTAATACCTCACCTGTATTTTAAGGAACTTTATGGAAATTTATGAAGCAGTGGTCATGTTTCTGCCTTGCATGCAGACAAGCATGTCCTGGGAAGTTACAGCATCCCTTGGAATTCTGAAAAGTTTCCTGAGCCACTGGGCATGCCTGGGTATTCTTAAAATATGTATGAGCAAATTGTGTTGTGAAACACATCTGAAAAGCAGAGATTTCAAGAATTCCTCTAATTTTGATTCAACATTTAAAGAAATTAGAAAACTGTTTCTGTCCTTTTCAGAATTATTTTCAAGGAGCTTTCCCTTTCACTCTAGAAATCTGTGTAAATGAGAAGGTTCAAGAAGCAAAGGCTGATCACTCAAGGGTTAGGGGCTCCCTTTGCAGTATCTTTCTGCATCTTAGATGTAATGAGAGAGACATCTTGAGATAATTGCAGGTTCCTAAAGGATTACTGTGATTTTGTTGACTGTGTTATTCAAAATATAGATATCTAAGCCTGGTCACTTCAAAATTTTCATTTTCAGAGGTTCCTGAGTTGCATCTTAGCTTGCTTCTCCATATTGATGTAGTTAGGTGGCTGATTTAATGCATCTTAATTCATTTTCACCCCCCACTATATGCAGAAGTAGTTTTTCAGGTTGGCCTTTTATTAGTAATTGATAAACATTATATTATATTCTTTGACTTACAAATGTCAAATCAGAGCTTCATAATTAACACTTCAAATCACCTGCTAAGGTGTTGTCTAATAGGAATTTGCTGCAGAATTTATGAATGAATTTATGGCAAAAAATGTAAATAATAAATATTGTGGGAATGTTAAAGACCAGACTGTAGTATTTGAATGGTCTGGTGTCTTGATCAAGTGTTGCACAGGAAGAAAAATGACAGCTGCTTGAGCAATTTCTTATCTTCTTGCCTCTTGAGACAAATGCAATGCTGGCTGTAGACTTTTGCCTTAAGGCAGAAATCATCTCTAACTGAGTTGGGAACTGACTACTGTAATGTATTTCTCCAGAGGGTATGTGACCCAGAAATGTATCCAAAGTTGATGGCATTTTCTGAAAATGCTAAATATTGGCAGCTTTCCTTTCAAACTTTGTGTGGATTATTGTTGGTGAAGTGAATGTGACAAAGGGCTGCTACAATTTTGCTTTGTCTTTCTGTTTCTTAGCTTAGTTTTAGTTAAAGAATGAAGTGTGCAAGTTTGAATGTTTTGTCTTTACAAGAAGAATGGGGGAAGGCAAAACCCTCATCCAAGAAGCCACAATAACATAATGAACATCATTAAGTATTTTCAGTCAAGAATATATAAAGCTAAGAACCTGGATTTATATTTAGATATTTTTAAGTGTCCAAAAGGAGAGGTGTTTAACACATGTACCAGGTTCTCTGCAAGTAGGGTTACAGGGACTTAATGACATGGATGTAATACAAAATGCCATTTGATAGTGGGCAATCTGTTTAAATCACTTCCAGATAATAATTTGACAAAAACTGACAGTTTTGCACCACAAAACAATTTGTCTCTGGGAAAAATCGTTGTCAGCATGTTCTTTCTACTTCATGGCTTTATTACACCCTGTAAAGCTGTAAGTGGATTACTAAATATTTATTGACAATTGATGGCCAATATACGCTGTTACTGAAGCACCCTCATGTATAAATTCTTAATAGTTTAAGTACAGCAAATTTATACATTTGCTTGCTCTGTTTTATATCTGAAGGTTAACACCCTTCTGTGAGCGAATATATAATGGAAAAGGAGACATTAATGTGGCTATATCAAATCTGATTTGAACTATAAAGAGAATTTTTACTGTTACTTAATTGGTTTTTTAACATCTTACCATTTTAAAGTGTTTTACTTTTCTTTTGCCCTGTCTATAAACAATGCATGTTCTTATAAGTTTGAAAATCAGCCTTTTATCATAAAAGCTTGTTTTACTGGTGGCACCCTTTTAACTGGTTACATTCATGGTGTTATAGAGATCTTATTTGTCTGAGATATTTTGATGTAGAATAACTCAGGATTAGAGTCTGGGCTTGTTTTCTATTCTGGATAGCCTTCTATGTGTTCCTTCATTCATGTAAAGTGGCATTTAGAGCCAAATATATGCAATTTGTGTACCTCTAAAATAGGTCACAGTATTGCTATTCTGAAGCTGCCTTGAATACAATATTGTAACTTGCCTTTTCATTGCAAAGATGACACTGTGCTTATTAACAAGCATGATAATTGAGTTCACAGGAGGAATATAAGAGAGATAAGCTTACTGTTCATGAAATTTACAGCAGGACTCTGTTGGTTCTGTAGGGCTTGGATTTTCATTTGGTAGGTTACTGGTATGATGATGTTAATTTATTTGGCTTAAGGAATTGATGTGTACTTGGAACTTGTATTATTAAGCAGGAAGGAAGATACTTAAATCCAATTCCTCAAAATCATTTTCAGTCTAAATATGCATAGAAAATATAACACTAATACTTAGTAAAGAATAAATAAAATCATTCACACACTTTTGAAAAATTGCACCCTTTCTTCTGAGTTTGCTGAATGTTTTCCACTGTAAATCCTGGAGAAATTTGCTGTATGAAACCGACAGCAAAAATTTGGGGTTGTTTTTTTTCTTTTCCCCTTCTTTCCATGCTCCCTGCTTTCCTCCCTCATATTTATTTATCAAATATTTATATGCTTGCATCACTGACCACCTGCAGCAGGAGCTGTGGTCCTACATTGCCACTTAGAGAGAGAAAAAGCTGCAGTGAGATGATTGCCTAATTGGCAGCATCCAACTGAGATGGAGCAGGCTCAGAACAGAATGTACAGATGAATGCTTACCAACAATCAGCCCCAGGAGTGCAGCAAATGCTAGCTTTAAGTGGAATTTGTAGTTCATTTTGAAATAATGGATACAGGAATATAGAAGCTGTTTTAAATGAAGACAGCAGAACTTTGAGTGGCTGTTTGTGCAGATTTCAGGGTAATACGTAGTTGATAATGTCATATCAGTTCCTATTCTTAGTTTTAATTTGTGTGTTATTTAATAAATTGCTACTCTCAAGGCTTAAAAATGTGAATATTTTCATTCAGGCTTTTTTGCTAATGTAATGTTATTACAGTTTTATGTGGTATATTTTAAAACTTGAGTGTGAAGTATTTCTAATACCATGTAAATATGTTATTTTTTAGTTTAAGTACTCTAAGTGTAGAATTGATGGACCTTCTTTCACATCCTAAATCAAAACTCAGTAATCTTTTTACTCTTGAAGAAATACTTAACAAAAGGAATTAATTTCCTTTTCTAAAAGGAAAAGGTCTTTATAATGCCTGCTGGTTTTAGACTGGCTGTAAAATCTTAGATGGGTGTTAGTTGTGCTTTATTTATTATAAATTGAAGGGTAATACGTGATGCAGTTGGTGCTTTTTGACTAGAAAATGTTTACTAATAGTCAAAGAACATGGAATGACAACTTGTATATAGAAAGAAATGTGTAGTAGTGTAGAGTTTTTCACCTAACTATTCAGCATTATTGAAACTTAAATGAGTGAATGTAGGTGCATTTTTGGAAATAGCTGTTTCATCCGCAGGGAGTGTGTTTAGACCAAACTTGAATTGTGCTTCTCTTGGAGTAATTTCTCCCTCTCAGTGAAATTAATGTTTGCAGCTCTCTGACAAGGTGGTGCTACTGACATAATGATAAATGATTTAGTAATGACACTTCAGACCTATTTACATGCTTGAATGTCTTTGAATGCTTTCAATGTGTTGAACCCTAAGGATCTCTTTTCCTTTTTTTCCAGCAAGACCTCATGACTTCTTTGATGCACAAACACTGGATGCTATAAGACATCGAGCCATCTGCTTTAATCTCTCAGCACATATAGAAAGTTTAGGAAAAGGCCACAGTGTTGTATTTCATAGTACTGTAAGTATATATATGATGCAGTCTTTGTGTCTGAAAAATCTAATCTCTCAGAAAAATTTCTGTTTTCCTCTTACTGCTGTAGACATTTAATCAGAAATAAGCAATAGTGGCTATTTTTTACTGTTGAGTTGTCCACTGCTATTAGTAAATGAACTTTTAAGAAGTATTGGTGGTAGTTGTTCTAGCTCACAAACTGAATGGATTGCAACATTTCCTGTCTGATCCACTTGGGGAATATCTAACAGCAACTTTGTGTTGCAGAAAAAATTGGTTCTATCTTCTAAATAAAGATGCAGTTCAGATGGCATTTCCATAGTCATGAGTGACAGTGCTGATTTATCACAAGAAATATTTTGGGTGTATAATTGAATATTTAAAGATGCTGATCTGAAAGATGTGTTTATTCCCTTTCTTTGTCCAGTTTAAAAGATACAATCCTGAATAAATGTATTCCTGTCCCTATTTTTTATTTTAGACAACTTACCACCAAAATATCAGTGAATTGCTAGAAGGAGGCAAGAACCAAATGGGGAACTTGTGTTTGCATAGGAAAGACATCAGTATTAGTTTAGAAGAGTTCAAAGCAGGGATAAAGTACTGAATTGGGGTAGAAAGATCAGAAGTTTAAAAAGTTGTATAACCTCAAGTTTTCTTAAGCATGTTGGGAGATGAGGGCATGTAAAAGGTAGAGACTTGGCTGGAGAAAAGGAGATGGGACAAAATGGGGAGGGATGGTTTTAAATTGGTAGAATAGTCCAAACAAGGAGTGCTGATTGACATGTCTTCAGCTACAGCTTAATCTTAGTATGGGATTCAAACTCTTGAACTATCAGTCTCTTTCCATAAATAAAAGATGATTTTGTTTGCATGAAACTTATTTCACCTTGTTCTGCAAGACTGATAATTGTTCTGAATACCTGTGGGCCTGTGTTGGGAAATCTTTTCCAAATGATTTCTGCTGAACTTTGTGTGCACTGAGCACCAGCTGCAAGTGGAGATTGCAGGTGGTTTAGCTGTTACTGTATTTAAATCTCATTCAATTTTTGCTGGCCAACGTGGATTTTACAATGCTGTGAGAAAAGCAGATTCTCTTCCAATTCAAAGCTTGCTTTAATCTGAAGCGTTATCCAGGCAGTCCACTCAGCTGTGGAAGAACAGCTCTGGCTATTGGAATAATTCATAAGGAGGTGGAATGAGAGGGAGGAATCTACTCTAAAACTGCTTCAAATTAACTTGAAGGAAGTGGTGAAAATCCTTTGAGCTCATCCGTGAGCTGATGATACCTCACAGGCAAACACTTGCTCGTTTTGCATCACTTATGAGCATTAGGACATGGGATTTGAATGGTGACTGGCTAAATGGCATGATATGTTCATGTGGTCCACTTTCAGAGGAAGAAAAAATGGGTAATTAGCAGAGACATTCACTTGAAAGGAGGAAGATAGGAAGATGAAATTGCCTTGCTGTCTGAAAATAGCCATAAATGATGTGGCTTTATTGTTTTTTGCAGCCTAAGAATAATGTCAGCACAATGCAGCATCTTTCAGGGACAGATATTCTAATATAAAGAATTTCTAAGCAGTCACTGTTGATACATTTCATGTCCTCTGAAAAGACACATCCTTTCATTTATACATACTCTTTTTAACACATCCTTTTCTTTGTAGATGTGGAGAGATTTAGAATGCAGTCATTAATAAAATCTTTTCGAAGAAATGTGCTTGCCATCCAGAATACACTTTTGACTTGATTATGGTTTTTTTTTCTGCTTGCTTTTTTAAAATTGAGTCAAATTCTTTGTATTTTAATTCTTTGAATCGTTAGATGGAAAAAGCCAAGCACATCTAGTTATTACACTGATTAAAAAAAATGTAACTTATAGGTTATCCTCTCATGCTAACCCCAACCTTTGAAATGGCTTGAATTAATTCTCTAAAATATTTGAACACTAAACTGTTCTCTGGTTTCAGCTTTTTTAGGTATTTTAGTTCGGTGGCCACATGTATTTTAACTAGTTACATTTTTTTGAGATACGGAAACTTTGTAAGACAGTAATGGATACAGTGAGATGCCCACCAATTTATCGTGTGAAATTGTTTTCTTTTTCCAGAAGAGGTCAGCAAAACTCCATGTCTGATTTGAGACAACTTTGATGCACGTTTCCTTTGAATTTCCATTTTGTTTCTGGGACACTGCATGAAATGTAGAGAGTATAGTAAGAATATTTCCAAATAAAGCTGTATTAAGTACACATCTCCTGGCTGAATTGTGGTTTTCACTTAAAAACTTAAATGGACTTAGGTTCTTTGCAAAACAGTTTTAAGTCTTCAGGGCATATTTATTGCAGACACACAACTTTCAAGGAGTATAACAGTTTGCCTTCTGTGACTGTCTAGTTGGGCATGAAGAACAACAACATTTGAGCAAAGAATCTGGAATTTGATTTTAATTATGATTTTGTAATTATTATAGGTAATAGCTAAAAGAAAAGAAGATTCTGGCAAAATAAAACTCTTGCTTCATTGGACACCAGAGGACATGTGAGTATATTGCTAGTGATGTGTTTTAAATGGGGAAGGATTTACGGGGGGATCAATGAAGTGTCACTAAATTATTTTGTGCCTTTAAATATTTGAGTTAAAGTTCATATTTTAAAAATGCTTTTCAAAAAAAAATTTAAAAGTTTAGAAATTAATAAGCAATGAGTTTATTGATTTTTACTTTACTTTCAAGTCTTTGGGCTCTAATACCAGTTCCATTAAATTTGCATCTGTATTTTTAATGCATTTTGTCACAAGTTTCAATTCATCTTGAGAGACAAAAGCTAAGATATTCTTATAAAATGGGCAGTTTTTTGATTCCTTCTAGGACAGATGGTAGCACTATATATAATAGCATTCTGAAGTTACTCTTTTTAAAAACTTACAGATGAAGACAGTTAATTTTGTTTTAAGGTAAGCATTAAGAAGTATGCAACACTGGGAACATGAAAAAATAAATAAAAGAGTAATTTTATTTTTAATACCGAGTCCAATGAGTTTTTTGCTCACACAGATGAATTCAGTATTAGAATCCCTGCATTGGAGAAGACAGGTTGTTCAGTAAGGTCAAGACATTCCCAATGGAATTTAGATTTGGTTGGTCAGGTCAGAGGAATAATTTGTTTTCTATTGCTATTTGTTGCATCTTGGTTGTGTTAGAGTGTGTTTCATGCACTGAATGATGCAGTTTTGAATTCCTGAGTATTCAGTTCATCTTGATTATTGCATTTAAGCAGAGGAAATGCCAAGGTGTCATCAGCCTTCCAGGTGGAGCTGGGAGAAATTATTTAACTCTACTCTGAGACCTTTTCAGCAACTGTTTCTAGTTCTCCAGGTTATTTCTACATTTAGGGTATTTTTCAGGAAAAGTAAATTCAAGTCTTTAAGTCGTTTCCTCTACAAGAGGAAAATAACTTTTAATGGGTTGGGAGGGTGGGGGTTGTTTCGTTGGTTTTGGTTTTTTTTAAGAGCAGGAATTTATTTTTGGTGCCAGTAAATCAGCTTAGTGAGTTGTTGTCGTTCTGTTTATTTCAAATAGTCTCTGTGAAAGGTTTTTAATTTGCTGTTTGTATCTTGAGTATATAGTTGCTACTGAAAATGTCTTCCCAATTTTGGTTGTCCAAAAATTGATTTTTGGCTTTATTTAAAAAATTTCTATGATGTTTTTCCACCTTTCATGATCCATAAGATTTAGTGAATAAATGGATTGCCTGCTGGGTTGTTCTCCCTCCCCCTCTGCCCTGTTTTTTCTTTTTTTCTTCCACCTTCATCTGAAAAGTTTAACTCAGGAAGCTCCTTTTGCTGCTGGGTTAGAGGTTCTTGATTTCACTTCGTGTTTGGAATAGCTTAACCAAAAATTTGAATTTGAGTTGCAGCTAGCTTTCATACAAAGTGAAATCTGCAAAATACAGATTCAGTGAAATAATTTGCAAAATCTGTAAAAGTACATTTGGCTTTGATCAGAGAAGGAGCTGTTACATTTAGTTTTAAGTTTTGGGCTTCTCAATTTGAAACCTGTGTCAAACAGTTAGACACCTTAATTACAATGTAAACTCCTCCCCCAACCTGAAGTTAATCTTTGGCTTCTAGGACATGTAGAAAATTTTAAAAACCCAACCAAAAACGCACAGAAGAAGATATAATCTAGATTAACTTCAGCAAAGTTGGAGCATTTTGCAGTAGAAACCTTTGAGCTTGGAGCAAGCAAATTAGTGTAACTCAAAGCTCAGTGCCTGCAGTTTATTCTGTCCTTTAATTGAAAAGAATAAAAGAATTTTATACCCAGTAAAATAAATTATTTGCAAAGGTATGGTTGTTTTTTCTGTTACCCGATTTCACATTAAATTGTTATAGTGGAAAATGTAGTGCCATTATCATTGTATACTTGGAATATGCTTCTGGAATAATCTAAATTCTGTTCAGTATCTTTTTCAAACTGGCAACCTGAAAAACTTTGAAGTATAATGTGTAAAGATTGGCTGCCTTTCCTCACTGCAGTGAAGATGCTTTTTAACCAGGGAAATGTGAAAATTGCTTCATATGTACTAGTTTGCCACATAATTTTATGGTAAGAAAAACAGATGATCTTTTTTGAATATTTTTATTTTATTTATTTATTCATAGTCTGCCTGATGTGTGGGTAAATGAAAGTGAGCGACATCAGTTAAAAACTAAAGTAGTTCATTTATCAAAACTACCAAAAGATACTGCCTTGCTTCTGGACCCAAACATATACAGGTAACAACTTAACTTTGAAACTTTCTTTACTTGAATATAATCTTAAGCCTCACTTAACTTTTTGACGTTGGAAAATCAGGATTACTAATGTATTATACACCAGATCAGGGAGCCTTGGTACTGTAAACGTCCAGGAGTTAAGTTCTGAGGTCTTAAGTTATTTCAGAATTACTTCTTGAACTAAACTCTAGTTACTGAGAAACGGGGAATGTGTGTATTTACCAAGTGTATTTTACTTTTTTGTGCTTGGTGTACAGAAATTCTAGTAAAGGAGGTACACACAGTGGAATCCTGAAAGATCACTTCTGTTAAGATCACATACTGGTTTGTATACCAATTTTTTTAAAGTCCAAATTTATCTTTCCATATTATATTCAGCTGTAATACATGCAGTATTACCTTGAAATTTGTACTTGTATTCAAGTACTGTTATTTTTTTAATTCAAGATTCTTTATAGGGGGACAGAAGGGAACAATCCATGTTACTCGTCTTTAAGCTACTTTCACATTTCTGTTTTTAGGCCCTCAGATTGGCTTCTAATCCATCTGGTTTCTAATAATTTCCTGATTCTCCCCCCACCCCTTTATTACTGCTCTCCCATGATTGTCAGTACCCACAGTTCTGTGTGTACAGTTTTTAAAGGTAATCTGAAATGCTTAATTCATTCTGAAATTTTGAACATCCATAGAGATCACATATTATATGTGATTTTATTAAAAATCCATGAAAATGGGTTGTGGAAAGAAAATTTATCATAACAGAAGTTCAGTGTTCCGATGTTTCTTCCTTAAGATCCAGTGAGCAAGAGTCTCAAGGAGTAAATAGAACATTAATCTGAGGTCTTTCAGTGCCATAAGCCTTTCAGTTCACCTTTAATATTCAGTGTATTTCACTAATCAAATTAATGAAAACTTGCTTTACAAGATGAAAATAAATCCTACTGTATTTGCTATCTTTTAAAATGTGTTTTTAATAATTACCTTAGTCTATGAATCATTGCTATTAATGGTAAAATCATAAAAATGTTATGGTGAAATTGGGTTGTGTTTTAAAACTGTTTAATATAGTGATTTTTAATATCTAATTGAGGTGTTAATAATTTTATATTGATTACCTTTGCCGAGATTGGTAGGTTAGTTTGCTTTGAAAAGAAAAAAATAACCTCATAAAATAGAAATATAATGATCTCTGGGATTAAGTCCTTGGAGAAAAATTAGCCAACCTTTCTATCTCTCCCAAATAAAATTAAGGTCCCCACATGTAATGCTGTACTCTATTTTTAGCAGTATGGATCAGTCTGTGATTGAAATGAGCTTTTGGGACCAGCTGAGGGAGCTTAATGATACAAATTTTAAAACCAAAACTTTGCAAGAGGAAAAGGTAGTTAAAGAAATTCAGTGGCAGCTATTAATGTCATGCTAAAATGCCATGCTTTAATAGAAAGTTTGAAATAATTACCTGAAATATACACTTTTATGAGATCATCTGAAAGGGCTCCTGGTTTTAATCAAATGAAAGTAGATTTTGCATAGTCATGATTTCATAGTAGATTCAGCTGACTGATAAATGCATCACAGGGCCTTAATGTAAAGCTGTACCATCTTCTTTTACAGAACAATGCCCCAGAAGAGGTTGAAGAGGTAAAAACCAAGCAAGTGGGGACACCTGCAGTCTTAGTCACTGACAATGGATTTAGAAATAAAGTTGCACATTAGTCAAATCCCATCTTTTTTTTTTTTCTTTGTTTTTCTTTTGTTTTTCTTTTTTTCTTCCTTTTTTTTTCTTTTTTTTTTTTTTTTTTTTTTTANTTTTTTGTTAGAGAAATATTTATGCTTAGTGTAAACATTCTGTGAATGAAGTTGATGCTTCCGTGGAATATATTAATATATTACTGTATATCCACATTTTCATGGAATGGTACAGTGGGAGACTGAGCAAACACTCTTCTGGCAACTTAGTGGAACAACTAAAAGGCTTTGCATGCTTGCTTCTTTAAGCTGCTTTTTTCTTTAGTGAATACAGTAGTCTATATTTGATGAAAAGAAAAAGTAACCATCACCACTTACTCCCGATTCCCAGGAGAACTGTTAACAAGCTATTTGGGCTTCCTGTCAATGTTTAACTAAATTTAACACGTGCCAGCCAATAGAACAGCTACCAAGGGATTCTCCTCTTGCCCTCTGAGTATGGTGGATAGTAATCATTCGTCATTTGTAACCTTGTGTCCTTTTGCAGATCCCTAAAATATGTTGGATTATGATGTTGAAACAAATGTTGATGGAATGCTTGTCTTTTCCAGTCAACTCTGAATACATATAGTACGGTCTCAAGATGTTAATTAAGAGTGTTGCAGTCTGTCTGAGCCCCTTTGCAGGAGTAGTGTAGTGTGTTAATCAGATCTGCTTTGATGTGATCCGTATCAATGGACAGGTTTGGAAAAACCTCGATGTAAGCAGTCAGTGTTACTGGTGGTTTATTTTGCTTTTTTGACCCTCTAGGATCCCCGTTCACTTGTAAAGTATACTTTATTTGGCCTAATGTTTTCTAGATGTAAAGAAAATGGTATTTTTTAAAAAAAAAATAATCTAGAAATTCAATCCTTTTATGCACCAAAGTTGGCTTTGAAAAGGAAAGTGAAATCATTTTCTTGCTTAATAAGCAAGAAGCCGTGGATTTTTTTTAACTGACAAATAGAGATGCGTCTAACCTGTTAGTCTTTGTATGGAGACAAAAATGTTGCATATAGATAATAGGACATTGCTTGTAAATATTTCAGCAGATTTGTAATATATTTTTATATTATGAAATGTACTGTAGATGTTTTTCTAGAGGCATGAAAGTTAAAATGTATATATTACGGTAGAAATAATATTGAAGGATATTGTAATTCACTAGTGCTGCCAGAAGAATTGTTTAAAAAAAGCACCTTCCTTAACAGTAAAAAAACCTTCTTTTACATACCTAAGGGACTATATACTACTGTTAGTATCTGTTGTAAGAACAAAAACACATTGAACATCCTTCCCAGAAATCTTAGAGGGATGAATAGTACCCATAATTAATTCATGGCGCTCCTTTCTAATAGTGAACACAGAATTAGTTTTTTCCTTACTGTAGGAAGGAACTAATATGTAAAATTTGTATGGATATATGCAGTCAAACTGCAGAGTTAGTCCTCCTTATTGGGGAGGAATTTACTACAGTGAAACTAATAACCAGCAGTTTTTACACTAAATTTTTATGAAATAGATTAAGACTTAAAGTAACCCTTTGGTTGCAGAAGTGAGCATATCCTAATGTAATACAAATGCATTCTGCATTGGTACTGACACGAGTCTTGCTTAGCTCCAGTGGGTTAAAAATGTTACTTATATACACAAAAAAATAATCTTATCAACGTATGAAGTGCAGATTAAAAGCACCACTAATATAAGATGTTCTGGAATGGTTGTTTAATAAGGGTATTATTCATAAAATCTGTAGTGACGTGACTTTATTTTTGGAAAAAATGCAGTGTTTTGGTTTTTTATTTTTTTTGCTTGAGCACTTCACCTACTGCTTTTTCTGTACCTATAAAGTAATCCGTAATCTTTGTTTCTTTTTTTTTTGAATTTGTTATAAAATTGCCAAATAGAAGTGTTTCAGATATAGTTTGTATTTGTATTTTTTTAATTTTATTGCTTCATGAGTTTCTTGTAAGTCATTTATAATTGACAGATGATTGTAGACCTTGCCTGAGTATTTTTTCTAATAAAACAAAGCAAACAAGCCTCATATGCTTCACAATTGTAAGTTTTCAATGAAGTTTTCAAAACCAAATATAAAAATGACTATTTCCTCTGTAAGTTGTAACACACACCTTTACAGAATGGGGAATTCATGGATTCAAGTCTCATGGTGTTCATGTAAAATGTGATTTTTCCTGGGTTTGAGAAAACTGTTATCTGGTGTTCTCATGGTAGAGTTTCTGCTTTGGAAGGAAAAATCAGTTTAAATAACAAACATCTGTGAAGAAATGGATGCATTGGAGTTCATTAAACTTTCCATAATAGTCAGAAGGTAAGTGGACTTTTGGCTGGTTTCTACCTCGAAGTTTTCAAAGTGAATTGCTTAAACTATTTATGCTTGAAAGTTACTTGCATTCTACAGATTTTGGAATTACTTGCTGGTGTTTTGTTTCAAATGCTGGTCCTGTTCTCTAAAGCTCTGCTGCAGTTTTTGTGTGTGCCCCTGGGTAAATTTCACTTTTGTTGGAATACCTGGTACATGGAACTGGCACTGTGTGCTGGGGGGCACTGATCACTTTGTTCTGAAAATAATCTTATTCTTACTCTTGAAAAGTGTTCATGAAATAATTGGCCTCTCCCCTTTTAAGTAATTCCATGTGCTTTGTTTTGGGATGTTTGGGATGTAACATTCAAAGGTTTCTCCCTGTTTTTCTCAAGAACATTTTTTTAATATTAGATTTTCCAGACATTTACGGATTGCACTCCCTCCCAGCTTGAGTGTTTATTTTCTTTGTAGAGAAATGTCAGCTCCTTGAAAATCACACTTTTCAGGAGTTGCAGTGCACACAGATATCCTGTTCAAAATCACATTCTTTTGGAGTGTGTTGGCTTGAATTTTACAGTTTTCTAAAAGGGAATAACAGGATTTTTGAGTGAGGGATGGTGTTTTGGGATCGAAGACCAGCTCTGCCTGTTGCTTAAGTGGATGGAAATTCTTCCCTGGGAAAACTTGCTGGCATTTGGGCATAGCACACAGCTGATTGTTAGAAACTGTGTCTTACTCTGTTTGCTAAAGCACCTCAATAATCTGTTTATTAAAGACAGAACAGAAACAGATCAGTATTTTTCTTGTACTTACTTTGCATATAATTTTCTCAAATTACTATGGGTCGTTCAGATTTTGGCCAAATTCTGTAATAGGTTGCACTATATTTTTCTTCTATAGTCCATGAAGTAATTCTATCAGTCATTTCAATTTGGATTGCACATTAATTCTGGACTAGCTTCATTTGGGAACAAACAGGTGAATTGTGTTCAAACATGCATTGTTTTTAATAATAGAAAATCTGGTTGATTTCTGTTCCCTTCAGCTTTTCAGTACCGTGTATGAATTAATTAGTGCAGAAAACCAGTCTTGTTTAATACTTCAGACTGAAATTGATGATTTATTCTCACTTAATACATTCTTGCCTTGACATTTTAAATTTGTTAATGAACCTAAGTATTCCTCTTGTCATATTAATGTATGACAAGTACAACAGAAGAAGAAAATTGTATAATAGGAAAGTTGGCTTTTAAAATAGCTGAATCTGTGGCTTCTTTCAGCCATTAGTGTTTATTTAATCCAAGCAAAGAATATTCTGGTAAACTCTGACAAATCAACTTTTAATAAAAGGGTTTTTTTATGTTTTAGGGGAGGGGGAGGTAAGCACCACCCGCACTACTGTTTTGAACAACACAAAAACTTGTATTGCAACCTCAAAGTAGTTTAATTTCTAATTTCTGAAATAATTTAAATCTGATATATGGCAGGTTAGTGACCTTTTCAGAGGTGATGGCAGAACTGGGAGTCACCTGTTCTGAGCTGTCCTGTTGGAGTGACTCTGCCCAGTAGCTGATGTTGCCTTGGCTGCAGACTTGGAATAAAAATGGAAGAAGGAGATGCTGCTTGTGAGTTTGGTGGCTGTTGGAAGGTTAAGAGTTCATAATACTGTGCTCAGCTCTAGACTGGAAGGAACAGTGACCTGGAGATCTCTTCTAAGGCTCTGTGCTTAATTTTTTAATTTTCTGCTGTGCCATATTTTAAGTCAGAAAGAAAAGCAGTGTTCTGGTCTAGCCTGTTTTGGTCCAGTGCAGTTTTGCCACCAGCTGTGCATCAAGTTTCTCATTTCCCCTTTTCTCCCACGTACATCCATGCACTTACCTCTAACTCTTACCTAGAGAAGAGTTAAAATCAGGATGTGTCTGATGTTGAAATGTAACTTACAGTGGAGTAAGGAAATGTAGTTCTAAGAGTAAAGAGAATAAAATTGTGTTGATTGCATACAAAAAGTGGCCTGTTGGTTGTCAGCCAGTTACAGATAAATTCAAGTCCTGCAGTTGTTTGTGAAGATTAATACACTGTGATTGATGCTACATTATTTGTTTTTCCTATTTCTAAAACTGGCCCTTTGAACTTTTGTAAATCCTCCTCGGTAGTAAAGTAACAAATACTAAGTAATATGATAAATCTGTTTATTTCATCCCAAATGAGAGATAATTGCTGATAACATCCCCTTGGCTTGTGTACAGGAGATCTGAGCCCTGTCTGTTGGACGCTGTTCAAAAGAATTGTCAGAGTTTAATATCCTCTTCTCTTGGTGTTTTGCCCGTGTTTGTAGCCTCAGTGGAGGATGAGAGATCCCCACATAGATTTACTGTGAAGAGCTGCCTCTGGTTTGAGACGGTCTTCTGACTAATCAGGGTGAGACTGAGGAAAAGATAAACTTGGAGACTTTGTGAAATGATAAATATGATGACCAAATATCCCTTTGCTCAGCTGGGTCAGCTGCCCTGATTCTGTCACGGGCACCCCCAGCCCACTCTCTGGCAGGGCAGCATGAGAAGATGACAATTCCATGACTTAAGTGCAAGCTCTGCTCAGCAAAAAGTAAAAGATGAGTGTGATAGCAGCACATTTGTCATCCTAAACCCAAAACAGCACTGTACCAGCTGCTAGGAAGAAAAATTAAATGAACAAAATGAAATGAAAGAAATTAACTCCCTCCCAGCCAAAACCAGGACGTAGTACCAGAAATTTAATGCCCCCATCCAGATTCTGAGATCTTTTCTCCATGTCATTGCTCAGTCATGTTTTTTGGCTTGTTTCATCCACATTGTGGCTAAGCTCGTGTGGCTCAGGGGGATTTGCTCAGACATATGGAGCCTGACCAGTGCCTCGTTGACTTGAGGAGGACGTTGTTACAGATATTTGACTTGTCTGCCTCTGTTCAAATCTGCTGTCTGAAACCCGGATTGTGAAATCAGGGGGAATGGAACATGATGTTGTTCATGATTCATTTAAGCCAAAATGCTCAACATGAGCCACTTAAACGTGTCTAGGCACTGAAATATATGTTTGGATTTACATAATTTCAAGGCCAAAAAATTAGTAAATGTATTGTTTTGGGAGCAAAGCCTTGGAATGTGAGATTAAAGACTGCCCTGAAGCAATAAAGGCATTTTAAACAGTTTTAATTTTAAACACTTTGCAGCTTTTACTTTCTAGTGAAAATGAGGCAGGGGCTTGGACCCTGCTTGCTTTTTCTTTCTTCATGTCATAAATATTCTCTCCTAGAGCATGGAAAATAAGTCAATTACACTTAAAACTGTTTATTGCAGAGCAGATGTGTGCATACAGCACTGTAGCTGAAAGCCCAAGTATTTAATTAGCAGTTGCCTGCAGCTGGATTCTTTCTTTTTAAACAAGTGAGGAGGTAGGAAAGCAGAAAAGGATGTCAGGAGACATTCTGCTGACAGAGAGCAAGTTCATGTGTAATTACTTATTAAAAATTTTCCTCTGCTCTGTGCTCAGAGCCATCCTGTGGTGTTGGTGCCTTTTCATTGTGCTGTGCAGTCATCCATGAATTCCATGTCCTCACTGGCCAGGCACCTGTGCTGCCTCATTCGAGTAACATTTGATGGGGTTCTGTGGCCTTAAGAAAGGAGGATCACAGATCTGAAGGTTTTTTAATAATCCTGTGCTCATCTGTTAGTTTTGTTGTAGCTGTTCCCTCTACAGTTGTTGAGAGTTTGCCATTGACTTGGAAACTGAAGATTTATGTTACAGTCAGAGCTCGGAGTCTGGAAAGACTTTTCCTCATGGGTAGAGCTGTGTGGATTTGCTGCTGGAGATGTAACATAGGCTCTGCAGGTCAAACCCGTGGTGGTGGCAGTTCTTTGTGTGTTTTACATCTCATTGACTAGTTACAAATAGCTTTTGAAATGGACAGATGCAGATAAACGTTGCAAAAATTTCAAAGAGCTGCTTTGTGGGTAAAAGGTGGCATCTATCTTAAACTAAACTGCATTTCTTGTTGTTCAGAAGTGAATTGCTGTGGAGAAAAGGTGCACACAAAATCTTACCTTGGCTGATGCCTCATCTTGGTAATTACAACAAGCTGTACAAACTGCTCGTAGTAGTTACTGATATATTTATCTCCTTGGACCCCTCTTTTTTTTCTTCTTCTTGGCTGAAATGTTTGTTAATTTTAGTCTTAGAAGGTATTTCATAATTTAGTAACTATTACATGCATTCCAATAGGAGCTGATTTCAGCAGCAGAGGATTCAAAGATATTTTAACCTGAAAGACAGTAAATATCAAGTAAATATTAAGACATGCAGCCACACACTGTGCAGTTTACAGAAAGTACAAATGGTGTTCCTGCCCCACCCCACTGTTCTCCCAGGTGCTCAGATCCCACATCACAGTACATTTCCACTGTGTGTGCGTGTTTTAGGATCAAATCTAATTTCACAACAATCTGCAACCAAAAGGTGGCAGCAGCCTACCACACTAAACAGCAGAAATTAATACATCACTTGGTGCTGAGACTGCTGCTGGAGTTCAGTTGCTTTTCTAAACCAGCCTCCTTGTGTGCAGTTTGGTTTGTTGATACAGGGTGCAGGTTTGTAGTGACAATTACCTACAGCTCTCCTCACTGCTCCTCTGCTTGGCCTGTGTCTCTCAGATGTTGCAGAGGAGAGGAGAAAATGCCTTATCTTTTAGTAAAACTGACTCCTAAGACTGAAAATTCTTGAAATAAGTATTTTATTGATGCCATGATGATTTTTGCCTTTTATTTTATGTACCTTTTGTATAGCTTTATGTACCTTTTATATAGCTTTATGTATCCTCAGAGCATTTTGGTGCATTCCACCTTGGTTAAATGGTGCACCTTGAAGGATCCTTAAATAAATACCAAGGTAAAAACCCCTTTTTCCCTTAACCGTGTCTGGCTCTTAGTTTTAAGACCAGGGAAAGTCAACGTTATTACCCAAATACTGAAAAGATTGAACATTATCATATTTTGTAAAACGTGGCTGGGTAATTATGGTGCTTGGGCATTTTCTTCTCTAATTACCTTTTCTTTGCCAGTGATGCCCAAGATTTCACTTTTGACTGCCTGATCATTTTCCTAAAGAGGTATGACAGGAATTCTGTATTTTTTGTGTAAGTAGGTTGCATATCATGTGTAATTGTTTAGGTAATCAGTTTATTGGTGTTTGGGGTTTTTTCCCTCCCAGAATGAAAAATTGGGCAATTTCAGCATGAACTAAAAACAAACAGACCCAAACCATGCAACTTTTGTGTTCCTGTAAATTGCAAAGCTTTTCAGAACACTATCCACTCCATGAAAAATGCTGCTGGAATCAGAACCATGGTTTCTTCTCTATCTGAGTAACCCTTTCACAGGAAAATGAATTTTTTCTCCATAAAATGGGTTACCATGTACAAGGCAGGATTAAAGCAAACTTCCAAAACTCACAGCTGCAGTTGCCCTTAGAATTGTCCAGTATTATTTGTTGAACTCTGAAGAAACCCCTTATTCCAAAAAAGTGTTGTTTGGTTTGCTTTCTGCTGTATTTCTTGAGTGATGTGAGCTCCCTAATGGCTTTTGATGCCCCAAAACTTTGCTGTGCATCTGCTGTTTTGTAGCAATAACCTACATCACCTTTATCCTTCAGGAAATGAGAGAGGGTGGGACGTGGTTGTGTTCCCAGTAAAAATGGGAATTGCTTTGCATGGCTGCCTGAGTGGTGCAGGATAATGCAGGGAACACAGAGCTGCTGACATTTCCAGGGAAGTGGGTGAGTCTCCATCCCTGGAAGTGTTCAAAAATCGTGGATGTATTACCTGGGGACATGGTTTAGTGATGAACAAGGCATTGCTGGGTTAACAGTTGGATCTCAGCTTTTCCAACCCTAACTATTCCATCATTCTGTGATGTGCAGTGTCTCTCTTGCTTATCCTTAAAAGATCCTTATCCTCTTGCTTATCCTTAAAGCCTGAAATTCAAGCTGACACCTCAAAAACTGTCTCACATGGCTCCACGAGGAAGGACACAGCAGTGGATGAGCTGTGCCCCACACCTAACCCAGGAATTGCAGATCCTGAACCTTCTCTCATCCCAAACCCTCTGGCTGGTGCTCTCATTCCACCACTGAGCAGTTGCCTGGAAAGTGGCCAATTCCTCACCACCCTCTCGGTAGCTTTCTAGGGATTCCAGAGATGTCACTGCCAAGTTTCTGGTGTACTCATGGTTACTCCTGGGCTCTTTGCAGTTTCAGGTAGAAATCAGCTCACTGTGTGCAGTTGGGTCATATTTTTTGGTTTCTAGACAACAATGAAGGCTGAAAATACGTGAGATTAATGGCAGGTAAGTGTGATACAAAGGCAACCCCTCAATCTAGATTTAAATGTTACTATTGCTATGGCAAGGACTTGCAAGGAGAGGGACATTTCTTATACAGCCTCTTTTCTCTGCCTCCGGGTCCAGTTCTTGACTTGATGGGGAGTGAACATGTGTTTGTGGGGGGGTTTTGGCAAACATCTCAGCTATGTAAGAATTCATTGAGCCAAATTCAGTGTTGTTGTTCAACTCAGTAGTCATCCAAAATGGGTGTAAAACACTGCCAAAGCAGAAGTATAGAATTTATTTACTTGTTCTGCCATCGTGTGAAAGGCAAGGGATGATTATGAACCTAGAAATAATAATGGGATAGGGGTAAATGAGTCACAGTTGAAAACTGAGCTGAGATGTTCTGGGGGATTTTTTGCAGTGATGTAATTTTTTTTTTTTTTCACATTTGTGCAAAAGAAGTGGTTTTCAAATGATCCATGTGGTTTTGAGAGTTTTTTGGTATTAGCAAGGTACTCCTCAGAAGCTGCAGAAGAAATCAGATTGTCTTGTTTGTAATCCATGGTGGAAGTTGTTTTTTCTTTATCTAAAACTTTCTAATCAGCATCTTTGTCTAAGTGGAAGGTGCATTTACTGCCCATGTGGATTTCCTCCCTGCCCCCAACAGCAGTGGCATCACCAAATAGTCTTTAGGTTTTTAGTTTTATAACTATTTCAGGTTCATCCCTGAAGTACCTCCTGAATGTGAGTACACAAATGCTGAGTAACACAGTCACAGATTGCCTGTGTACCACACAAAGCCAAAGGTCAGCTCGTGTAAGGGGTGATTTGAGTCACAATAATGTGTATTCCATGGTCCTTTGTGTGCTTCATAGGATGCAGTGAGCTTTGTAGTGAGATCTATTTTTTTGTAGTGTGCACAGCCAAAGGGAGCGCATTTTTCCTATTATTTTTTATTTTAACAAACAAATCCACTGCTTGATGTGTGCTGTACACATGACAGGAATCTGGCAAGTGGTGGCAAGTGTGTCACCAGATTCTGGCTGCATGCTTAGGAAAGGTTCAGGCTTTCATGGAGCTTAGGAAACTCTTGAAATTACAAGTCAGTTATTGGTGTATCTTTTTTGTGCATGGTCACCATTTGTTTTCAATTATGGATGACTTTTTCCAAAGCTGATTTCATTCCAGGCAGTGCCTAAGCATGAGGTCAGCGAGGAGAAATTATTTCTTGGGCAGGTTTTATCTTTCCAGTGGTTAATTTATCACTTCTGTAAATAAAAGATAATCTGGACTCTGCATTCTTTTATATTTCATTGTTAAACTCCAGCCATGCCAAAGAGTAGCGACGGGCAAGATATTTCGCAGTCCTATAAAGAAAAAAAATTGCCAAGTGATAATCCCATTTTTATTCCAGATGGATGAGGTGATCCATTTCATATCCACCATAATTACAGTTTATGGAGCAGCCAACTCAATACACAAGCTGCCATCTGCACTTCATCAGTTTCTTTTATAACAAGGGACAAAGTTTTAGCTGCCAGTGGGACAGATGATGTGTGTTTTGAGTGATTGTATATTTTAAAAGTATAAATCCAAAAGTCAACATATCCTTCTGTTCTTGTGTGCACTTTCTTCCTCTTTTCCCCTTTGAAGATCGATTGGCTTCAGTTTGGGGGCTTTTTTATGGTCATACCACAAAAGGAGCCGTGCTGATTTGGTTTTGGTTTGGGGCTTTTCTGTTGGTTTGTTTGTCTTGGTTTTTTTTAACAGAAAAGGGGCAGGAAAGGAACAAATGGGAAAAAGCATGAAAGGTGCTCTGACATTGCCAGCTTGCTTCTATTCTGACCTTGGTTAGATTTCCAGTGCTTAAACATCATCCTTAATCTGGAGGCTTTTCAGGACAAATCTGGGGTGTTGGTAGAACAGAAAAATCATTTCCTATGCACCCTATGTTGGTGACCAGCAATTTCTTCTTCATGGGTTGTCATGATTCAACATCTACTGCAAATCTTTCCATTTTTGCCCTGCAGCTGCAGTCCTGCATGTTTCCTCAGACTCCCTTTCTCTTGGGGCCAGCTGTGCTGTAACTTCCTGAGACACCAGTGACCACAAGGGGTTTGGAGCAGACCATGGTTAACAAAAACCATGGTTAACAAAAACCCATGTTCATGGTTTAACAAAATCACTGGCAGTGGGTTTTTACCTTCTCCTGGTTTTGGCAATCACAGGGACACCTCACCTAGGCATGACATGTTTGCCAAAGTTGATGGAATTTGGTCCTGATGATGCCTGAAAGGCCACCTAAAAACAGAGACTAGACAAGAATAAGAGAATAAAAGTAGGTATTTATTGGAAGGGCCTTCAATGTGCACCCTGGGCAGTCAAAAAGCTCCACCCAAGATGGACCCTGGGTCATGCATTCTTCACACTTTTATAAATTTGGTCCACTTGCATATCAGGGTTAAATCTCCAATTAAAACTTCAGTTAATGATGTAATTTCCCTAAGCTTACCCCCCTTCTGAGATGTTTGTTTACACATTTTGGGGCCTGGGACAATCTGGGTGTCCTTGGAGAGCAAACCCAGAGAGGTTTGTTCTGTCTGACCAGCAGGAGAGAACAGCAGCTCACAGGCTACAAGAAACTTCAGAGTTACACACTGGGCAATACAGGATTTGAAAAATATAAAAGTTAAAACCTAAGGTCTGTGCAGCATTAACATCACAAAGTAAGAACGGGCAGAAGGCGGGAGTGAAGGAATATGCTTCTTATAACCTTCTTCATATCCATAACTCCTTGAAACTTTAATTTTGCTGATTAGCACTGAATATAAAAATGTGTTTTCAAGCTGCTGTTGCACTCCAGCACAAGCGTTACACTATAACAATTGGAAAAGTTCCCTGCTGCTTTTAAAAATTGTTACAAAAAAGTAGCCACACACACTTAACAGGTGTTGAAATGCCACAGAAGTGTGATGTGGGGATTTGTGTGTCTTCATGCACAATTGACTTCAGAAATCCATATAAAATATAAATTGAGACCCAACACTTTGATATTGTTCCAGTGGTCCACATCTGAAAATTTATATTTCTATTGATTAGCATACATATCTTTCCCCTCTCTGTTTTCTGAAATGTTTTGAGGAAAGAAAATACATTTTATTTTGCCTTCCACAAAGGAAAGGGTACTTTTTGTTCACTATTCAAACGAGTTTTATCAAGAAGTGACTAGAGAGACTTAGGCCTTTTCATAAAAAGAGATATAAAGTGTATCTGCTGTGTACATGAGACCAACTATCTTAACTATTCAGGTTAACCTAATCCTAGCTCATCTGAGTGTTCTGTGGTGAATTTTCTGGAAAGGTAGTCTCTGAAGATGGAACTCTTTTGTCAGTGCATCTGAAAGAGTGAATTTTCCCAAGATCTTCCACTGTTGCAAGATGTGAATTCCTTGTAGTTGATTTTCTGCAGTGGCACCAGGGCTTTTCTTCAGCCAGGTGCATCTGAGCAAGGACATGACACCAGCCTGGAAAGTGGCTGGAATAAAGATAAAGATCCCTTTGTGCTTGTTATGCAGACAGGCTCTGGTTTTCTCAGTGTAAAGTCATATTATAGTTCTAATGTATTACCCCATTCCCTATTGGATGTCTTGTTTGGATGTGTAGATTTTTTAAAAAAGAAAGAACACTTTCAGAGTTAAAGGAGGAAATGGTAAAGGTCTAGAACATAAAGAAATCTCTTTGATTTCTTTATCACTGAAGAAATTCCCCTTCACCATCACTGAGGGGGAAACGTGCCCACAAACCACATTAAAAAGGAATTTGTCCTGCTGTTAATTCCTCGTTCTGCCTCTCGTTTGCCCTACTAGTCAGGGAACTTGTAGTTACCTCTGTATGAACTTCTGGCTTCTGGCATGATCGCTGGTCTTGCTGCATTCCTGGTCTGTTTAACACTGTGAGATAAACGACCCCAAATGACTGCAGTCTTCTGGACCTGTTCACTATTATTAGCAAGGTTCCATGAGAAATCCAGGGCCTGATGCTTTAAGCAAGTCCTTCAGTAAACACAAGTTATCGGAAAGTCCTGTTTTAGCAGCAGAGAGTACAGCATGTCTAGGGCTGATGCTCGAGTTAGCTGGTATTCAGTATTTCTAAATTAACAAAGTATTCACTGTGCTAAGCCTGTTTTATCAGGCAGCTGCCTTTGAGATGATTACGTGAAAGGAAAAATTCGGTAAGATTTTTTCAGCTCAGGCTTTGTTTTCCAGCCCTGAGATAGTGGTAGATTAACTAGGCTTAGCCTGGAGTGTGTGTGTAAAATGAGAGACAGCAGGCTCTCATGCATGAGTAAGAGTATGTGTAGTAATGACCAGCAGGCTGCTCCTGGTTGTAACACAGCAATAAAATACGAGGCACTGCAAATTGCATCTGCCTGTAGTGTAACACCAAACCACAAGGTCAAATAAGGTTTGAAACCAGGCTGCAAAAGAGAAGCTACACTCCAGCACGCTGCTCTGTGAGAAATGTCTGTCCCTCCCTCCCTCCGAGGGACAGATTGCCCTGTGGCTTGCACTGAAAGCACAACACAGAGCTTTTCTTTGTGTCCGGGTCCTTAGGGGGAGGTGCAGGGTGTGTTTGGAAGATGCAGGCACACCGGTCCTGCTGCAGAGGGTTCAGACAGCTCGGATTTTGTGCACCTCACCTTATGGCAAGCATCGAGCTCTGGCTGCTCCTTTTACTGCAGATGAAATATGAGGAGCTGGTCCAGAACAACACCTGAGAAGGACACAACATGAGACTGGATGTAGTTATGTCACATCAACATCTCTGAGGTCTCCTCACACAGCTGAGGAGAGTGTTTTTAGGTAGGTGGGTTTCATCATCCCCCCAGTGAAGTGACATGATGTGTTATTTAATTGAATGTCAGATGTGCTGTGTACTACTGGGATATCTAAAACAGCCATAAATCCTTAAAACTGCTAACAAATAAAGGTGAGTTTGGGTCTCTTCAGCTTCACTGCCTGATAGAATATGGTTGATGGAATAGGCAACAGCATATTCTGTACATTCTGTATTTATTTACATATAATGCTAAGCAGATATCCATTATCTATACAGAACACATATACTCTGCTTATCAGTGTCTTTTCAGCATTTTGGTTGATAGCAGCAACCTATGTATGTCATAATATGGACAAATTCAGAAAATCAACGAGAAATCAAAAAATACAGTTGAAAACTTCACACTGCAGGAGAGTCAGCTGTGCTACAAAGGACAAGCAAATGTGGTATGTTTGACTTTTCATAATTCTTATGGGGCTGTGGGCTTGTTTGGGGTTTTAATTTATGGTTTTGGTTTAGGTTTGGGGGTTTTTTAAAGACTGTAGTTTAGTGTAGACATCTTACATGCTACTGGGTGCTGTTGGAACAGGTCTGTTCCTAAATATGATGAAATTAAAGGTAATGGTGTAATATGGCATTTTCAGGATTGGTAATCCACAGCTGCCTAATTTGTTGTGAAGCCTCTTGCTGTGAAAACCTCATTTACTGAAGTTTTCCTGTCTCCATCTGTCTGCTGATTTGCTTTCAGAGAGCCACAAGGTGTAGTTGTGTGTCAACCCCATCCTAGGCCTAATCCTTACTGGTTAGAGTCCATGTTTCCCTGATTTCTCTATTTTCCATGCCAAAGTGTAAAGCCATTGTTCTGTCAAAAGGAGCAAGATTAATGCTTTTAAATTAAGGAGATGGCGTGATGTGATAGCTTGGATAGAAAGTGCTTTTTTTTCTGGTGGAGTACCAGAAGTTTGATTTTTATGATTTTTTTTTTTTCTGTGCAGCTTCATTAGTGATGTTTTATGTAAGCTTTTGAATGATGCAATTTTATTAATTGCAGCTGATATGATTGTAACCAGGTGGTTTTTTGGGAATTCATGTGGAGGAGAGGCTTTTCTCACAGGCACCTGAGACCTAATCTGAACTAAGTCCTTTGGATAGGCCAGCACCTGTGGAACAGCAGGATCTTCACAGGATTGTGGGGGTGTGCAAGGCAGGGAAGTGCACCTGTGGAAGGGGAGGTGGAAGTGAGATCCACCAGAATTACCTCTCTGGTAGATGATCAGCTTAAGCAGCTGAAAGCAATTGCAATGACAAGTAGACAAGGTTGTTTCCAGAGCAGGGGAAAAGTTGTAATTGGCAGCCTCGTGGCATTTAATCTCACGTGAGTTAATGGGAGAGATAAGCTCTGTGTAACCCTAAGGGCTGCTCTTATAAATCCAGCTTAATTTGCAAGTCAAGGTCTGAACATTAAATCTGTTGTTCCTGTTTTATCTGAGTCACTTAATCCACGTTCTGCAATGCTCTGGGGTTAGGTTTTGTTCTGGGATGTTGCAGTTTTGAGCTGTGCACCCTGGTAGTGCGAGGTGAGCCTCTAGCCCTGCAGTGATAAATGTGCTCCAGGGAGCTTTGGAAGTGGGCTTAAAAGAAGGGTGTTACCAATTTTGATCCTAAAGCAGTGAGTGATTTATTAATTTTTAACTGTATCACCAGCCATGTGTGAGACACCCCCAGAGAACTGGGTGTTTAGGACTCTGCCTGTGTTCTAGGCTTTGTCAAGAGCGTGGTACAGATTCCAAAAAGAGCTGCAGGGAACCACAGGAAAAGTTCTTTGGGTGGGAATGTTTGTTCTCAGGTGCCTTGGGGATGCTCTGGTTGTGTGCTGTCCTGTTGCAGGTGTGGGTTATTCCAGGGAGAACCACAGGTCCATGTTCAAGCCATGGTGATAATGAAATGTGGGAGCACTGCCTGCAGCCTGAGGATGAGGAGTGGGATCAGTGCAGCCCCTGGCACCTCCCCGCAGGAACAGCTATTTCTCTGGAACTTGTGTGCCAGCAGGAGAAGGAAGGGCTCTGATGGAATTCCATCCTTCTTTTCCAGAGTTTGCCAGGTGTTTGACACTTCCAAATCTGCAGTAATTGAGATTCTCTAGTGGGGAGCGGGAGAATGTCCTGGCCAATATTATTGTAGGCTTGGATGTCTCAAAAAATAGAAGGGGAAAGTGCCAAAAAGAATCAAAATGCCATGGGGTATGCCCCATTTGCCCAAAGCAAGTTTAAATTTCAATGTCTTCTTTCATTCAGCTCCTTCCTTCTTGAGCACTTCACTTGTTCTGTTTCTTTTTCCTATCTTTTTGGGAGCTATATCCAGTTTTCATGAGTGTGATTTAGTGTTTCCTACTGTCATAAAAATAAGGCTGGTTTACAAATTGGGCCACCCAAGTGTGGACTATTGTGTCAAATGAGATGGTGTGGGAGGTCTGGGCTTGCTGCTTTTATTTATTTATTTATTTATTTATAGCTTTGGAGGCGAGTATAGTTCCCAGGAGATTGCCAGAGCTCTGTGGAATGGGGAGTTTATTTCAATTCACCTCCAGCTATGGCAGATGCAAGCCCAAAAGCTTCTGTTGCTCTTGATCCAACTGTGGCTGCAGTTATTTTTCTTTCAGTCTAGGAATTCGTTTTTTTAAAAGCAGCTCCATGACAATGGTACCTCTGTTTCATTCTAACAGGACATGCCAACAATTCCATTCTTCAGATGCACTGAAGAGGCTTTTCAAGAAAAAGAGTTATTCAAGTAGAAATTACTGTAGGTGTGCAGAAGCCCCAACTGCAGTAGTGTTGTATTGTGGTCTTCTGAATATTGGCCTCCTTTGGAGTGCATTTGTCTTCCTATGCTTCTGCTTAGGGTTTGTGACCTTTATTTTTGACCCCAGCACTCTTGGCAACAAGCTGGAGAGTCTCTCCTCTGCTGCTCTTTGTGTCATCCTCAAACTTCTTATTAATTTCTTTGGTTGATTTTGTTGTTTTAATTTTTTTTTTTTTTAATTTGAAGTACTCCAGAGAACCATGGGTACAGAGAGTGAGATACCAACCAAATCACTACATTCATTATGCACCACCTCCCAGGGTAGTGAGAAGTTTGTGCATTCATTCTCTGCTCCAAGAACAGGGGCACGAGTTCCTGTTCGTGCTGCTGCAGTGTCTAGAGCAAAGGTAAACATTTCTAGAAAAGCTACAATGAATAATAACTCCAGCTGTGGCTACAGCAGTTACCTGAGGAGCAACCACCTCCCTAAATATTGCCATTTTCTAAGCTGTTGGGAATTTGCATAAAAGTGGTGCAGATGCTGTGGGAGACTTTGCTCCTTCTGTCACAAAGGCTGAAACCCACATGGGTCATTCTACAATGTCTAGAATTTCATGACACCTGGGTTTTGTCACCTAAAATACACTTCCCAAAGGAGGAATGGCTGCTCACCCTTTCTTTCTCCTCTTCCTGCTCCCAGTTGCACTGCCCCTTTCCAAAGGCAGCCTGTTCAGTGTGGGATGTGTGAGAAACCCATGCCAGAACTGATTTGGAAACATGACCTGTTCTCCTTCACATGGGAAGAAGATGCAGTATTTGTACCCAGCTATGCTCTGGAGGAGTCTGGTTTCTTTCTCTCTGCTTTTTAATGTTTTTGTCCTCAAAACTGGCTGTTTTCCTTCATTTCAGAGGGAGATTCCGCAGGAGGAGGTTATATACATACATGAATATATATATTTCAATTTATAAATGTGTATATCTGACTGAAGATACAGGTAAAGGGGCGATTTCATGTCACATATCCTCAGGGCTGTTTTTAAACTCTGAGCTTGCAAGAAATGCATGTATTTGACAATGACACAGCTAAGACTTACCTGAGAGCAAAATTATTATAACATAAATGTCTATCTGTGTCTGCAGAGCGGGTGGTTAGCAGTGTGGAACTAAATAAGATGAATTTGTGTTCTCACCTGCTTGTGTCTCAGGGGCTGTATAAATTGAGAAGGCAATTCTCTTGCCTGTTGCAGCTCCTCTGTTCATTCACCAGATATCTTCCTGAAAGAAAACCAGTTTGTTGGCAGGAAATAATGCACACTCAGACCTTGACTCTCTCAGAGTTGGTAAGAATTTGCCCAGACCTGAGCCAAAAGAACCACCCTGCTGAGCCCATGGTTTAGAAATGTCCTCAGGAATCTACAGTAAGCTAATGTTTGTTCTATCATGTGAGGGAATTGCACAATGGGAACCAAAAGAAAATCAGCTAACAATTGTTTATTCCCATTACAACCGTTATCTAAAGTAGTGCTATCAGCTGTGACTGTAACAATCTGGTCTTTTCTTACTCATCCATCTGCTTTTCAGACTTCGGGATTTGTAAACAGTAGTAGAGCTTGGATTTATTCTAGTTATTCTTTTCCGAAATGTCTCGTTAATACAGTGGTTTAAGCACAACCTGGTGTTCTTTGTGGCACTAAATCACACCACTGAATGTGACACCTCAACGGTGCTGGTGTCCAAAATGGAGTTGGCTTTTGTGACCATAACGTTCCAGAACATTATGGGGCACCAACTGGGAAGTGTGTGCACCCTTGGAGCTCTAGAGTACTTCTGTGATCTTTGTGTTACACAGCTGATGCACAGTTTCCCAGCAAGTTCTGGTATGCAGCCTCTGAAACTATGTCTACTCTCCCTGGACACTGTCCAAATATTTTGGGAACTTAGTGTTCTTGGTGGCTTGTGAAACTCCCTCCATCAGGCTTGGATGGCGTTCTTGGTGTGCTTCTGTGAAGGGCTGATATCAGTCGTGTAGAATATGTTGAGCATCTCTGTGGGATTAAGAAATCTGTGCTGCTGGGCCAGATAATCCATCCAGATTATTGCACTTCCCATCTGCATTTAACTGAAAGGTTCCCCTGACACTGAGGGACCTGTGGTGTCTGTGCTTCTCTCTGAAGGAGGAGCAAGTTACCTTGTAGTAAATGGAGATGGTCTGAGAATTTTCTGCCAAAACCTGGAACCTGCCTCTGCTCTTGGACTTCCAAGCACTGTGAAATTCAAGAAGAGAAGTCAGGTTGCACCCTTGGTGCCTCTTTAATGGGAGGAGGAGACAGAGTAGGATGTGTGGTCACCACATGATGGACAAGAGTTTTCAACAGATTCTGGGCTTCCCCTGTGAGAGGAACGAACATCAGTGGTGAGATCTCTGCTGGCTGGTCCCTCAGTGTTATTGCTGGTCAGTTAAGTGACCTTCCTTCACTCTGCAAACACTTGGGGCATCGCGAATTTTGATTTCAGACTACTGGAGTTCAGAAACAACAGTATCTTTTATCGGGTCCATAGGATTTACTCACATTGTTGCAACTGGCTTGCAAAGCTGCTGTTATCCTATTTCTCAGATATTTCTGGGATCACTGTCTTAACTTTAAGCACAGTCACCAGCTGAGTTAGGAATTGGTAACACCTGAGTACACAGAAGGCAGGGAAATGCTGAAATGGAAGAAAATGTCAAGGGCCTGATGCTCCTCGGTCTGGGATGTAAGCCAGTTCCAGCGGGGGTCTTGTTTGGGGGGTGAGGTGCCTGCAGGATCAACTCCTGAGCTGCCCAAGAGCACGTGCAAAGCTTTGAAGGGCTGTTCTGTTCCAGAGTAGCAACGTGTGGTGTGGTTGTGCTCCAGGCACCGCTGCGAGGGTGGATTTTGGGGGAAAAACTGCCTGCAGAACAGTGGGTGAGTACCTGGGCCTACATCCCCTTTGTCCAAGCAAAACACATCAATCAACTGGAATTTTTTTTTTTTTTTTTAATAAACTATCCCTTTTCTTCACGTAATCTTGTGCACAGGAGCTCAGGGCAGCAATATTGGCTGGGGACATTACGGCTACACCGTGCACAAGCCATAGCATAAAGCAGGGTGCTCACTGAAGTTTGGGCAGCAGTGGAGGTGGTAAGTAGAAAGCTTTGTTAGGACAGTAAATCTGAACCCTGTGGGTGGGTTCCAGCCCTGGAATCTCTGGTAGGTGCTCTGGGCTGGGTGGTGCCATCAGCACCCTTTTCAGCCCTCAAGGTGCTGCACGAGGAGATGGGTGCTGGCCACAGCCCTGGCAGCACATTCCTGCTTTCAGCCATCTGAGCTTGGCCCAGCTCTCTATTGCTTGTTCCAGGGCCCTCTGCAGGGCCCCAAATTCAAAAGCCTTTCAAGGGTTCATTTCTTAAGGTCCTGAGACCCTCAGTCTAATTCTGCCTTCTGATCTTTCAGCAGTGGTAGAATAACTGGAAATGTTGGAGTGGAGCTGCTCCTCTCACGGCAAATAAGTGTTCAGACAGGGGTTTTATCAGTGTAATTTCCTCTGTTTCCCTGCATCCCAAAAGGACAGCAGGCAGATCCCTTTTGCCTCTTGGGGAATTAACCTCATTGTGCTTGCCATGTCTCAGGCCTTGTCCTTGTCTCATGGCAATGGACAAGTGCCCCTGTCTCAGCAGGATAAAGCCCTCGCTTTTTGACTTGAATTGAGGGGAAAACAGGGCCTCACTTTAGACCAGTGGGGGTGAGAGATGTTCATCACCATGTGCTTTATTCGAGGGGTCTCTCCTCTGGCTCAGAGCCTGTTGGAGTCTGGATGAGGAGCACCTGCTGTGTTTGTAGGTGCCAGAAGGACTCTTTGACTGAAGGAAACTTCACCTTGGGCGAAGCTACGTGATCTGTGTATTCTCTGGCAATAAACCCCCCGTTAATCAGTCTTTTCCTCACCCTGTGGTTGCAGTGGGTGGATGTTTGGCAGCAGGCTGTGCTTTACACGCCCCTGAATTTCAGCCCTGACCCTGGGAGTTAATGGGAGCTGCAGCACTTTGGGATTGAGTTGTTATTGTCTAACTGGCCACGTTGATTGGTTTTTCTTGGACTCTTAATCAGCTGCAGCGTTTGATGTGTAGATGACTTAAGTTTGCTTTGAAAAAATAGATGTTTTGAATTACCTATTATCTTGCACAAAGTGAAACGATTTGCCCAACCCCGTGGTTGCCTTAGAGACTTGCTGCAAACAACAGATAGAAGCATGAGCTTAATATGAGGAATGTCCAAAGGACAAGTATGTGAGTGTTGAAAACAGAAAAATGAAACAACATGATTGCAACATCTGTCAAAGGGTAGGAGACTTTGAAATATTTCAATTTTATTGTATACTGGTTACAGGCTTTTGGAACCTTAGGTCAGCACCTGGCATTTATGTTTCTTCCTGAAGGCCTTTAAGTGTTTCAGTCAACATTTAATCCATCTCTTCCCCTCTGAGCCCTCAGACTGCCTTGTTTGAAGGCAGGAAAAATCTGCTTGTATCAGACAACATGGGGAAAAAATTCATTCTTAGCATTTGGGAAATACAAACCCCAACCGTGGAGTTCAGTCCTGGATTTTATTTGGAATCACAGGTTCTAAAACTATCATAGTTTTAGTAGTTTTATTATTAGCATGTAAAAATTAAAGATCAGAGTTGCTGTTTTCATTTATAAAACAGTTAAAAGTGGTTATCTAGCATACCCTGCAAGTTTATAGAAACAGAGTTTGTTATATAGGCTTGTAAACCAATTATTAAAACATCTGTGAATCATTTGATACTACATGTTGCAAATAGAATATTAATGGGTACAGCAATAATGTGTGGGCAGCGTAGGGTCCCACTCCTTTAACAAACTTTGCCCAGATGGAACTTTTATGTTCATGCATTTCACTACATTTCAATTGCTTCTAGAGAATTCCCCACACAATCTAGGATCTGCTGGTAAAAATCTATTGAAGTGGAGCCTTAGGTGTTAGGGTTTTTAAAAATTTTCTTTTAAAGATACTAGAAAGGAGGTTGGGTTGAGGTTTTTTTTGTTTTTTTGGTTTTTTTTTTTTTCAGAGCCATAGAATGGAGAGTACATAATCTTCTGCTTATTTGACTAAAGATACAAAAGGTGTATCTTTCTGCTGGGTTCCATGTTTAAAACAGTTGTACGTAGCTGTAACTCTCCTCCTAATGAAAATATTGAGGTTTTCAATCTGAGTTAATTCTGCAGGCTTTTCCTCTTCTGTCCCCACTGACCTCGACAGCCTCATTTCATGTTGTCTGCCTTGTTTTCCTGCCTTTAATTCCATTTTAAGTGTAGGTTACTCTTCATGACTGTCAGGACAAAAAGTTTCTGGGCTTCACTGAGGGAGGAAATCACTAGTTCAACTTGTATCTCAAGACAACTAATTGATACCTGTGGAATAATTTCACAGATACTAATGAATATTTGGGTTTTTGAGCTTAAAGGCTTTCCAGGGTAATTCACATGGTGAATAATTGGTGCCAAACAACAGAAACAGGATTCTTCTTCCAAGCAATTTTTTCTGTGTATTGGGGGAGTGATCTGGTTGTTGTTATATGACATGCTAAACCTTCAAAATGAAATAAAGGTTTGTTGTGTTGTCAAGGCATCCGTTCAGTAGCTAGGAAAAGAGAGCAAACAAAATCAGATTCTAGAGACAGGAAGTTTTTGTTGCAGCAGAGGCCTATCTATGCTCGAGGGTCTGTCCTGTGCAAAGCCAAATTGCTTTTTATTTCATCAGTGTTGCTGCAAAATTCTGAATTCCTCGTGGCACACAAATTATTCATGTTTTCAAACTAAATTTCGTTTGCTCTCTGTAAATAGTGGCTTTGCCCCTGCAGATGACAACAGAGAGATCTGACTTTTTCTAGCTCTGATCCACTTGATTTCAGTTGGGATTTCACAGAATGTGTGTCCTGGTGTAATCACCATCAGGGCTTGGAATTGCTGCAGTACAGGGGCACCACTTCCACATGTACTTGGGTCATACAGGGTCTAAAACGAGTAGAATTCTGTGGAGTTACTCCACTGCAAGTGGAATTCCAGCATGTTTTGCTGTGTATGAAACCCTCCCCAGTCTGCCAGCATCCAGATGGAGTGGTTATGTACCTCTTGTGTCAGGTTTTATGCACAGCTTTGCTCAGAACAGCTGGCTGGAATCGCTGACCATTGTTTTTAACTGCTCCACAATAACGCTCCTGATCAGTGATTTCTCACTAAATTATCTCTGGGGAAATTGCCCAGAGACATCCTGGGAATGTCCTGTAGACCTACAATGTCATGTTTGATGTGCAGGGCTTAGAATCATGGAATGGTTTGGGTTGGAAGGGACCTTAAAAATCATCCAGTTCCAGCCCCCTGCCAAGGGCAGGGACACCTTCCTCTAGACCAGGTTGCTCCAAGCCCCATCCAGCATTGGATCACTGTTTTTATGAGTACAATTCCATTCAGCCTTTCCCTGATAACAGGTTAAAATTCAGTAAATTACTGTACAGATGCAGAGCTCTTGTTTTGAAAGTCAAAGTGATTTAGCCAAATGCATAACTGCTGCACTGGAAAAAAAAAAAAAAAAAGAGCAAACCAAATAGATGTGTCTGGTCTGTTTTGTTTCCTGCTGCTTCCCAGATGCAATGTTTTCCTATAGGATACTCATCTTGGAAATCTTTGGCATGTGCACACCTTTTTTTGCATAAGGAGTGAGCATGGGAGCTAATTCCTTGCATTAAAAAAAAACCCAAAACAACCAACTTCACTATAAATTATGTGAGACAATTTTGCATGTACATTTACATGTGCCTTATTTCTTGAGAAAGAGAAAATAAGACCACCTGGTAAGCAAACATGTAAAACCATTGAATTCAAACATCTCTGTATGTGTGTGGTCATAGATAATATCCTTTAAAAGCTCCAGAGGCCTCTGTATGTATATATTTAAATAAGGAACAAAATGACATTCAAGTCAGGAAAACTTCATAAATCCAAGCATGGTGATAATCTGACACATTCTGTGTTTTGTGACTATGCACTTAAAACCATGAGCTAGAGTTTGCTATGATGTGAAAAGCAGTTGAAAGGCAGCACCATGCTGTTACAAAATCTTAAATTTTTCCAGCCAACAATGAAGATTTTTTTTTAGTCTCAATTTCAATCTTAAACTCATTTAAGAATTAAGAATTACAGACTGTTTGTAGGGAAAAAATCAGCACAACTCATCATAAATCTCTGACCATCCACTCCTGGAAGGAGAGCTGGAAACCTGTGTCCAGCACAGAGAATCCCAAAGTGAGAGGTGGGGAGAGCACGTGTGATGCAGCACGTGAGACAGAAGGTACCACTCAGGGAACATCAAATTCGTGCCCAAAACCTGAGATTGCACAACTGCTTGGACTGGAGCTGTGGATTCTGCCTGCAATGCTTTCCTTGATGGATTACAGGATGGCAGCCCCTGCCCGGGAAGCTTTCTGAAAGGCTGTCTCTGCATTCCTTAAGGACATCTTCTTCTCTGGCACGCTGCTGGATCTGTGTTATCCATACATGTGCCTGTCTTCTCTGCATCCCCACGAATGCAGAATGTATGAATGAATTGCATCAAGCATTCATATACAGGACAAATTCATAAATGGGAGACCAGCTGCAAAAAACAGAGGGAGAAATATGAATGGATCAAAGAGCTAAATACTGCATTAAAAAAAAAAATGAAAGTTGATTCAACCTCAGGGAAGAAGAGAGCAATGAACTATGGATTTTGCACGGTTCCTTAGTTTGCTGTTCACAGAAAATTGCATGGTTACCCGAGCAAATGCCACATCAGATGAATTATCTGTGCTCTACATGACATCTCCCTCAGCACAGCACACGTGCGTGGCCCATCACGCGGGCTCGGCTCCCTCAGATGTGTTTGCTGCTGGCCCAGCTACAAGAAGCACAGCACTGATGCTTATTTTTTATGTGAGTTTAAAGCTATACAGCACCCCCTTGCCCTGCCTCCAGACTTTTATGCGTAAGGAGAATTACTCAGTCACTATATTTTTTTTCTCCTGCTGCTCTCTATTTCTCTGCCCTTGTTTTCTCTAGTATCCATTCTTCCAGCATCGCTGTTTGTTTAACAAATTATAAAACCCTCAGAGTGCTCAGATGTTTCTATTCATACCTAGTGACCTTTTCATTAATTTCTTTCATTTCCTGATCAACCAAGTCACTGTAGCATGTTGGTGCCTTGCTCCATAGTGTGCTTTATTGCCCATTGGGCATAGGGTGCTATTATTTCCACTTTTACAAGGATAATAGTCCCCATCCCAAAATTTATATGTCTTTCTGCTCTCAGATATCCTAGGATACATCTTGCCTATAAATGTGTCATTAGAGTTTGGGTTTTTTTATTTAGACTTTTAAAAATCATCTTATTCATTTAGAGTGGCTTGTGGCCCTCCAGGGTTGTGCTGGAGCTTTTGGAATCTAATCTTGTACCTGAGTGAACACTTACAATGTTGGATTGCTGGATTCTTCCCAGCCCTGATTAGAGGCATGGCAGAGGCAGAAAGTTTCTGCCCCAGCTGTGAGCCTCTGCAGGTATGAAATAAATCTTTCCATAGTTGCCCATTCCTTCCCTGTATTAGTAACCCCACTTCTCCAGGGACCCTGCTCCTGCCCTTGGGAAACAGTGATGTGCACTGGGGAGGTGTGCAGAAGAAAAAAGTTGTGGGAACATGGGATTACAGTGCTTTCCTCTTCCTGTTGTATTTTATGAAGTGTTATATATGTTTTTGTGAAGTTGGATTTTGCATAATTAATTGTTTAGTAATTAAATTAATAAACCCCAAAGTTATTAATATTAGTAATAAATGTTTTCATGAAGTTGACCTTTACATGATTAATTATTTGATAGTTGAATTAAGAGACCCCAAAGTTATAGTAAAGTTTATAAGTACTAAAATCTGTTCAATTGCTAAATATTTATTCATCAAAAGGGTCTGTGTTGTTCTCCTATTAAGTGTTGCCATAAGATTTAAAATTGGAGTTAAATAAGTTGTATTTTTATTGAAAAATCATCTAATCCTGTTCAATCAGCCCCTCAGATAACCTGCGTTCCTAAAGACCAAAACCCCTCACGCCACAGTTAAAGGCTATTTTTAGTAACTGACCGTTGGCCTGTAACTCAGCTCCATGGCAACCATGAATTTTAATGAGCTCCTTTTCCCGCCTTCTGGAGAGGCTGCCATCGCCCCCTAGCAACAGCCCAGCCATTGGTGGAGGGACACGACCTCGCTCAGAGACTGACCAATCACCGTGCGCCGCGGGGGCGGGGCTGGGGGTTTAAACCGCTCTGCACCGGCTGAGGGGCTGCTCCTTCTGCCCTCACAACAGCTGTGGGTGAAAGGCCTTGATCTCTATTCAGAGATTTTTTAAAATCATTTTTCCTCAAGATTAGCTTGAGCACACCCAGCGCTGCAGATCTCTGCCTTGGGTTTTTAGCCGTTTAGGCTACAAGAGTCTCCTATCCCTATGTTCCCGGGTTGTATTTTTGTGTTCTTAAAATTCAAAATTATTATTTTTCTAAATTATTTTTTAAAATAAATTGCCTTATTTTTTTAATTAAATCAAGAGTTGTCCTTATTTTTGACATGGAGTGTAACCCTGAGTGACTTAATGGTCAAGGAGTCACCAGAATGAGAGTGGAATTTGATCCTGTGCTCCTTGTGTCACCACCCAGCAACTTCCACGGGTGCCTTTTGTTTTCCATGGTGACAAAGGATCACGTTGAGTAAGTACCACCTGAAAATGAGGAGAAAAAGTTGTTCCTGACTCTCTTGCATCTTAAAGCACAGTGCAGGGACTGTCCTGGAAAATGCTACTAGTTCACTAAATCGTGTTTAAAACAGTGAAGTGGAGACAATATATTCCATCTATTCCATAATTCAGTATATCAACAGGGAAAAATAAGTACAAAGTGTACAGAGTGAAGATATTTACTTTCCTACCCTTGCTTGGCATTTAATGCAAAAATGGTAATAGAACTGTGGAAGTGGGGTGTTTTGTTTTTTTTTTTTCCAGACAGAGATTTGACAGTAAATTTTTATTATATCTCTTAACTGGATTTTCCCATAAAACTACTATTTATTCCTCAAACGTGAGCTGCCACTCTGATGCAGGAGAGCTGGAGCTACCTGACTCACTTCAAACCTGCATGGCCCTGAATCAACAGAGACATCTTGCATCAGCAGCAGTTGTTAAGTGCTGCTAAGGGGCTACTTAAACTGCCAGCTCATAAATCAAGTTATTTTTGGTACAGCTCTCTGAATGGTGCAGCTCCTAATTAAATGAATTCAAGCAAATCTTTTATATTTTTCAGCTGAGACAGTGGTGATGATGCACAGATTAGACATAGGTTAGCAGTGGGCAGATGGTGAAATGTGAATGCAGAACAAGTAATAGACAGAAGGCAGTGTCACAGTGAGAGATGAAGCTGTGCACTTCTGGGTAAAAAAAAAAATACAGAATACATACTTCTGCTTTTCCTGAATGAGTGTGAATCTTCACCCTAAGATTCTAAATCAAAGTGTGAGGCAGCAGCAATGATAATGCAAAACTGTCTATGTAAAGAGGTGTAAAGCAGAACAGCTTTGAGGGACCTTATGCCACTTGGCTTTTTGGTGTTAAGCTGTGCCAGCAAAAGGGATGAGTGCACTGAGAATTTACACCCCTGTGCAGTAGTGCCTGGAAAAACCTCACTCACCAGTGAGCTCGATAATAGAATGGTCATGTAACAAGCAAGAGGAAAAAAAAAAAAGAAAATTCCAGACAGCCCAAGATAAAAGAAAATTAGAAACGATGAACAGAATGTATGTCAAGCTTGAGAGGCCAGGCCAAGTCACAAAGACCTGATAAGCCCTGGGTTTGATAAATCACAAGCTTTGAGTTCTCTCTTTCGGGCCACGTAAGAGCAAAGAGGAATTCTGGTCTCTCTTAGGTAGACTTTGGAAATGTTTTAACCTGGCCCTGTTTGAACACCATGTGAACCTGCTGAATATAAACCTATGCAATTCTTCCCTCTGCTCTTGTCTTCCCCCAGAATGTGCTTCACTGGCAGAAGGACTCCTGAGTGCTGACCCTGTGTCTGGTCCTTTTCTTGGGCTGTGGGCTCCCGAGTGTGGAAAACTACAGGTTCTGGAGTAAGTGTGATGCCCTTCCTATCCTTTCACCACAGAAAAATACCTTGACTATGGGAGTTGACCAGAAAAATCCTTAGGAATGATAGGGCTGGAGAGCAAGACAGTAGGATTAGCAAAATGAATTTTTTGACTGTAGCCTGGAAAGCTTTAGAGATCCCAACAGCCCTTTGGAAAACAAGAAATGGACCTGAATGCTCTGCCCCTGCCTGACCTCATCCCAGAGGCTTGGTTCAGCATCCTTGTGCCTGGCAGCTGTCCTTGTCACGTGGGCTCTGCTGGTGGTCTGGGCTGGTGCTCTCAAAAGCAGTCATTTCTTGAAAATAAGCTTTGTCTCACCTCTGCCAATGTCTTGCCACTCCCTGACCCAGCCTTACCCAATTTCTCAGCAGAAAGTTATTCAAATCAACAGCAGGACTTTGATTGCGTGTAGAGCCAGTGCAGGAGACTTAAATGTTGGCTTGAGTGATTCTCATCTGGTTGTCTTTCTTCCAGGCATGTGAAATACACAACCAGGGTGTCAGAACTGACAGATATTGTCAAACCACAATAAGTTTTCAGCAGAAAATTGTGTCTCTCAAGTCACTGTGGAGGTTAAAATGCAGAGTGAATGTAATAATTACGATGACATTCATAAAGCAACGAGCAATTACAATTTGATACAGACAAAACTCTTGTTTGGCATGAGGTATTGAGCACAGGAGCATTGCAAATGTGCCTCAGCTCTTCAGGTGAATAAAACTGTCTTCCAGCAGCCTCTGAATGCTCCAGACATTTCTGAAAACAGGGCTTAACTTTCGTGTCACCTCTGTGCTCTGAAAATGTTAGGGGCTTTTTCAAAGAGCTTTTGGAGAAGGCACTAAGTCATGGCTGAATATTGTACAAGTTACTTGAAGATGCAAAATCTTGGAAAGTTCAGATATTCTGTCTAAGACAACAAGGAAAATAATTGTGTTAATTTTTCATGAGGCTTACAAGGGATAAATTATGCTGTAAAGATAAAAATATTGATAGGTTGCTTATTTTGATAAGCAATGCAAGCACATTATTTGCAGATATCTTAAAATTTTACATGTAGGCAGTATTCAAGTTCAATATATATGTTTTATCAACACACTGCTTAGACTTGTGGGAGTCTGGGTAATTCTATCCAGTCAGCTTCAATAAAATTAGTATTAGAAAAATCTGTTTCCTTAACAGAAAGGGAAAAGCTTGATGGAGCATGGATCTTAGAAGAGAAGAGAGGGGAGAAAATGCTCTCCTCTTGGAGAGGAGGTGGAAACTACAAAAGGAATGGCAGCATTTGAGTTTTCCTTGATATGAGTGGACTCCAAGGAGATACTTGGAGTGCAGGTGCCTTGAGTGTGCAAGATGTCTAAGCCTTGCAGGTGTCTGCCCTGCCTGAGGGCATAAAAGGAGAATTGTCAAACTCCCTCTGAGTTGTCCTTACAAGCTGCTGCTGCAAGGCAAAGCCCCTGGCTGGGTCTCTGGTGGGCTGTGCTGTTCCAATGACATTGTTGTGAGTTTGTGCTGTTAGAATATTACACTGTGGAAGATGAGATGGGAGGAAGCACAGGAAAAAACCAGCTCTGAAGGTGAAACTGCTGCTGGAGACTGTGGTGTTTCTGTCATACCTCTGGAAAAATCCTCTCTGCAAAGGCTGTGTGAGTTGGAATGTTTGCCAAGGGTGAGCAAGGAAAGGTTTAGATGCAGAGGAGGAATATCAAGCAGTGGGAATTAAAGCATTCAGGTGGTGCTGCCTGGGTGTTGTTTCTCCAGGACACTGACAAAGTGTGAGAGTCCAACACCGCCCCAAGAGAAACAGAGCTCCAGCACGTGAGAAAGCTGTAGCTGAACACCAGGGAACTGTAAAGGACAGAAGCATCTGAAGACAAAATGTGTGATAAAATCACTGATTTAAGAGAAGCGGGGGACCAGGAGGAATCTGTGGTTGAAGAGGTGTTACCACCTTCATACCAATGTGAACAGTGGCAAATACTCGTGTGATGTTGCACAACCTTCCAAAGAAGAATGGACATAAGTTTCAGCCTGGAATAGCATAAATTGCAAAAATTTCTTCTGTAAGAAGTTACACAAGCATCAAAGCAGCCATCAAACAAGGGAGAGGAAAGCCAGTCATACACTTGCAGGTTTTCTTTAGAAACTTCTACCACAATTCACCGAGGAACGTTGTGCAGGGTGATGTGCCAAGAAAAATAGCACAAAGGTCTGATGCTAGTCTCAGTTATCTACTGCAACAATTGATCCATTGTAGATGCCAGCATCCAGCTTAAATGCATTCTCTCACCTCCAGTAAATAGCATTGGTAATAACTTTATTATGAGGAAACTCACAGATGTACACTGAGTCATTATGTGCTTTGATAACGATATTGGAATAATTGCATGTAGTTTGTGAATCTCTTCAATGGGGCAGTTCAGTCAGGAGCAAGTAAACACAAGGGAACCATCTAAAAAAAGAGTGAGTTGGTAATCCTTTATTTTATTTTATTTTTTTTCCAGAGGAGAGCCCTACAAATAATGAGAAATCAGAATCTGAACTCTAGAAGACAAAGACAGAATAAAATTACTCCATTTACATATCTTGGCAGTCATATCCTCGTGAAAACGTCAGAGACTGGCTAAGGCAGGGCTGGATTTGGCAGCTTAAGATTTGTTTTTGGGAAATCTGCAGTTTGAAGTGAATCACTGAGTCGTCAGTATTCCATTTTAATAATGTATTTGAAAGTTGTAGGTCTTTTAAAAGTGCAGAAGGAGATCTAAAAATTGCAAATTGCCACAATAAATTTCTAAGAAATGCAGGGATTCAGCAACTGTTAACAGCCCCTTAAGTTGGAAGAAATGTTTAAGAGAAGAGGTTGGAAAACTGTTGAGAAAGTGTGTCTACTTTTAAAGTCTTAAGAAATGGAGTAATTGCCAGATTATGCAAAAGAGACCAAGGAACCTAGAATCCATCCAGAGGGACTAATCAGAAGGTGGAAGAAATACTCTCTGGGACACTAGAAGAAAGGCTCAGTATGGACAAACTTGGTGAATACTTCTTTATGGACAGTAATATCAAATACACTGAATTTTAAAGTTGGGAAACACATAGTTATCTCCATTTAGAGAGATTCTTGGTATGTCTTTTAAAATATATACACAAAACCTCAATAAGAACTAAATTCTATTCCATGCATCTCTGATATCCAGGGAACTGAACATTAAATGTGTAAATAGAAGCTTTTTCTCTGTGGTTTAAATAAACCTCTTGATTCATGTATAGAACAATGCTGCTCATCTGTGAACATTCTCAGTGCCTTGCTGAGAGACAAGGATGAAGTTTTGCTAGAAAATTTGGTGGATTCTGAAGAGAACTTTTAAAATAACTTCAGTTTGCTGGTTAAGGATCCTCTGCCAGCGAGGCCACAGTCCTCTTTAGCTGAGTGATAATCCCAGGCAAATAATGCTCTTCTTCCATCTGTGACAATGCCAGTTTGGAGCATAAATTACTGTGTGTTATAGACATGGGTGGCTTCTGCCAGGTATGGAAAGGGACAGAAGGGTCACATCAAGGACAGGCTCATTTCCTGCTGGAAGGATAAAGCTCTTGTCTGGCTTGCCTGTGTTGATGACCAAGACAGCACTTAGGGTGCCTTCCTTCCCATGCCTCTTTCCTCTATAGTAAATCAGTCTTAATGCTAGTCCAGGGCGCTGAGGTTTTATTTCTTGTTCAAATTGTTTGTCTCTACATTATTTTTGTATATTTTTTTACAGAATATGACATGAAAATAACCCCCAAACAAGTGCTAGATGTCTGGGAAATGGAGCCAGCTGCAAAGGCTGGACTGGATGTTACTCGTGAAATCTGCCACCAAACCTAGACCAAGAAGGATAAGGAATGTTGAATTTGATACCTTGCACTTCATCTGTGTGTCTGGAGATGCCTAGAAATAAACCAGCAAGGCAGTGCAGAACTGGGACAAAAGGGCTTTTGAATCGTGGAGAATTGACCTCAGGGTGGTGATCCCAGCACATCACAAAAAGAATTATTGCTCTCCTGCTTGTGGATGCACCTTTTGGCTTTCCCTTTGCCAGAGTCATCTCTCCCTGCAGTTCAGCTTCCAGAAAAGAGCCCAGAGGCTGCAGCAAGAGCTGCACAGGGACTTGTCCCTCTTCCTGGGTGTTCCCTCATGCAGTTTCTTGTGTTTCTGGTCCTGGCTGAGCTGCCAACTCCTCCCATCCCTCAGCTGCACTGCTCCCTGTTAGCCCCCAAAGCCAGCTATGCCCACTGCTTCCAAAGAACAGCTCTTCACTTCCAGAGGGTGCATTAAATCTTCTCACACAACCCTGTTTCTCCAACCCCAGCTATCTGACAGAATGGAGAAAAACCTCAAACTCCAGCAGAACAACATCCAGTCCCAGCTGCAATATTCTCATCTTCTCCTGGCTCCTACGGGGAAGTTTAAAATTTTCCAGAATTTAATGAAGTACATGGCAGATATCTTAGGCATTCTCTAGAAGGTTGTCCAAGAAAACCAAGAAAACTCTTGGAAATATTGTGCTTGTCAACACAAGCAGTGTAACCATGCCCATCTGGCATACACCTGTATAGACCTTGATCATGTCCAAAAAAAGCAGACAGAAGACATCAAGCTCCTGCAAAAGCTTTTTTTAACATGTTTTTTTGCTCCTGTGCCTGACTGCAGTGCTTGAGGGAATCAAGTAGATCCACCCTTAATGCACTGTATGGGGAAAAGAAATCCTTGAGGCATTTGGTATGAAAGTGTTTATGCTGCATTTAAAAAATGTTAGAGGTGGGTTAGGTGATAACATTGTCGCTAGAAAATCTACCTGTGTAACTCCTGAAAGACTGCTGAACTCCCTACAGCTCCAACCAAGTCATCTCCCTGCCTTAGGTGTCTCTAGGGACACTAAACATAGCTGGCACTCCAACATATGCAATGACTTTTCATGGATGCCATCCTGAGTTTAGCATTTTGAAATCCTCTGAGTGATCAATGTAACGATTGAGGACATCTGTCTGAGACTGTCTTCATCAATGGTGTGTGTGATGCTTTCTCCATCATAACATGCTCCCAGGCAAGTTCTGCAGGGCTCCTGTGTCAGGATTCCTCAGAAAACCAAACCAAAACAACAGAAAACTTGTGACAAGGAGCATATTTTAGTGTGGTGCCAAACACATCACCAGCCACTAAGGCTCACAGATTTAACGTGGCAGAACCACAAAAGGCACCCTTGTGCTTCGGATGAGGCTTCCCACAGGTGGTAGGTTTGCTGACAACACTGGGATAATTTTGCACTGTTTTTCCATCCTACTGTTCTTGAGATCTGAGGAAGATTTCACCTTCATTTTCACGAAGTTCTGTCAGACCTATTGATCTTTGCTTTTATAAAGGTCATATAAACCTACACAGCTTGGTATTGTAAGCCCTTTGGCTGTTTTTTCTCTCTGTTTTTCTGGTTTCTTTTTAAGATTCTCTTCACAGGAAGAAGTTAGTCATCATCTGTGTTTGGACCTTGGATGGAGGCTCTTTTGAAGTGCAGAGTTCTGTCTTTCATTCGTGATGTTTTCAAAGAAGCCAAGGGACTGCAGACACATCCGTGATTGCCAGTGTTTTACGCCATTTGCTCTTTCAAATTTTGGGAGATGACGTCAGTCACGTTCCCTACACTTCATCCTTGTTCTGGTTTATGTACCTGAGAGATGTGAAGTGTCTGCTTTACTGTTCCAATCCCATCAGTTCACCTTCTTCAGTGACTCAGTGCTCGAGAGGGAAAACTCATCTCAACAACCTTCTAATTCAGGATCTCTGAACCACTTGGAGAGCTTGCTCATACAGAAGTGTCTCTTAAAAACCTGAACCCTTGGCTGGTCTGTGAAGTTTTCTTCTCCCTTCCTCATGGATTAATTAGTCATGCAGGTGGACAATAGCATAATTATGCAAGTAACTAATTAACAAGAACTGAGAAGACAGCCCTTCGCTCTGTCAGGGTCCCTTCTGCATTCTGCCCCAAGATATCTCAGTACCTATGCATGTTTCTTTTGATTGGTAGGAATTTTTCAGACACCCTTAAAGACTGAATCATCAAGGATCTTTGAGGATTCCTTGGAACAGAATCACTTGAAATAGAAGAGGTGTGACCCCATGTGCTGTGTGGGAGATGGCTTCCTTTTCTTTTGTACATCATAATTGTTGTACATATTGAATTCCTAGGAAATCCTAGGAGAATCCTAGGAAAGTAAGGCTGGAATATCTCTGTTATGAGACAGATAGTTCTGGTATTTTGCTCTGCTGGCAGTTACAAACTAATTGGTGGCTTCCCATACCTTACCAAATAATGTCTTTCAGAACAATGAGAAAATCTTGTGCCTGGTCTCTTGGTTCTTGGTTTACAGCAAATTTGTTGTTGCTGGACTGCAGGTCTGATAAGAGTTCTGTACTGTGCCAGAAGTTCACAGAATTACAGAATGAATCATAGAATCACAGAATGGTTTGGGTTGAAAAGGACCTTGAAGATCATTTAGTTCCAGCTGCCTGCCATGGGCAGGGACACCCTTCACTACCCCAGGTTGCTCCGAGCCCCATCCAGCCTGGCCTTGGACACTTCCAGGGATGGGGCAGCCACAGCTTCTCTGGGAACCTGTGCCAGGGCCTCACCACCCTCACAGGGAACAATTTCTTCCTAATATCCAATCTAAATCTCCTCTCTGTCAGTGTGAAGCCATTCCCCTTGTCCCACCCCTACATCTCCTGGCCAAAACTCCCTCTCCATCTTGCTCATTCCTTCTTGAGAATACCACACAAGAGTGCAAATACAATCATGGTTGGCATTCCCTGACCAGTGCAAAAGTAATGATAATACCTGGGGAAATATTAAAACCATTAACAGATTTAAAAGGGATGAGAATAAAGTTTTCCATCCTTCATGAAGAACGTGCTTTGATTGCTGTTACCAGTTACTGAGCTAAGGAGACCTCCTGTCTCATCCTAATCAGCCCAATGGTTTAGAGAACTTTATTTTAGATATTTCTGAGAGTTTTCAAGAAAGGGGACACAGGGCCTTTGGATGGTCAATTCACTAAAGATACATTTCTAGAGGAAAAGAAAATTGTACACAAAAAATTGAGTATCTGAAAGGGATAAAATAAATGTGTTTCGTTAACAGAATATTAAGCAGAAATTAAACCCCAAGAAAGGATTGGGCAAATTACTTTGACCTGGGAAATCTTTAGGAGAGAGGCTGCTTTTATTGTTCTTTGCTGGGTCTGGCATAATGTGAACCTATTACAGCAGCTCTTCAGTTCTCCCATAATGCAAATAAAATAAGGATAGCAGCTACAGACAAAAAGAGCTCTGGCAGACTGTCACTGTAGATAAGAGCATGCAGGGATAATGTAATCACAGTGGTCAGGAGTGTAAATATTAAAACTGATTTACTGTAAGCAATGCAAGCGTGGAGTTTGGCTTATGGAAAAAATGATTTGCTACTTGAAGGCAGAGAGCTAAGTCCTCTGCGTTGGTGGGATGTGGGTGGGCTGGTTGATTCAGAGGATTGGTTTTGCTCTCCTAGTGTTCAGAAGTAAATGGAAGGGGTTTGATGGGTTAGTAAAATCATTTCCTGGAAGAATCCTATGACTGCAGTAACTGCAAGATGTCATGGAGGAAAATATAGCTCCCATCTTGCAGAGAAACACCTGCCTGAGGTGGTTTTTTCTCTGTTCTCATAATTTGTGCCCTTTCACACAGGACCTGTTCCCTCAGTGTGTGTGCTGGTGCTGAAAGTCGGGGCTGCTCTATGTGGTACATCCCTGTTAGAGCAAGGTGGGTTTGCACTTAAAAAAAAATCAACCTGTTTTGCACATAAATCTGTTAATGTAGATGGCATTAACATTCAGAAACAAGGAAAAGACAATAATAGTTAATGTTCTGATTAATTCAAGAAGCTGTCTGAATTTTGGTAGATCCACATAATTTGGAGCAAGGTCAGTTTTTAAAGCTCAGCTTTGAAAAGTGGAAAATTGAAGCACTTGCTGGGCATCCAGTTGTTCACTTTATGGGTTCCTCTGCATGTGATTTACTCTTCAGTCCATTAGGGCCTTTGGTATTTTTTCTTTATCAGCCTTAGAAATAATCCTGTCACTCATTGCTTCCCACAGCAGTCCTGGCTGTGAAGGATGGGGGCTCTGAGAAGCAGCAATGCCCGTGCTTGAATGCTGATTACCAGAAAGGCCAAAGAGATAAAAGAGACTTTGTCAGAGATGGGTTTTCTTTTCATTTTACCAGCATCCACAATTTTAAACAGAAGTTGTGTCTGAGTTCCAGCATAGCTGACCATGCAGACTCCTTGGGAATGCTCCAGACAGGAGTGCTGTTGTCTGCAGAATATGAGGGATTTGCCCATGATTTGGGAAAGAAGCAGCAGCAGCAGGAGTTGTGATCAGTGCTGTCTTTTCCTTGGCTCCTGCTGGGCCTAGTTAAGTTATGAGTACTTTCTTCAGAGGAATGAGGCTCCTGCAAGGTTCCCTCTATGCCCTGCCTTCAGTCCACAGCCCTGGCTGGAATTAGTGCTTTGCTTTCACACCGCTTGCACACTGGAGTTGTTACAGCTGGGAGCAATTGCTGTTGGCCCTGGCAGCCAGGGCAGAGCTATTCTTCACGGCTGAAACGAACAGAGATCCTTTAAAAAACTTGGGAGAGATCTCCGAGGTCAGCCCTGAGCAGTTGTTTGTCCTGACTGTGAAAACAACTCGATTGTAAAAAAACATTTATGACGCTTTCAACTCTATCAGGCAGTATGTGTTGTCAAGATTATTTTGAAAGATAGAGGCTAGACCGGGGATAGAAATATGCTTATTTTTCAAACAAGCTGAGATTAGAGCAAGCCTTTACAGTTTTGCAAATCAAAGAAGCCTGGGACTTGTGTCTTTGGAGACCCTGAAGGGCAGCTCTGTCAGCCAGGAGGGAGACGTGCTCGATAAGACAGCACAGCTCTGTTCTGCATCCTCATCCCGTGGGGACAGGATCCTGCTGTGCTGAGCTGATTTGGATGTGTGCCGTGGATTGCTCCCCCTTGGGAAAAGCCCGACCTTCCCTGCCCTGTCCATGTGGAGTGCTCCTGGATATGAGCATCTCCTGTGACTCTGGAGATGGAGCTCTTTGCACAGTCACTGTTGGCAGCAGCATCCCACAGTTCTGGGGTTTATTTTGACTTTTTATTTATTTTTATTTATTTATTTTTTATTTATTTTTGACTTTTTATTTTTTTCTTACTTTATTTAGCTCTGTTTCCTCCAGTGCCCTTCATCATCTTTTCTTTTTACCTTTGGAGAATTTCTTTTTACCTTTGGAGAATTTCTTTTTACCTTTGGAGAATTGATTCACAGTGTGTTGCAGACTTCGACCAGTATAGCCTTGAGCAGCTCCTTTTTTCAGGGGAGGGAGGAAGAGGAGGAAAAAACAACCAGCAACAACCACTGTTGATTCTGGCTTTAATAGTGTAAATACCACTGTGCTGCAAAATGAAAAACTAAACATGCAGCCTAGATAGCTGACTTTAGAAATGTGTGGTGGTGGTAATTGAGTTTTTGGGGTTTTTTTTTTCTATTTCCTTTTATTTTTTTTTTCTTTGAATGTGATTCAATTAAAGAACCTTTTTGACTAAATTTGGAGAGAATTGGGTTAAGGCTTTTGAAGAATGCCTTTCTGCTCCAGCTCTCAGTGAAATTCATCCAAATATATGAAACAGAAAGGTTGTTGATATAGTTTCTTTGGAAGCTGTGTTGTATTTTCTCCCCATCTCAGGCTGTTTCCTTGAAACTTGATTTCTGCTTGTTGCTGTTCTCACTGAACCTGAATCCAAAATAACAAATATGATAAAAAAAAAAAAAAA
>VZRO01007137.1:53223-213287 GCA_013397915.1 Daphoenositta chrysoptera
AAAAAGAAAGAAAAAGAAAGGAATTTCTGAGTCTGTTTTCATTTCCCTTCTGTGGCTCCCAAAAACAGCACTCTGCCAAGACTTCCAGTGAGCCCCGTGTGCCTGGACAGCTGTAGAGAAAGCTGAGGCAGGGGAATACAGTTACAGAGTTGTTCAGGAGCCTTTTTTGGGTTCAGGAACTGTGGAAATTGATCCCAGTTTGACTGTGCCAAGCTCCATGTCCCTCAACAAGCTACAGGATTTCCTTCCAAACTTAATATCAAGTTTAGACAACTGTTCCTCTGGTTCTATCTTAATTTTTTGCCGCTTTGGCTCAGAAGTTCGTCACTCCATGTCTTTGGTGGCAGCGCCATCCCATTCTCTTATACCTCTTTCTGCCTTTTATGGAAAAATCCTTGAGCTGCAATAAACTGGGCCTTTTTCCTTTCCTCTTGCTATTCTTGCAAGCCTCTTCTGAGACGTTTCAAGCACCAGTGCTAAAAGTTCAATAAACCAGAACAATAGCAGCCTTCCTTCAGCTCCCCTCTTGCCAGTTGTATTCAGGGTTGCCAAGACGAGGCTTTAAAGCCAGTCCTGACTCTTACCAATCTCTCCATCTGACATTTTGTTCCAGACAGTGTGTTGTGGTTTGGGACTATATATTGAGTGTCTCCTTGCCTTCATGACTAATTGCATGTCATAAACATTATTAGCAGAAGAGTTTTGACAGTATTCCATGAGAACACTCTGCTAGCTCTCCAGTATGGCTTCCCATAACATAACAAATTCTTTACCAGAGATAACTAGTCTGGATACTCTTTTAACAGTGGCCTAATTTTCTTTCTGTGCTTCTTCACCTATTTATTTTTTTTACTTCAATTGTTTTAGAGATTGGCAATGCTCAGACTCAGTAAAATTTCTTAATAGTAAAGGATTCCCCATGTCTTTATGGTTCTGCTTTTGCCTTGTCTTTAGTGTGGTATCTTCTGCCTGATCTGCATTTCTATTTCAAAGGTTCCTTGGGTTTTTTTGGTTGGATTTTTTTTTTTGTCTGAAATTTGGCTTTATAAACTTACATGTGTGTGCTTGGGGTTTTTTTGGAGGGTTAGAGGGATTTTTTTTCATTTGATCTGTTGTAGGGGATGTGTGATCCCCACACAGACCAGGAGAAGAGTTTTTCACATTTTCCATTAACAAGTCTTCTCCTGGGGAGCAACAACCTCTTCATGATAACCAGTCACTGTCTAACAAAACCACTATCTTGTTAGAGGACCTCTTTTAAGCATTTTTGACTACTGTGGGAGTCTCCAGGTTAGGATTTGCAGGTCAAAGGTAGATTAGGTTGATTCCAGTGTAGTCTAGAATGGATTAGAGCAGTAAAATACAGATTTGTTAGCTGCCAACACTTTAAATTCTAAATCGATGTATTTTCCATCCAATCATGCTGAATAGAAGTTGTGAACAGCAAAGCAAAGGAGTTTTAAGAGCTGTTAGTAAAAAGCTAAGGAGCCTTTGTCTGAGCACAAAAAAACCTAATAAACTCACTGTAGGGAGCAGAAATGACTTTGTGCTTGTGTCACAAGCAAAAAATGTTGCCAGCATCCCCCTTCCAAGCCCAGACAAAATCTAGTACACTGAGAAAGTCACTGAAATTCTTTCAGTGGCACCTAGATTCATTTTTAGGTGAATAAAGGGCGGTGGATTTTCCCAAGATTTGTATTAATGTCCAGATACAGAGAATTGTGCCTAATCATCCAGGTTTAAAGCTGCTAATTGTAATTGCTGATCCCATACATCACTTCTTCTTGCCTGTGAAATCACAGTTATGTGTTCTTTCTCAAAAAATTTCTCTTATGTAACTTCAGAGTGTGACTTGGGTGGGATAAAATCTGTCTTGGTGTGTACAAGGTACCAAACAGGCTGGAGCCCTGACCTTTGCTGGCATTTCTAAGAAGCTGATGCTTTATATATGATATAAAACATGTGATTGGGTTTTTTTTTTGAACCTTGGCACTGTCAGAATGCAACATCACAGAAGTTAGTTATTTCTACAGTTTCTTTTCAGTGATTGTAGTGATGTCATAAAATGATGTAGCTCCTTTAGCCACTATCACAAGAGGGTTACCTTGGACTGGGCAACAGTGAATTTATTTTAAGTCATGCTCAGCCTTATCTGGTTGTGCCAAAAAGCTTTAAAACTTAAAATTCTTCCATGCATAAGAAGGAAAAAGCTGCTCTTGTGTTCAATTTAGTGCTGCCTGCTGCAATGGGAAGAGGTAGGAAACGAAAAAAAATGCTGCTGTAATGAAATTACTGTTGCTTTACACCAGCATAAAATTTTGAGAATGAGAGGGAAAAGCTGAAGAGATGGGGTAATGTTTCTTCCACGTGTTGTTAAATGGGGTGTGGATTTTGTTTATCAAGGCTGTGTTCTCCAAAGCCCTCATTTGTGGGAAGAGAAATGTATTGGGAGAAAAAACTGCTGAAAAAACATGGGACTGCTTTGAATGGAGAAGAGTTGTGAAGCTGTCAGCAGGCTTGTAACTGCTCCTGGCATGACTGTTTGCTGTGATTCTTCACTGAAAAGCACATTTTCTGGAATTTTAGGTGGCATCTGCAGAAAATGCCCAAAGGCATAATGGACGAGATGCCCAGAACTAGTTATCTGCGACACGGAGGGAAGTTTATAGCAATTCTATTTTGAATGAGTAATTCCAATTACTTGAGGACATTTTTAAAGCACTGGCATATTTGATAGAAGGAGGGGGGAAACCCAAACACAGCTTGTCAATGGAATCTGTTGATGCTGGCATTCAGTGGTGTAGATATTAACAGTGGGATAATACTTGTAATTCATTTAGCTTGAAAAACAAAAGCAGCCAGAGTAAGGCCAAGGTTTACAAAAAAATGAGTCTCCAAAGATAAGTTCCTCACTCAATATTTATTTACTTAATAAGGACAATTGCTTTTTAAAAGTGTCAAGTACTCACACACTGCTATTAATACCAGCAGAACTGGTAGCAAAGGAAATAACTGAGAACGGTGCCATAATCATTAGGCTGGTTTTGTTCAAGGTAATCTCTGCCTGTGGTCAGAAGCAAGCCAAGTATTCAGTCTGTGGATTCTGGCCCAAATGAGCCTGCTCTCTGATCTAAACTAACGCAAAACCCAGAAATGTGTGTTACAGACGGGAAGGTAACGAGGGCAGGAGAAGGAAGATCCTGTTGTCAGCTCTAGGAGGAGCAGGTTTCTCTGGCAGATGTGATTTGTGTCTCACCTTTCTCATTCCTGGGGGCAGCACGGGAAGCAGACAGAGAAGGACAAGCAGGTTTCTCTGGCAGATGTGATGCTCTGTTTTACCTGTTCTCATTCCTGGGGGCAGCATGGGAAGCAGACAGAGATGGAGAAGTCACCTGGCAGGGGGACCTGGGCTCTGTGCCCTGTGCAGGACAGGGAGGTGACACTGAGGCCCTGGGAGAGGGGGACAGGGACAGATTGGACACACATGGCCACTGTGGGGTGAGCTCAAAGTGCAGGCTTGCTGTGAGGGGACAGAATTAGTTTCAGATGACATCATACACAATGAGTGATTATATTTAGAATATGTGGTAATACGTTCTGAGACCTTCCATATGTTAATTGTGCATGCTTCAATATATGGCTACAGGAAGCTTGTGAAATCAAAGCAAGCCTAGGTAAGGACAATATTTTCTCTAGATGAACTTTAAACAGAGTTCTGTAAAAAGGTTTAACTTACCACAACAAATTTATTTTTATTTTAAAGTTGGTTGTCTTTAATAGATGAAAGATTTGCATGCTAAAGTATTCAGGCTTAGTTGATATTTTGGGACAAGTATTCAGGCTTAGTTGATATTTTGGGACAAGAAGGTATTTGGTCTATATTTGTCAAATGCAGTGGTTTTTTTGAAAAGTACGGAGCAAATATCTCTAATGTATTGAATTATAAAACTAGCTTAAAGCCTCAAAGACCTCTGTAGACTTTGTAAGGCAATGTTGAAAATATTGCCTCTGAAATATCACAATAGCTTAGCATACGTAGATGAGCTATTAAAAAAATCACAAACAGCCCTCCCCCCCCCCAACAACAACAAAAACCTCTTATAAACTTGCATTTTTGGTGTAAGTAGCTTCCTATCCTTCTGCCCATCCTTACAGCGATCTCAGCTGCATAATACCAAATACTTGAAATTATGAATATTCATTGTGATGAGCAACTCTGTGTACATGATTAGCCTGGACACTTGAATTTAGGCAACTTAGATTAAATTAATTTACAGCACATTATTAACATAATTCCTTTAAAAATCCCTATCAGTTTTACTTCCAGTAATGCATGTATTTCAGCTGAGCATCTGTGGGACAAACTAATCTGCAAATCCTTTTGGGTTTTTTTTTTGTCTTTAATAGAAAGTCATTGTCTTTTATAGAAAAATGAAAATGAAAAACTGTCTCTTCTGAAAAGACTGAACAGGTTTTCCTGTGTACCAAATAATTGAGTTTGAAAACACTGTGGAAAGAAACTGTTGGAAGTTGTAGATCAGTTTTCTTATGTTCCCAGTCTGTCTGGACAGATTTCATAACAAAAATTGCGAAATTTTTGCATAGTTAGATATAATCTGTTTGCTGAGCCCAGTTCAGACAGTGTGAACAACAGTAAATTCCTGAACTACAACTTGTTAACAAAAGAGATTTTCAATTTGAGATGCAATATGTATTTTTCTGTAGCAGGTCTACACTTCTTTCTCTACTACTCCTCCCCAGCATTTATTAGAAAGCCTAAATTTCAGTTGAAAAAGTCTTTTAACAGAAAATATTTGACTGACCAGCTTAAAACTTTTTGTTTGAGAAAAATGGTTTATACAAATCTGTTTAAAGCTGTGATTTAGCTCTGGTCACATGGCAAGGTGTCAGGGCTGAAAGATGTTTTGGGGAAGAATTTCTCTTCTTTGGCTCTTGATTAAGCATCTCCTCTCCCCCAGATAATTTCTGTGTATTTGTGGGACCGAACTACTCCTCTGGCTGCACATGAGAGCACAAATTCTTCTCAGAATATTTTATTGAAGTTGTTTTTGTGGTAAAATCCAATGTGGCAGTGTCCCACCGTCCGTGTTTGAAATGTGAACCTGCACCTTCACATTTCACCCAACACTGCCTTCTTTTCATCAAAGCCTTTCACATATCTAACATTTATTTCACTGCCATGGTGATTAGAAAGCACCGGAGCAGCCCTTGCTGTCATTGGAAGAATTGGGACAGTTTGTTCTTCTGAGCTGGCTAATGAAGAAATGGAAGAAAGCAATTTCATCAATCTCACATTTTTGTGCTCTAGTAGTTTTGAAAAAGAGATTTTTTTTTTTTTTCTCCCCATGGATAAGGCGTAGCACAAAACTTTTCCATAACTTTACTAAACCAGATCACAGAAACGCTCTGGAAGGGGCTCCTGCCCCACTGGAGGGGGTTTTGTTGACTGTCCCTCCAAGTCCTCTTTGGTGGGGCTGTAGCTGGTGTGAAACTGTGGAAAACACTGAATACAAACATCAAGGGGGGTGAGTAACCCAAAGGGAAAAGTTCATGCTGGTGGCAGGGAAAGTGAAATGGGCATTAGAGGGACAATGTAAACAGTACAGAGCCTTGACTGAGATAGATGTGAGGGGTATTTGATCTTCAGTTTAGGCAGGTGGCTTTGCACCAGGTGCTGGTAATAAAATCTGCAAAACAAAAATGAAGGATTGCTTGGGATAATGCTGGCATAACCTCTGCTGGACACCCTCATTTGGGCTGACTGTTAGAAAGAGAGCAGCAGCTGGGAATTGTTCTGTTATGTGAAAGTTCAGCTTCCCATATTGGAGAGAGAGTGTTGTAGAGTCCAACAAAAAACAGTGCAAATAATGATATTTTAGGTGTAGTTGTGCTGGGTGGTGAAAACCCAGAGGAAAAAAAGGCACATAGAAATTAACTTTGAAAAGTAACTTTGGACAATATGACTGAGCATAAATGCAAGAGTTACCATAAAACATTTTCCTTTATTTTACAACTACATTGTTGTAGTGACTGGATAGATTACTTTCTTTTCCAATATCACATTTCTTCTCTGCCTGTTTTTGCCAGAGTTCTTCCAGAGCTGCCCAGCCAGATCTGCAAACTGCTTCCCAAGGGGTGCAATGTGATTTCTTGCTCTGGTTTACAACTATCCAGGGAAGTTCACTGCTGCACCTCTGTGTTCAGGTTTGCTGTCTGTATGGAAATAATGTGCTCAGAGTTTTAGAGCTCTGTCCTTGTAACAGTACTGCAGCTCTGGTGTTTTGAGAGGCTGGAAGCTGATTCCTTGCCCTGGGCAGTCAGTATCTTGTTTCTTAGGAGACAGGCTGGGGATGGTTTGATGCTTTTCTTTTTTAACCTTGTTTTGTCATCTTATAAAAAGAAGAGATGCTTATGGGAGTAGTGGTTTATAATTTTGCCAGTATGAATAACTAGAAAAGCCAAGAGGTGACACCTTGCCACAGACCTTGGGCATATGTAGAAACCCAAAAATCCCTACAAATTGAAGTGTCTCCTACTACAGGCCCATCCACTGCACTTGTCTTTAACCATTCACTTGTCCAGATCAAGACACCCTTGAGCACCTCATATAGTGCAATATATGATATAAGTAACTTATAAAAAAATAGTATATAGATACACATGAAATAATAGATAAAATTTATATACAATATATATGTCATGTTGGATAATGAGCTGAAACAGGGTCTTCCAAAAAATCCCTTTTCCTGTTACAGATAGGAACAGGATTCCCTTGATGTCTGTGTACAGTGCTGAGGGGAACTCAGTACCCAATTGCTAGTTCACTGCATGACATTTAAAATCACTACAATGATACCAAAATCAGCCATCAATTATATATAACAGCGACCTTTTCTTTGCTTCAGAGCTATTTTAAATATTCATGCCCATGGATGTGGATCTTACTGAGAGGAAGCTCTGCAGAGGATGGGGGGTCTTCCTTTGTTGCTTTTTGCTGGACAGTGAGTTTCTCCAAAAAAGGAGCAGAAATTGGTGCCCTCCAGAGAAAGCCACAAAACCTCACTGCAATGCTCACCTGAGAACAGACTCAGCTGAGGGGAGAAGAGAATCAAATAGTGCAATCTATCACCACCTGCCTCTTATCTGCATTTAGAATGGGATATTGTCAGGAGGAGAAACGATGGTTGAGGGAGTTCAGTTCCATTTCCTTCCCTCTTGTAGTGCTGGGATAGTTCATTGAGATGTTTTTGCTTACCAGGATTACCTTGGGTTACAAAGCCACTGAAAAATTACCAACTTGGTCTCTGCTGAGGCCCCCAAATGTAAATAAATAATAGCACCAAGGTGTTCTGAGGGTTTGGAAAGAAACTTGGCTTGGATACAAGCACAATGGAGACAACAGAAGCAGCAGAACATAATGGGTGGCCTATGTGATAAAGATGGAAAAATATCTATGGCAAAGGTAGCAGGAAGGATCCCCAGAGGTGCTACAGTTGTGTTCTGGTTTTGGACTGAAGGGAAAACTCCTGAACCCCTTGCACTCAAGGACTTTTCCTGGAAACAGCATGAGTGCAATTCCAGCCAGGTGATAAAAATCTCTCCCCAGACCCTGACCCTAAGAAGTGACGTAGCTCGGATGCATTAAAACACTGGATTAGTTGGACAATGCTGTCTTCCTGTTCATTTCCCAGTGTACAGGAATTAAAGAACTGAATAATGTTAAAACACACTTTTAATGCCCCTAAGAGCCTTTTGGATGGTTCTGGCTGGAGGAGCTACTGTCTTGTGTGATCAGAACCCTTAGTCTGTGTACCTCAAATTGTGTGTTTAATGCACATCTAGCAAATAGGATTGTCCCATGGCAAAGCTTGGTGTTATTTCGAGTTTGAAACTCTTGTTATTTTGGGTTTTAGAAAACTTGAAACTCTCCACTTTGGTCTGGCTTTGTACTGCTTGATCTTCACGTTCAGTTTCAAAAAGGGGTTTGGCTGAAGGAGACAGTGCATAGCTGCGTGCAGAGTCACAGATGTGCACAGCTGGGCACGGTCTGAGGCTGTCCCAAATGTGCTTTCATTCCTTTCCCCTCTTCATGTGTCCCAATGCTTCTTGAGAGAAGTCTAGCACCAAACACAAGAGGAATTATTTTCCCTTTTCAAGTTTGAATCTCTAAATGTCACTGTTCCCCCTGAGGTCAGTACAAGGTTTTTATTTCCCCGTTCTAAGCAGGATAGAAAATTGCCAGTATCCTTTTTTTCCCCCCCATCTTCACAGGATTTATCCATGTGCAATCACTGCTGATTGGATTCTCCCTTTTCAGGCACCCAGCTGTGCTGCTGAATGCTCACCCCAGCCTGCCTGCCAATTTTAAATGCTTTACAGGGTCATGTTTTTATTCAAGCCAATCTGAATTGCACATCACTTCAAATGTTCTGCTTCAAAAAACCAAAAAAAAAGACCCACAAAAAAAAACCACACAAAAAAATCCCCCCAAACCTAAATCCACCCTATCCCCCAAACCCCAACCTCATATGCTTTAAATCTCTGGGATATCCCACTGTAGAATGACATGTCTGTCATGATGAGAGGTGCATCTGAGCAGGGGTCAAGTCTGGCCTCTCCTGAGGATTTCAGGGATGGGTTGCACTGTTTCTCCTGGAATATCTCCCCTTTTCTGCCATGGCAGAACTCTTTTCTCAGTCCTCGCCTTTGGAAGCCTAACATGCCTTATGGTAACAAATTTCTTCCAACCATCTTCTGCAGAAAATAAAATCTCTTGTCATATAATGAGAGAAGTTGCAGAATTCTTTGCCCATGTTGGATGCTCCATTATTTTGTACAGAAGCTTTTTCTGAATATGTATTTTTTCTCTATTGAATTGAAAGCTGAGGTACTTTTGTGAGCCAACCCTTTACTAACTTGGGTGAATCAAAGTGGATTTTGTGGCTCAAGGGGAGACTCAAGGTATCCACGGGCTTTTGACTACAAACCAGAGGATCTGCAGCAGTTTTAATTTTGATTACTCTGGTTCGAAGTGCCATCAGAGACATCTCTCTCTTGGAAGATTTTGTTCAAAGCATTTCTCACCTTACTGAGTTTGAGTGGTGGCATGGTGTGTTCTGATTAGGCTACTGAGGCTGCAAGATAAGAAATGTATTTTTGCATAAATTGTCATTGTTGGTTTGGTTTTTTCTTTTGTCTGAAGGCATATGACATTTTTGTCAAAATCAACTCTTAAACAGCTTCTGTTAAGAAGGCTTTAGGGCTCATCAGATACTAAAGCTGATCTTTGAATAATAATGCATGTAAACTTCAATTCAAAGACCTACTGGAAGTAGTGGAAAACTGACAAAAAAGTTGTCATGGAAACCACTAGCACCTAGATATGGGTGAAAAAAAAGCTTTCATTCAGAGACCACAATTATTTGCAAAAGAATCTGTAAGCTTCTGAAACATTTTTTTCTACTCTGTTCTGATGGTAGGGCTGCTTTTAATTTTCATAAATGTATGTGTGGATTCACAAATGTACACAGATGAGGAAGGTTGTGCTTTGTGCTGGATGAATAACAGAAGTTCTGGAAGATTAAATCGCTGACAATCAAAGAAAGATTAAGAGGAGGATTTTTTTGGCCTCCTGTGTTTGATTATAGCTTTTCCATTTTTGATAAAATGTGTTTAGTTCTTGGTGACTGAGCACAGGAGAGAAAAATGTGTATATGAAATAAATGTATGGGCATGACATGGAACAGAGAGAAAGTATCTGACAGGCCTGGCTAATCAGGAAATAAAATGGCAGCTGAAATTAAGAAGAAAGGAAGGCTGTGTTTAAAGCCTGTATTTTAGATAGTCTTCTTTTGAGTTTGTCTTGCTAAAGTAACTCAGCAGTTAATTAACATTCCTAGAAAATGTGTAGTATCTAAATATGGCTTTATACAGCAATTTTTTTTTAAATTCAGATGTTTCAGTTATCTAAAGGTTGTGCTGGACAATGACAGGTATCTGTCATTTAGGTAGACTTTTAAGAGTGTCACCTTGTCTATCTTTACAGAGCTCTTTCAAGGCAGATATTTAAGTGTTACAATATTCTTTGGAATGCACAAAACTGACATTTCTGCACAGAAGACTCACACTAGATTCTCAAAGGCCTATTACTGCCTTTGTCCCCTGTCCAGTGCAGAGTTTTTAAATGGTGCTGTGCTGTTTTGCTCACTGATACTTATCCTTTCCAGTGGGGGATTGTTTACTGTTCCATGCCTGCTCTTGGCTAGGGATGGTGATGCAATAACCTTATATCTTAATTAACCAGAATCCACAATGCAGAGTTTAGGCTGACACTCAGCTTTCGTGTCAGCGCTGTGTGACTCAGTAAAAATCCCAGTACAACAGTGAAAAATCTTAATTGGCAAAATGATCACTCTTGGTTTAGCATGACAGGCCCTGGAGACAGAGCTAATGAATAAAGATGCAGACCCCTAGGTACATGGTGAGAGCTGCTGTTGACTCATCTTAATGATTATATAGAAAAGTAGGGTTTCTTCTCCATTCTGAGTTTCCCAATGAAATTTCATATTGAACAAGAATGACATAACTGGGCCAGAGCCACCCAGTCCTGTGTGGTGTCTCTGACAGTGCCAGCAGGGGCAAGAAAAGACAGCACAGAAGAGCAAGGCAAAGTTACAGCTCCTGAGTCAAAGGTGGTGCCTTGGAGGTTGAAAGCGATGCCTGGCAGCTTGGGCAGCAGCTCTGTGCCCATCCTGCCCCAGCTGGCACCCGGGGCTGTTTGTCACTGCAAAGTGCTGGGTGCACAGCCAGCTCTCAGGCTGCAGAGCTGGCATCCTTCTCCGGGCCACGAGGTAAAGCCCTCACCCAAAGGAGTCAAATACTTGTGTTTCTGAAACTTGAATTGTGGCTTTGATGCTATGATGATTTTTTGCCTTTTATATACCCCTTTAATATACCTCTTTATACCCCTTTATATAGCCTTTTCTATAGGTTTTATGTATCCCCAGTGCTTTTAGCCCACATATTTGTAATTTCCCGAGTCTGATAACCCAGCTGACACCAATGTTCCATTCAGCCAGGAGACCAAACATCCTGGAAGCCTCTTCCTAAGGGTCAGAAAGCCCCAGACACCAAGGTCCTTTCTAGAACACATCCTGTAAACTGAGATAGGCCCATCCAGGGGGGACTCCTCGGAACAGGGGGTTCATCCAAGCCTCTCATTAGGGAGTCTTTGATAGATGTGCTCATTTGCAAGGTCTATAAATTATATATGCAGTCTATTGTGGGTGTGCACTTCAGCACATTCCACCTGGATGTGCTGCACCTAAGGATCCTTAAATAAACACCCAGGGAAAAACCCCTCTTCCCTCTAACCGTGTTTGGTTGTTTGGTTCTTAATTTTAAGACCAGGAAAAGGCATCAGCTTCTTCTCAAAATGCTAAGGGCCTGCGTTAAGCCTGTGGTAGAAATCAGTCTTACAAAAGATTAATTGACTACTCTGCCTTGTTCTGTTGATACCGGATAAAACAATTAAAAGTTTAGTAAGGATTTCGAGCAGGTAGTCCACACTAGTCATTTCACATGAATGATTATATACTCATGTCTATTTAGCTATTCATTGCCTTGCCCTTTGGTACAATTGCTAACTGAAGACTAATTCATTCCTATTTTTATTAAAGCAAGTGTTGCTTTTTTAATGATGAGCAACAGACTAAATCCACGGTGGAAGAGAATTACAGCTGGAGCCAGAGGGGTTTAGGAGATCAACATAACATTTTTGGTGGAAGAGAATGGTAGTTTAATAAAATATGAAGCAGGATTAATGCTGTAGATGACCTTAAAATACTGACTAGCAAAGAGCAGAGTGGCAATTGCACATACATGTGTGGCTGTAACTGGCTGATGGTGAGTGCTTGTGTTTAAAAGAGACGACCAAAATGTTATAAAAGACCCTAAATACGGATTACTTGTGTTCATATAGTTTAAGGTGAACGTCAGCTAACCAGAGAAGCAAACAAAACGAAGCTATTTCTCCCATTCTGTGAAAATTAAATGACCTGGTTTTGGAAATTGAAATTTATGATAGCAAATTTCACAGTGTGTAGCTATGGGGCTGTAACTGCTGGGGCAGACTCAGCAGTCTCTCGGGTTGGTTTTCCATTCTCAAGCTGTCTCTCTCTGTTCCAGGACCCCCACCATGCCCTAGGGGTGTCCAAGTGGCAGGATGTGTTTTCCTGCTGGGAAAACATGCTCCTTAACCTGCTCAGCACTTGTAGTGCTCCCACAAACAGCAGATCATTTCTTTGGTGTCGTGTTCTTGGAGACTGTCAGCCGTGGACTGATGCTGGGGAATGCAGTCTGCCTCCAGCAGATTTTTCCAGATCTGTGAGACCAGACTGTGAGACCAGTAAATGATATTTTTCTCCAAGAATTTACTCGTTAACTTTATAAATGCTCATTTTTTGAAAATAAACTCCAGCAAGCACTTCTTACGTGTCTTGGTCCAACTGAGATGTGCAGTAGGTCCTTGTCATAGCCTTTTGTGCTAACCTTTTCATTTAATTCACAGCAGCACTGAACAAAACTAGTAAGGTAATGCTGAGATGTGCTTGCGGCACCCAGTGTCAATAGCATGGCATTATAAGAATGGTTTGAGACTGAATTGCCATTCGCCTTTTGTTACTGTTGAGCCTTGGGCTATGTACACTGAAATGTCACTTCCATGAGTTTTGATAGATTAAAAAAAAAACCCCTATTTAATGCATTTTTAATAATATTGTGGCATATTTTATGACAATGTTGGTTTAGTTTTGTTAGAAATCGATCCATTTTTGTTACACATTTTAACAGCAGTAGTACTGAGACTTGTGCTATCAGATATTTCATAATAGCTATGCATTAGTCCTGGGAATGTTTATATTTGTTGTAGCCATATCAAGCAACCATATGCCCACAGGCATTAAGGCTTTGTTGTGCTTTAATCCCAAACAGTTTTCCCTAAATGTTGGGTTTTTTGGTGCTAAATTTGCAGTGCAAGGACAGAAGCCTTTGGCTCTTGCTTTGAATGCAGGTTGGGATGTGGTAAGACTTGTCTTAGATTCTGTGAGAGATTTTTGACCATCCTTCCAGAAAACCTGACATCCTGCACAGCTGAACTTTGCCTCTACATAAAGAAAATGGATACTTGATAAAGAGACTGGAGGCTAAAGACTGCTGAAGGACTTAAATTTCAGCCAACAGGCAGTCCTTTAGAAATCTGAAGATTAAACCAGTGGAGTGAGTAGCAGACTCCCGTTGACTTCACTGAGCCAGGATTCAATCTAATTTCCTAATTAAATGGTCCTGTTCTTCAGCAAAAGCATTAGAAAGATAAATGTTCAGTAATTGCTTTGAGTATTTTCAGTGAAATCTATTTGCTTAGGATACCACATTTCACGACAGTGCAATAACTACTTTTGTGGTTCCCAACTGTGCAAGAGATGAATGTGAAGGTGAAGTAGTACATTTGTGGACTTTTCTCTCAAGGTAATGATTTTGGACTCCCTTATTGGGGTGAATAATTTCCTTCATTTGCTCACTTTCCTGTCTCAGACTGTTGAAATCGAAGATGGCAAAAGGTGTTTAAAATACTTCTGCAAAATGAGCTCTTCAACTAATATTTTAGTGTTTTACATTCAGACCTGAATATAATTATTTAGAAGGATAGAAGCCTGGGGAAGAAAGATCTGTCTCTTGTAAACAATTTCCCCATTATTCCTTTTGATCTAATTTGCCTATAGCAAAACTCCTCTACATTTTCCATTAAGAGGAAGAAAAAGGACTTTATTTTTCTGCTTCAGGGATAAAAGGTATGATTTGGCAGCCACTATTCAAATAAATAGTTGTATTTTCTACTTTTGCACTGGAGAATTATTTTATGTTTGCAAAATTAATCCTAAAAATTTGAGCAGGTTTTCTGAATGAGATGAATTGTGTGTTTTAAGTAGAAAAACGGAATAAAAAAATCAAAACCAAAAGTTGCCTGAACAAGTCCCACTGCCACAAAAGAAAGATCACGTTGTTACTGAGATGTGGGTCACAGCAGGATATGCTTCATATGCTTAATTGAATCTTTTTATGAATGGCACACTTTCATGCATTTCTTATTAAAGGAAACCCAGTGTTTTCATTTATTAGGAGGTAGGAGCAAGGTTGTATTAAGGAGATTATAGGGTATGATTTATTCACCACCAGCTGCCAGCGCTTCCGACCTGTGAGATGATACCTTATGAGAGGGGTGTCTGAGGGCAGGAGAGCTGGAGTTCAGCTCATGTCCTGAGGGAATAACTTCTTCAAGGACGTACCTTCTCCACAGACATCTCCACCCACAGGCCAGCTGGAGGGTGGAAATGCCATTTGAACCCTCTCCCTGGTAAGACAGCATTTGAAGGGTGGTTTCTCCTTGCCCCCACTGGCTCAGGTGAGTGCTCCATACAGAATTACATTTCCAAGCAGAGATGTCAGCTGTGACTTGTAGTAATCACGCTGGGCAAGGACTGTGCATGCCAGATGGAGAAGTGCAAAGACGTTCATTGCACAGCTCAGGTTACCTAAATACCAGTGCACAAACAGGATAGAACCTCATATAAACAGGAAGATCAAATCCCAGGATTTCACCCACTCACCTGCAGTATTCCCTAGATATCACCTATTATGGGAAGGTGTAAATAATCCCATATAAGGCCACTAACCCCAATCTTCCCGGCCCATTGGTCAAGAAGGTCACTGATCCATGGTCCTCTTTTCCAGCCCATCTCAGGTGAGCTGGAAGTGTTTCCATGGTTACCCCCGGGCCTAGGGAAGATGCTTTTGTAGGCCTTCAGGCCTGCTCTGCTACAACACCCATGGTGGAACCCAACACCCTTGGACCCAGAGGCTCCAGCAAGGCTGGGAAAGATGCAAAAACAATGCACTGGTGCTCTTTACTCCCACAGCAATCCTCAGGGCTGGGGTAGGATGATGATGTTGGGTCCTGCCTGCACTGACAAGCGATTGTGAGGACATGTTTTCAGTTGATTTAGATGTATTCCCTGTGGTGGTAGGACAACTTCCTAAAAGGAAATAGCATCTGATTTGGACAGATGTCTGTCATTGTAATTATAAGTTTTCAGGTGGTTAATGACAGCAAAAATGGTCAGAATCAAAATATTTAGGCTGCCTCCCATGTGTGTTCTAAATCAGGCTGAGCCTTTGCACAGAAATGTGAAATAAATAAGCACATCCTCCCTGGGGCCTCATGCACACAGAGATAGGAAGCAATTTTTATTAGGGGAAAGTAAACTGTGTTTGGTAAATCCAGAAACTGAATCCATACAAAATTAAAGAATAAAATGCATGTATCCTTTGTCACATTAGCATGAGTCCACTATTTCTCTTCCAGTAACATCCAGAACTGGGCCACAGTTTCCACCCTCTGCTCCCGACTTGCAGCAATAACAGCAACCACAGAAGGGTTTTAGGTAGTTTAGGTTTTTAGTTGTTTGGTTTTAAGATCTCAGCTCTGCTGCTTTCTTGTTTTAGCTCTCTCCTCAAGTCCTCAGCTGGTGCAATTTCTTATCATGAAATAATCTGCTCCGTGTCTTTCAGAGGAAGCATAATCTTTGTTGTCTCTGTTAGCCAAGTCTCCAGCAGGAAGAGGGAAGAATATTTTCAGAGTCTCTGGAACAGATTCATTGCTTGGATTTCTTGCTTCCTTGAGAGTATTTTCTTCTCCCCAAACATTGTTCAAGACAAGCACTTTTTCCTCTCCAAGCCCCTCTCGTTATCCAGGACTCCCTTTCAGTACTAGATTCATATTAGTCAGTGTTTATGCAACTTTCCAAGCGTTACAGGAGAAGGAAGAATTCTTTGCCAGCTATAAATCTGGATGTGGACATACATGATGGTAATAGTCCATCACATGAGATAATTAGTAGCTGATTACCTGAAAGTGGAAGGAAAACATACTACAAAAAATGTTTTGTATTCCACTTGTCCTCTCCATGCACTAACCCTGACCTAAGTCATTTCCATACATTTTTTTTTTCCTTTTTGCTTTGACATTTTAGGAGGGTTTTATCCTAGGGTTGCTAAGTCTGCTTTACTGTTTTTTCCATATCTTATTTCAAAACGTGACCTGACACAGGATTCAGTTCATCAGTTAATGATTAACAAACAGGCTTCTTTCCAATCATAAATATATAAGTTGTCCAAATGATGTTTAGTCTGATTTCTCTTATAGGAGAATTGTTTATGCAAGCTCCTCTAGCCTTGACATGGAATTCAGATTGCCTGCAATTACCTGCAAAATTTGAATTAACACAACAGAAGCCTTTTTCACTTGACAAGTGAATTTTTTTTTTGAGTTCAGGGTTACTCCTCGGCCTCACCTACAGAAGGCTGAATAATTTTCATGTTTTGTGTCCTGCTTTCTCATCACATTTTCTTGAAAGCTCTAGCAGCACTGGATGTCATCCTGCTAGAGAGGATTTGGGTAGGCTGAGCCTCAGGTCACTGATGAAAATCCACAACTGCCGAGCCACGAGCAGGCAAATTGCCTGTGTCCAAATTCCTCCGACTTTGCATCTCTCTTCTTGCCATGGTTGAAATACAGCTTGCAACAGGTAAGAAATCTCATGGAGCTTCTACAGGAAAAGTTATTTCCTGTGTACTCATCCACTGAAAATTTGATATCTCCATTATTTGTGACAGAGCAACGGGCTTGGGTTTCTTTTTTCCCGTTGGATTCGAGCAGTAGAATTCTCTGTTTTGATAAAAATTCAGAGGTTTTGAAACTGCACCTGCATGCAGCTACGACTGCCTGTCTGTTTTTGAAGAGTTCATCCTGCAGCCAACCCCCTACCTTTGGGAATGAAAGGCAGAGGAGAAGGCACGTGGGGAGGCTCCTGCTTCGAGGATCACCAGGTCCATCACCTTGTCCCAAGGCATCTGGCAGAGCCCAGGCTGATCCTCAGGGAAGCCTGGAGTCCCAGATCACTTTGGGAGGCAGCACTGCTGAAACCATGCCATGGAAAAGCTGAAGGTGGGTCTGTGCTTGGTTACAGCCTTTCAGCTCCCTGTCACCCGGTGAGGAAGACTTTGAGGAGTAAGGGTAAGGTAAGGTAAGTCAGCTTTCAAGCTGAATTCTCTTTGAACTGATTCATTCCACGGGAATATTTTGGTGAGAGTCATTTCCCAGTGGAAAAATGTAGTGCTGGAACATCATCCAGCCAGCTCTTGTTCCTGTTTTATTCAGGACTTGAGCACTCCAGTCCTAATTCTTCAGTTCCTTAAATTTCATCCAGGCATTTACACCTGTCGGAATTGGGTTTAACAGGATTTGCTGTCCTTTTTTTTATGCCTTTCTTTGTACTTTTCCCAATATAAATAATACTAGAACAGTAAAAGCAACAGAATAAATTCCTAGGAAAGATGGGATGTAATAGAAAACCAAGGTGTGATCAGTTTTTCAAAATCAAGATCTATTCAATCTATTGCCTATCTGGTTTCTAGGTTCTATTCACTTGGTAAGGGAATAAAGTATGTTGGAAAACTTTTGAAGATCCATTCCAGAGAGGAAAATCAAGGATTGTACCTGCTGACAGATGGTTTGGTTTGCAGATACCCATGGTGTGTACCATGTGCCAAGAGCTGTGATGAGTTTGTTCAAAAGCTTGGGATGTCAGGAGGGAATGGGAGGACAGCCTGAGTTCTGCACTCAGCTGAACTCAGATATCAGGCTGATGCAGGAGAGCAGCTCTCCTTCTCCCTCTGTCCTCAGCTGCTCCGAGATTTAAGCAAGGTTTTCTGTCATCTTAGGGAGCTCATGCTCTGTTTCTCCCCAGCATAAAAATCGAGCAGAACACGTAAAGTTAGAATAATTAGAGATTTCTTAGCAGCAAGCTGTGGCTCTTGCCATAACTGTTGGTGGAGGATATGAGGCCAGACTGCTCCCATGGCTGGTTGCTGATGCATTTCCAGAGCTGTTCTGGGAGCTTAAGCAGTTGGCATACTCTTAAAACAAGCTTATTTGTGATAGGGAATTGACTGGGCATTCATGTCTCCCTCAGGTTCTTACACTCTCAGTGCAGCTGAAGTGATATAATTAGCATTTTAAATAAGGTGGTCCTTCAACAAAATTATTTTGGTTAAGATGACCCTGTGGAAGGGGATCAGGTTATGCTTTATGCACTCGTGGCAGCTTGCCTCACCTGAAAGGCTGAGGTCTGCAGTTGTTCAGGCTTCTGGTGGAGTTCAGGGACCTCTTCAAACAAAAGTGGGTTATGCCAAGTCATCTTGAAAATAATAAAATTTGAATAAGCAGTGTCAAGGACTGCCCTGCTCAGGGAAAAGGTGCACTCTCCAGGTCATCTTAACACAGCAGAAATAATTCAGTGCCACAACTGGCACCCAGAAATGCAGCAGCAGGGATAAGGTACATCAAAGTCTCTGATCCAGTAAACTGATGGGAGTGCCTAGAACCCTGCTCCGTATGAAATTCTGTTCTGCAAGAACAACTTGCTTAATTCCTCAGTGACATTTGATAGAACTTTTGTCTGCCTTTGTCCAGGCCTGATGGAATACACAACGATGGCCCATCCCCATCTGTGTGCTCTGAGGATGAAGTCCATATTATTTGTAGTATTCGTGGTAAGATAGTGCTGAGATAAAACTTTGACAAGGTAATCTAGCTCCAAGCTGAACTGGGAGAAAATGATGTACACCTGCATTGCTTTAACAGAGAAAAGGGTAGCTCTGAGTCAAAGGTGTGTGTTTGGGGTCTTGGCAGATATCCTAAAGGTCAGACACTTTTAGGAGGAATGTTATGACATATAAACCACCTTCTTGACTCCAAGTTAAGTAGCCAGCTGAAAGTTTTCAGGTGTCTGAATGCACCAGTTGCCCATAAGATGAAGGGCTGTTGAAGGGAAGATGAGACCTCTTTATGCCTGATTAGAGCTCTGCCAGCTGTGCCTGTGTTTGAGGTCTAGGGAGACCCAAGAACATCTGGTCCTCATCAGGCCTGTGAGCACAGAGAGGGGTTTTGGTTGATGAGAGGAATGCACTGCTCATCTGACTGCGAGGCAGATGGCAAGAAGTGTGATGGCAGAAAAGTTCCTCTGGGAGTCCCTGGCTAAGGGAAGTGTGTCAGAGTTGGTTTCTGAACACTGCAGGCCGTGTTAGCTGCAGGAACCTTCTGCCCAATAAATTGTTTCCTAAGGCAAACTGTATCTGAACAAAATAGACTTTTGAGGTAGCTTGTTTTCGTCCTGCCTTGATGAGATGGCTGGGATGGATATCCACAGAAACATCATGGCTCTGATGTTATTTTCTGCAAGGGATAATTGGGACTGAAACACTGGTCCTGGAATAGGGAAATCTTGGCCTTTTCTCCAGCTTGTTCAAGAAAGTGGTTGTGATTAAAATAATGAATGAAGGAAAAGAACTTGGACTTACTTCCATTGTTAAAATGTTAAATATTTCACCAGACTCATTAATGCACTGGGCTTCAAATCCTGTTCCTGCTGGATTGCAATAGCAGACCTTTCACTAGCTGTAGGCACTCCTGGGTCCCTGGAGCTTTGATAAGCAGACAGGAAAGACTAAAAGTTCAGCATCTGAGGAAAGAAGGCCAGATTCCTTTTCTGGTGAAAAATAGCAGTGAAGCAGCATTGCTCCTGTGCTTGCACCAGATCGTGGAAGCCACACAATATTCCCCTTGTGTGGCATCATTTTGCCTGTCTGTCCTCTCGACCTGACTCTTGCAGCTCCCTGGCCCAAATCCCATCTCTTCAGCAGGAGCAGAATGCTGCAGCCTGCCCTCGAATGTGTGTGTCAGAAAACGTGAATGTCAACCTCGCTCTCCAACAATTGTCTTGACTCCCATCTGCTTGAGAATCCAGCTCAAAGCACCCTGCTCTATTTAAAACTCTATTTGACAATCTGGATATTAGCACAAAGATGCTGTTCAGCTTTCTCTTGAAAACAAAATGCAAAGAGAGGAAAGAATTTTGTTGAAATATATTAGTGAATATTACAAGCTGGAACTTGTTTTAGCCACTGTGTTCTCCATGCATCTGACAAAAACAGTGCCTGGCTTATCTATTACAGAAAACCCCTGTGATCAAAATGTACTTCAGCTGCTGGAAACCATTGTAATTTTCCTGTTGCTCATTATTTACACCAGGAGAATGAATCCTAATTAATTTTTGTTAGGTACTTACTGTGATTGCTCAGCTTTCTCGAGGGAAGACCGAGGTCAAGAATCAGAGTTTGTGGAAGGATTTGCTTTTTTTGAGATGCTTTCCAAAGGTTTTCATTGCACCTGGAATTTGTCAGCCATATCCTCTTGGGCTGCGTGGAGAGAGCATTATCCATGAACTTTTGGAGCTAGTGAAAGAGGAGGCTCCAGGATTAGAGTCTTAAGCAGTCCCACAGGCTTTTCTTACTGTTCCCTTTTCCCTTCAGACCCCTCCCAGGTCTGACCTGCATTTCTGTGGCAGAGATGTTGGTTTGGAGATAGGCAATGACAAGACTGTGTAGTTAAAATATGAATATCTTCTGATCAGCTGTGCCCTGATCAGGTGAGATTAAAACTCTACAGCTCAACTAAGTTTAAAAATATTTATAGCTTCCTCCTTTTGACCCAGAGACCATCTTATCTAAAACAGATGAGAGTTTATCCTTGTCTTTAGATTTCATTATTCTTAAATTTTGTGCTTATAAACGAGCTATCAGAATTTAATGAAATGAACCCCTTTTATTAACAGTGGAATCTATCCTGCACAGTAGTAAGAAATAAAACTTCCCATTAGTCTTATTCAATGAGTAGATAAGCAGCAACTTTTCTAACATATTGAAGTGAGTTTAAGGAAGTGGGGGTTTTGGTTATGATCTTTGGTTTTCCTTTATTTTCTTTTCCTTTCAATGACCTTGAGTATTTAAATCTTGGACTGCTTGGAAAACAGAAGTTTTACTTCTTATTTGGCATAGAATTCAAACAGGGGGTAACACTGTCAGAGTCTGGAGATGGATAAAACATTTCCCAGATTTTACAGAGAGCTTGAACTTGGGATTCTGATTTCATTCATTCCAAGGAAAGAAGCCAGACAAGAAGTTATATGTATAGAAATGTTTTGGATGTATTAAAATATTTGTATGGCTCTCATCACTAGTTTCTGAGTGAATAGGTTTGGATCTGAATTTCAGCTGCAGTCAAGAGTCTGGATCAAGGTTTTGATTTAGGGCCATCTTTCATTCTAAATGGCTTCTGTGGGTTTATGACCCTATTTTGTTGTTGTTGTTGTTGAAACTCGATGCATTTCAGACCCTTTAGGCAGCACAATGATTTAAACTGGCAAAGTACAGCAGCGTTGTTTGCATATAATGAACTTGTGGATATCATGGGAAGCTGACACCTGTGATTGTCAACCTTGACCTCCAACCATTTTTGCTTTAAGTAAAATCTTTGTGAAAGCTTTGCCTAGTCAAAGATCTCCAAGGAAAGGCCAAAACATAAGTATATTTTTAGTGAATGTACCATAAAAGCTTAAAAATAGAAATTGATTTCTAATTAATAAAAAAAAGGAAAAAAAAAAATGCCATCTTAAGCTTCAGGATAAATTGCCTGGGGTGATGGGAAAATCTGAAAAGGCAAAAAGTTCTGTGCTGTTTCCTGACATTTGAGCAAACAGGTTTTTGCAGCTGGGTGTAATTACAAGAAGTTAGAGGACTGTTTATTTAACAATGATATATTTATACATTTACTAGGAAGTACAGCATTAGTCAGAGAGGCATTAAAATATCTGTTAAGCTATCCATTATAATATCTGCAAAATGAAGCCCTTAAGAAATACTATTCTTCCGCAGTATTCTTCCATACAATCATTTTTCAGTTTCCTATAAACACAGCTAGAAAGGCATAATCCAAGGGGGAAGTTCATGGAGGTTCACACAGAAACAGGGATGTGCACCTTTAAAGTTTATTTCTCTCTCTGATATAAATTTAACACCTGTTTGCATGTCAGGACTTTGGAGTGGTTTTGGTATGTTTGTGTCACTTTTGTTAGGTTGGGAAATCGTAGTGTCTCCATTCCTCATGGGGAAAACAGCTCTGGCCTGACAAAATCAAAAGGCAGAGGGGAGATTTAGATGCCCAAACCCAGGACTAACCTCTTAGCTGCACTTCTAGTCCTACAGACTCATTTGCAAGTGGAGATGTTTTGTTCACGTGAAGCGATGCATGTCCTGAGTGACTTCTGCTGTGATGGCAGAGCAATCTGCAGTTGTGCATCCCCTCTGTGCCTGGCTCCTGCCAGGATCCAGTCAGGGTTTATCTGCTGGAATCAGCTCCGTGTGGAGTGCAGTGACAGCCTCAGCACTCATGAGAAAAACGTGTGGAGAAAAAAGGAGTGGATGGTGACACTGCTCCAGTTTACACAACAGTCTCGTGGTTAGGAGCCTTTGATGGGGATGTGATGCTGTCTCTTCCCCACGGGATTATAATCCATGTGCTGTAGATGTGCTTTTCTTGAAAAAACTGCCCCAATTTATAGCTGATCTATTGAAAATTTCTATTCCTCCTTTAAAAGTGTTAAGTTAAAGAGCCCAGGAAACTGCAGGCAGTATTTCAAACTCACAGGCTAGGATCTTATGCATTCATATTGAAACCAGAAGATGGAATTAATTTTAATATTTTTCTTGGGTAATCTATCTTCTTTCTTCATGTTCTTGAATTAATTTAGTGGTGCTGAAAAGTTCTGAAATTATTTCCTGGGCTAGATTAATTATTTAAGACAATGGGAGTTGTTTAGTTGACTTCACTGTGAATTAGAAGAAGTCATTTATTTAAAGGCAAGATAGAGCACGAACAAGCACTAAAGTCAACTCTCCATTCTCTTGTTCCTCCTGCAGAGACACACAGGCACTCTCACTTGTACTTTCAGCTTTGACCTCTAATCATGAAAACAGATTGTTCTCCAGACCTTTTCATTTTATGGTGATTTGAGAAGAGGTTACTGGTGATGATATGCACACCTTCCTGCTGAAAACTGGATTAATATCATTAATTCTTCTCTACAAGTTTTATCAAATGAAAACCAGAGTGTATTGTGGAGTATTTAGAACAGATTTATTTTTCTAGTTTGAAGCAGTTATATGGTGTGATGTTCACAATCACAGGAAACTAAAATAATTTAGGTTGGAAAAGACCCCTAAGATCATTCAGTCCACCCATCACTGGCAAGTCCACCACTTTAATAATGTTTAAATGGCTTCATTTTAGGCATGGCTGCCCTGTAGATTTTAGAGGTGGGGAGAAAACGAGCCTGGGATTGAAAATGAAGAACCAGTGGGATGTATTTGTTATACTACAGCATTTAATTCTCAGAAAATTCTCAGAAACCAAAATATAAGAACAGAAGAGTTCTGTGAATGAATTCTAATTCATTGAATTTAATTTAATTTAATCCTGCAGTGCATCTTGCCCCTCCATCAGTAAGAGCACATGGTGTGGGTGAAGAAGGGTGGCAGCCCCCTACCTGACACACTCTGTTGGGCCACAGCTCTCCAGACCTTATTTCTTTTGATGCCACCATTTGTGGTCAGAAAACCAGCAATGAACAATGCTGTGACACTGGAGGGGAGAAAACCCAGCCCACTTACTATTTCTTTTGCTCTTATTCTTTCAAGTTTTGCTAAGGAGAGATAGAACTTGTTGGAGTGAATTTTATGGAGTATCTTTGAGAATATGCCTTAAGGTTTTTGCCTCTTTCTGCTGTTGCAAATGCCATTGGGAGGGGACACATGTTGCTCCACTAGAACAGTAATAATTTCCCAGTGACTTCAAGTTTCATGTTATTCTCTTTGGTGGCAGTGTCTTGTGCAAGCTTGGTTGAATTCAGACAAGGTGGATATTTGCATGGCATGTTCTGCCTTAAAATTATTTTCTGCTTATTCTCCTTAATTGCAAATATTAGGCTGCATTACCCTATGACTACCCTTACCCTGCAAATCACCCTGAATCTGATTTTGAAGTCTCCAGTAATTTTAATAATACAGTAATTTTCATGGTGTTAAGAACCTTTTGATCTCGCTCTGCCTTAGGATGATTTTCATCATTGGTCTAGTCCTTCTCTCACTGAAGTTAAAAAAAAAGGCTTCCATTAAATTCAAGAGGAGACAGAATTCAGCCAACTTTAATCCTTTTCAAAGCATTACCTGGTTCATAGATGGGTGTGCTGCCTGGACCCTCAGATGGGAAATTACAATCGAGATTTTAGTTTGATCATAAACCTCTTTGTCTACAGTAACTCAGATGACAGTCTGGATCTCAGTCTTAATGGTAAGGGGAGTTCAGGTCCCCACTTGTCTGATGCCTAAATCTTCTGCAAAATGAATTTATTTGTCACTTTTAAAAGCAAGGTTACTGTCTTGTAACTCTTTCTTCTCTTTATTGCTCCCATCTTTGCATTCAGTGCAGATAAAAACTCCTGTATAATGACTCCAAACTTCTCATAGCAATCCTAAATTGACTCTTCATTATTTCTCTGTGTTTTCCTGGCTGTATACAGGGATGGGAATGTGGAATGTGTGATTGATTGCTGTGAGGTTACCCTGCTGATAGCAGTATTGCTCTAAAGATATATTTCAACAATTGTCTGAATTTGCACCCCAAATTCATAAGGCGGACATAATAAATTCTAACTTCCTGTAGATTCCAATAATCCTCAAAATCATGGGCAATCTTAGCTTTTCACCCCTCTTTGGTGCCCAGTGGTCCTGTACCTTTTACAAACAGTTAACATTATTACTGCTTGATCTTGCTGCTGCTTTCTGGCTATTTTAATTCTGAAATTAGTCATGTGTGCTCCACAACTTCCCTGTAAAGACAGGGGATGAGTTTTGCAATTGGCACGTTGTGATGAGACCATTTGGGACCCTAACGAATATATTAAACAGACTGGGGGAGATGAGAACTGTTTTGGATTTATCTGAAGACCTCTTTGGAGCCATTCAGTGAAACAAAACAAAATAAGGAAAAAAAAAAGATTTGTTTTCAGCGCTTCAGTTGCGACATTGTTTGCTTCAAAATGAAATGCTTCAGTTTTAGGTGACTTAAACTTCAGGCCCAGTTCCAAAGAAAAACATCTTGATTTAAGAAAGAATATTTTAGCAAAACCTTTTAATTATTTTGATCCACTGTTTCTTCTTTGTGCCTTTCCCTTTTGTGTGCCTGCAGCTGCCAAAGTCGTGGTGCTAGAGCTATAGGCTGACCTTTCCTGTTTGCCACTGCATTTTTTGCATAGTTCCAGTTGCACTGTCCTCACATCACACCAGAGTGGAAGACAACACTGAAAGCAGAGCATGGACAGTCAGAGTTTCCTTCAGTGCCTTCACAGACCTTGAGTCCCATTTGAAGCCACCTCCAAATGGAATAAAGGCTAACAGAAATTAAATGAAAAAAAACAAATGTCCTGGGAGAGATTTAGAAATCCCTGGCTTAAGAATGTAGCCCTACTGTAACTACTGCAGATGAAGGGGTTAAAACTCTTCTGTGCTTATTTTTTCGTTTCTGATTCAGACTCTGGAGAACTGTGCTGGTCACTGGAGGCAGTGGGAACATTTAACTGGGTAGAATACTGGTTCCAGCTGGTGCAGCCACTTCTGAAATCACCCCTCTGCAGCAAGATGGTTGTAATTAACTGTCCTTTCTGGTGTTTGTGGAGATGCTCAAATGAAACCCCCACCACTGCACAAGAACAAAGGGCTATCAGTGGGTAATGCTGATGAATGCAGTTACTGGTTCAACAGAGCACTTGTGGGAATTTGCCCAGGATTAATCTTGATTTCCCAGCACATTTGCAGGTGAAACATATTCTGAAGTGAAATAAGAGGTTAATCAGGAGAAGGCAGCTGACTGCTCTAAGCAACAGCCTTTTTCATCAATGCCTCTGATGCAAATAAAAACCCCAAACAGCCCTAAAACTAAATATAGCATAAAAGTCCTCAAAAGCCAGTCAATAAACAGTAATTATCTCTCACAGCTGGAAGCATGTTTTGCTTTGAGTGCAACCAACAAACTGTGCTTGACTGTGTGATGATTATTTCAATCAGGTTATAAAGGAGAATGCTATTTTGGAGCTGCTCACTTGGAAGGTGTTCTTGTAAATGGGTTCTATTTCCGAGCCCTTCTCTTCCTTTCCAAACTGCTGCAGACCTGGATAAGTGGCAAAGCCTGGCTGATTTGATCCCAGAGCTGATTTGTGATTCAGATGTTGCTGGTGGGCAGAACATCATCAGATCTCTTCCCTGTGCTCCCCCTTGCTGTTCCTGTGCAACCACTGGTCTCCACAGAGCAAAAAATTCAAAATTCAGGATGGGATCAGTCCTGCCAGGTCCCATGGATGAATGCTGCTTGGGAGGTGGGGAGTCACACTGTTTTGGGAGGAGAAAGGAATGGAAGACATGAGAAGGCAGCTCTTGGAAGAGGAGTTAAAAACCAAGCCTGGCAGGTTTTATGTCACAGTGATTTTTTTTTTAGACACCTCACCAGCACTGGAGAGTGGCCCAAACTATGAGATGCTGACCAACTGATCCTCGTGACTGGCTACTCTAAAGCTGTCAAACTGAAGGACAAGTTTGAATTAGCTCTCAAAATTAACATGTCAACAACCAGGTCAGGAAACTGAAATTTGTAATGTTCCTGTGAGGCATTGTCCTCATCCCAGGAAATGAAATTTAGTTGCACTACAAACATCCCATAGAAAGCCTGGGCTGGTAAGGATAATTCCCATTTCAATAAGAGCCACGTTTTTTGGTATCATCATGCAGTTCATGGGACCCGTTTTAGAAACTGCATGACCTTTGAGGCTTTGATTTTGCCTGCTAGAATGATGGTTGTCTTCTGGAAAATTACATTTATTCTGATGTTCAGTCTCCATTTCTGACAGTGCCTACATATCCAATCGTTTTCTCAGAGCATAAACAAAATAGTGCCAGACTCTTGTAGATGGATGTGCACTGCATGTCCCCAGTTCAAATTGTTACAGACCTCCCTGTGTGCAGCGTGCTGGGTTTTGAAAAAAATTCAACCTGAGGTGCAGCTGCAGCTTTTAGACAAATATTTCACATGTTCTCATCTTCCTTCTTCCTAACTGGGCTGGTTGAAGTTTTCCCATTGGTTTTCATAACTCTGGTAAATTTGAGAAAGCAAAGAGGCTGCCAATTGTTTTAGTTATTATTTAAGCACATCTCTGTTTCACTAGAATGACAAGAGCGAGGAAGAAATTTTGAACTCCCAGGAGGGATATTTTACGTTGTTTGGTTTTTCCAAACAATGGACTCTTTTTGGAAGCCATTTGCATTTTCATAATTAGCACTTTAGGATGCCGAATGTAGCTTTTCAAGTAAGAGGCTGTCATTAAAAGAACAATAAGGTGGTGCCATTTACAGTGTGCACCTGATCTATCCTTGAGAACCATAAAAATTGCTCAAGTTCAGTAGGGTTTTTTTCTTTCATTTTTTTCCCTTTCCTTCTTTTGTCTTTCCCTTTTTTTTATTTTTCAGGATTTATATATGGAGTGAATCTTGCCTTATCAAAACCACTGAGGAATAGGACAGGTAGAGCTGGATGGTCACAGGTTTGGGTAGCCCTGAACATTGCAAACCCGTGATAGAGTGTAAAAGTATGATACAGTGCAGAATTTCATTTCAATCAAAGGAGGTTCTCCCGAGATCAGTGTGGAACAACACATCTTGGTGTCACTCCGATGCTCTCTCGAGGCTGCATTCTTGGCAGCTGCACACTTTGGCTGGTTTTTGTGTTTTTCCAACTGTATATGGACTTCTTTTGTTTCAAATTAATCTGTTGATTGGCTGCAGATGTACACCAAGACGTCCTTTGTTTTAGTGTACATTTTCAAGTGACTAATGATTAGCGCTGGTTGGAAACTTTTCCGTCGCAATGATTTGACAGACATTTGTGGTTACAGCAAAATTGATATTTTCTGTGGAAATGCATCACTGTTGCCAGGGGAAAAAAACCAAAAAACCTTTTCTTTTTTTGTCAAGTCATCCTGAAACCCGTGGTTTATTTTAGCTCAGCTGGTTAAATAGCTCAAAGCTGTTGCATTGTTTCAGGGCACTACTTGAGATTTGTTTTGTATGACCTCTTTTATTTGCTGCTCCGGGCTCCATTAATCAGTCTGCTTCATCCATCAGTACCTCTTGTTGGAGATGGCAGGATAGGAATCTGGGAGCTGTAGTAGCTGTGATTCCTTCAGAGAGAGAGAAAATATCCCACAGAAAATGTTATGGATTAAGAACACAACTCCTGTGGGGAAAGTGCAAGAGCACCAAGTTTGCAGATACTACTTGGGAGAAGTTTGGGTGCTTTGTGGAAAATGTAGTTATGAGAAACACAATTTCCTTTGGAAAGCATTTCTATCCAGTCCATAATTGATAACCGTTAATAATGTGATGCTATGTAGAATTAAAATCTTATTTGTGAGCTTCCTGTTATCACCTGTAGTTTTAGCACTTTATTTCTTTTTGCAGAGGTGCTTTTGGGCTTGGTTTGAAGGCTTAAAAAACCAAACCCACAATAATAATAAACTCTTTTGCTTCTTTTAATTTGAATTTTGAGGATATTTTTATAGGGCCTTTGAAATTCCCTCAAGTCCCATTTTTCAAGCTCCTCTCTACAAGTACAAAGGCTTGAAACCTAACCTTGCATTAAGCAAATACAAGATCATTAAGTAATTACTTGTTTTCAGGAACTGTGATTCTAAGGAAAAAAAAAATAACATTACAAGACTTTCACTGGCATGTTGAGAACTGGGTAAATAAGGGATAACAGTAGTGGAACTCTGATTTTTGCAGGGGCTGCCATCTCTGTGACCATAAGTCATTCAATGTTCACAAAAGTGAATAAGCTGCTTAATGTCATATTCCCCCATGATTCGAGACTTTATCTAAAAAAATCCCATAATAAACATCCTCCCAATTTCTTAAACATCTGTCCCAGTATCATGCAATTGGAGCATGGAGGAAACAGAAGGGATGCATTAACCAAATGTAATTCTTGTGAAACAGGGGCATAAGGAGGTCAGATTGGTAACTGGGCACATCAAGGATTTAATGTTATCTGAATATATAAAACCCATACTTATGCAGGTACTAATAACCTCACATAATATCTACAATATCACCCATTTGTGGAGGGATTAGAAAAGCCTCTCCTTTGCACCCAAAAGTGTGCACGCATGTGGGCTCTAACTCACTAAAATTAACGTTACAATTAGAGAACACACTGAATCTGTGAATTAGCACCATAATGACAGGAGCAGATGTCACTTGCTGTTGAATGAGCAACATGAAATACCAGGAGTGCAGCGTGCAGTGCTGTCTCATGCTTTCTGACAGCCAGCTCGAACTCCCTGAAGTCAGCCTGCTCCTTCAAATCCTTACCCTAGTGTTTGTCTAGCCAGAGGCAGATTGCAGGGGTGACAAAGGCACCCTGACTGCGAGTCCTAACCCCTTCCATCCCCTTTCCTCAGTCTGCCAGAAACCCTGGGCAGACCCTGTTCATCGTAGTCATTCCCCTCCAGGGATGTGTCAAACAGAGAATCAAAGTTAATTCTCCTGAGGCCCCTCTTGGAGCAAGCCACACACGGACCTAATCCTAATTACATAATTTTCTCCTGTCAAACATCATTTCACTGGGTCAAGATGTTACTTATATCTCACAAGAATGTAATTTTTTATAAGCACTAGGTGAATTTAGGGCAGAGTTGTGGACAGACTCTTGTTCCCACAACTGGGACGCCAGAAAAATCATATGAAGGTTTTTTACAGGAAGGGTGAAAGGATTGAATGTACATATTTTACTGTGATTACAAAGAGAAAAGTGAAAACATGATGACTAGGGTGTAAAGAGGGAACAATCTACGGGTTCCATTGCTGCTGCTTCGGTGCTGGAACCATCCTGTGGCTTTTGTGTGTTTGATTAACGAGCAAGACAGGGTTGGAAGGGTTGAAATGTTATGTATAATATAGGCATGCACTGTTGGCTGCATGTCACTAAAAACGGGCAAAGGGTGAGCTGATAGCTGAGAGATATCTGAGATAACCTCGTGGAAAATCAGCCCTGCAGTGGTTCTTCATCAACACCCCTAGAATGCTGCTGCAGAAGGGTATTTCTATTTTTAACCCTTCCTCATGGCTTCACAGCAGACAGTGTACAGAAAAATTACCACCAAATATCATGTGACAGTTTAGTACCAGGCAGCTTTTAACTGAGAGATGTTATGGTGTGAGAGATTCCAAGAGATGGAACCACCATTCCGATCTGTTCACACAATTACATGGACATGGGTACTCATGTAATCCAGATCTACCTTTTGTGAGCGAGCCAGGGTCAAGCTGCTTCCCTGATGCCCTGAAAATGGGAGTAATGATTTTTTTCAGGGTGCCCTTTGCAGCACTATGACATGTGATGTGAGGCACTTGAGGTTTGCTGGCCGTACAAACCCTGTTCCCTTTTTGTTGGGTTCAGTGCAAGTGATTTTGTGAGGAAGTAATTAAATCAAGTGAAAGCATCCTGTTCTCTAAAGAAATAGCAGAAAGCCAGCACAGTATTTGAAAACCATATACTCCTGTCGAGCCTCCAGCTTGTTCAGGAGGGCTTTTCTGCTCTAATTCATCTGATTTGCTTTGGTGAGTCAAGCAATTCTGTGACTTAACGAGTGTTCCTATGGACACAAACACGATGGCCTCTGATCACATGTGAGTTAAGACACTGAGTTTTTGTGAAACAACAGAATGGTTGAGATGGAAGCACTCTGATCCTGTCGACTGAGCTTCAAGCTCCGTGATTGGCAATCATGACTAACAGTTGCCATATCCTCATTTCTTATTTTGGAAAGCTCAGTTTCCCATCCGGATCCTCAGTGCTGGATGGCTGGAACGTATCTTTTGATTCCAAGAGAAATTTGCAGGCATGGTCTCCAGGATTTAGCCTGTCCAGGGTTAGGGTTTTTGCTGAGGCGTGTCAATATAGGGTCATGGCATCCCTGCAGCACACCTGTCCTTATCCCCGTTGCTGGGGGAAATAAACTGAATTGTTTCTGGTGGCACACAAGTGGGCTTGGTTAGTGCATCTATAACATCCTGGCTTTTTCCAAGCTGATTTATTTTATAATACTTTGCATACACAGTTTGCATCGTAGTGTTGGGAAGACATATGAGGCTTCAACCTGCTGAGACTTCTATCAAATCAAGCTTTGCGTTTAATTTTATTGGAAGCCTCTCTGTTCCTTTCCCATCACTCACTGTAAGCTCCGGCGGGCGGGATGAACAAAGCGCTTTCTGAGACCTATTTTTACACATCTTTAGGACAACCACTTTACAATTCCTTGCGTTTTGCTTGCAGTTTCAGTGGATTTTTCACCCGCATCTGCTGCCGGGCGGGTTCGGTGCCCTGTTCCAGGCGAACCCACGAGAGGGCAGCCGGGACCCGCCGCTCCCGGCCCGGGCAGCCCCGCCGCTCGTCCCGGTCACTCCGCTCCGAGGGACCGACCCGCCGCAGCTGCTCCATCCCACCCTTCCCCAGGTGAGGATGCGCCCTGGGCGTGCTCTCCTGCAGCTCTGCCTGCTAAAATCCGCCCTGCTTCAGTCGGCAACCAAAATTGAACAGGCTGCCCTATAGCCGCAGCTTGTTCTTGTGCGTGTTAAAGCCTAAGAGCAGCAGTTCTCCAGTAAAGCCGGGAAGCTCAGAGGAATATTCAAGTTTACTAAGGTTAAAAAAGAAACAAGACCGAGTCGCTTTGAATTTTTAAGTTAAATGACGTTTATTCTCATTTTACCAGGCAAAATTAAAAAAATTGCCGGGTGATTCTGTCATACATGGCATTGGTTATGGCAATCGCTCTGCAGCTTCGGGTTTGACTGATATATTTTCAAAAAATAAATACAAATTATAGATCCAGACATCTCTCATGAGAAGCTGTATATCAAATGATTCCAGTCCTCTGCTTTTGGGTTTGTTTTTTTTCTCTCCTGTATCTGTGGTTGAAAAGCACTACTGCTGGAACCAGAAAGGAGTCAGAAAGATCCACCAGATTAGAATATGGGTCTGCCAGCTCCCCCTAATTTCTTGGGAATGGACTGATGAAACCTCAGATCAGCTGCCTAAAGGCTACAACCTCAATTAGCCGTCAATCTGCTGTCAAACTGTCACAGAAAGAAATGCCTGGATGAGGAGTCATAGAATAGTTTGGGTTGAAAATATATCTTAAAGATCACCCAGTTCCAGCCCCTGCCTTGGGCAGGGCCACCTTCCACTGTCCCAGGTTGCTCCGAGCCCCATCCAGCCTGGCCTGGGACACTGCCAGGGATGGGGCATTCACAGCTTCCCTGGGCAACCTCACAACCCTCACAGTACAAAATTTCTTCCTTTTATCCAATCTAAACTTATGCCTTTTCAGTTTAAAGCCGTTCCTCCACATCCTGTCACTACATTCCCTTTTGTAAAGTCCCTCTCCAGCTCTCCTGCAGGCTCTCTTTAGGTACTGAAATGTGCTATAAGGTCACCCCAGAGCCTTCTCTGCTCCAGGCTGAACAGCCCCGACTCTCTCACAACCTTCACAGGGCTGGTGATCCAGCCCTCTGATATTTTCTTTGTGTTTTGTAATAGTATTTTACAACAGGAAGAATTGCTCCTTTAATATTCTCACTGGTTTTGGGGATTTTTTTGAGCTTTTTAAATTTTTTTTTTTTTAATTTTTTTTCCTTGTTGTTGTTAGGCTTTTTTTTGGCTCAATTTTGGGCTTGTCTGGGTTTTTTTTCCCCACAGGGAACGTTTTTAGATGGCTTGGCTCACCATGATGAATGCCAAATCTGAGGACTGTAATGCAGTACCAATAGGTAGGTGAGGAGAACCTAAGATACTTTTTGTCCCTCTAACACTACTGACCTTCTCATGCCATGCCCAGCAGGTAGACTGTGAAAGCTCTGTGAGGAGATATTTATTTGGCTGATTCCAATTCCTATTTTAATTCTTGGACTCTCCTTAATGAAAACATGAGTTTTCAGTTTGATTGCTATATAAAAGAATGGGTCTCAACAAAGGAGTATGTTGTACACCATGATTGAGACACCTTCTGTTACTTTTTCTGATCTTTTTTTTTTTTTTCCTAGTTTTTGAAAAAACCTGACAGTGATTTTGAAGCTATGGGAGACTGTAACTTCAGAAACAGGAAGGTAAATTTTGAGGCTATAAGGCTGCAGAAACAGGTTGAGAAGATAGTGAATATATTCCATGGCCTGAAGGCAGGATTGACACTAAACCTTCTTCACTTTTCCTGTGAGTTCCCTGGGCAATTCCTGTCTTTCTTTGTGTTCTGTAGTGGTTGGGACAACACCAGAGCAAACCCAGCAGGACTGGGACTGTTTGTGATCTTGTAATAAGCAAGATCAATAGCAAACCACAAAGATATCTCTGATTCAACAACATCATGGTTATCTTGTCCTGGTTGAGACACAGAATAATTTTGATTAATATATGGAGCTTTAAATGAAAAATGTCCATCCATATGCATAGAAGGTGCAGACATATAAAAACTTTTTTCATTCTGGAAGTTTCATATTTCCAGGAAAACATTATCTAGCCCTTTTTTCATGTTTTCATAAAGCTTTTAAACACAGGACTCCAGAGATTTGTAATCTTATTTTAATTCATCATATCCTTTCTGTAGCTTTCAAGAAGCTTTTTTTGTTTTTAACTTCTTAGTTTGGTTTCTCCATTTGCAAAATATAGATAACCCTGTTAGCAGGGGTGATGTGGGGGTAATATCCATTAACCCATTAATGACTTTGGGGTCTTTACATTGAGGCTGTGAGGGCCATGTAAGTAGTGAGATGTCAAGAAATATTAAACTTTCTGCTGCAACCATCTCTGCTTTTTTCGGTGTGTGTTTCATTAGTGAGCACTCCAAGATGACCTTAGTGTTGCTGGTGGCACCCTTTCAGATCCTGTTGAAAACAACTGTTGAATGACTCACTGTTTTAGGAATATGGAAACTTTCCCAGAGAGCTTTTACAATTTTCTGTCCTGGGCTTCAGGAGATGGAGCTGATCAGGGAGGCTGTGAGAGGTGACTGAATGTACTTGTAAAGGGTGGACTATTCTCTCCTGCTTTGGAACACCTGCTGATCATTTTAAAAATAAATTACAAAAAAAAAAAGCTTTTTGCTGTGCCTGGTAGGAAGCAAATACAGGTTGTTTTTGTGTCACTGATGATGTATTTTTAGGGGATAACAGAGGCCAGTTGCTTGATTTCAAGAAACATTTTCACAGTGATGACACAGACATAGTGTTGATCTAGAATATTCCTTATTTCTTTTCCCCAGTACTTCTGTTCTCTCTTTTTTCCTTTAGGCACTAAGCCTTACAATTCAAATCCAAACTCCAAGATTGTTAAAATGTGAATTAAGATGTAGAATTTTCACACGGGATGCTTCCAGAACTGGCATCTCCTCCTTCCCCTGGCCAGGTTATTTTCTTCTGTTTGTTTCTTCAGTGAAATTTAGAAGCCCATGTTTTTGCCATGGCATGCTGTCACTTTGGAAATAAGTCTAATTTTATATACCTGAAAATTATGGCTTCAGATTAAGAGGAAACAGACTGCCAAGCAAACAGAACCTTTTGTGTTGGAAACAGATGAGTGAAACATGAACTGAGGATGCAGAATCTAATTTGTGGTGGGAATTTTCCCCAAACTGCAAAGGCAGGAACTCAGGATATGGTCTCCAGGTCTGTTTCTGACACAGTCCTGAGGATGATGGATATGGCAGGCCAAGCACAGTCATCTATTGTCTGCAGGTTTATTTAGAGGGAAAAAAGGAAGTGAAACTGATATAAGTGATATCTGATATTTTCCTTTGAAAATGAAAAATATTTGAAATTACTGGGATTTGATTTCTTACATGAATTGCCATTTTGCTTTCTATATTCTGCTTTTCCACCCTCCCCAGCTGAAAGTCTTTAGTAATATTGTCAGAAGAAAAACTTTGAAAAAATGACAGAAGTGCTCCCATCTGCATGCTCACAAATGAAGGTAGTGAGAATCAGTTGGTCCGGAAATGAATGAAACATCTCATCTGGAATAAATGCAAATTACCTTTTGCCTTTATTATTATTTAAACCACTTTAACAATTGGTTTAAATGCCAGCATTAACTATTTTACCGCTTATCAAAAAATTAAAGAAAACTGAGATGGTCGATGGAAGAAGGAGGAAAATTTGCATTAGCTCTTATCTTCATGAAGCCAGTGAGAAGTACCTGTAGATCTGAGTGGAGAGCTTCCCTGAGATTTGGTTATGTTTCTTTGTGGAAAATGGGGGAAGAGAAGGGGAAAATACTAGAGGAGAATGGTGGATCCTTTGGACTGACTAATTAGGAGCTGACACTGATAATCTGAACATAACATCCATGTTCAACAGAGAAGCCAAAACCCCAAATTCTGCTAAGAGTTAAGGGTACAGAAAGCACACCTTTCAGCCAAGTTCAAATACTGGAAAACAGAAACAAAAATCACATTTTTAGCTGCTGCAGCATTTTAAGTGGGTGGGTTGAAGGGAAACATGGACTTGAATGATAAAAAACTATTTCCCAAGCTGGGAAGTTAAAGTATGCTGTGCTTCTTCTAAGATATTCCTGTCACATGCAAGTTACCACTGCTTGGACAAAAGACACTGGGTAAAAAGGCTGCAGCCTTGAAGATCTCAGCCATGATTCATACTTTGCCTTACAGTGAAAGAATTAAGAAAATTGTGGTTTAGGAAAAAGACAAAAGCTCAAATAATGATTTAAATGACCTTATCAAGCTTTGTTGTTATGATATATCTCTTTAAAATGGTTTTGGTTGCCTCCTGGGTCACTATTTTGTTAATTAATCATAGTTCAGTTGGATTTTACTGTTGTTGTTATTATTATTGTGGTTGCAAAATTTTGAAATATAACACAATGAAGACTAATGAGCTGTTGTGAATGATGTATGAAGGTTACTTTGTTTAAATAATATTTGGAAGAGTGAATTTGGCTCATGAGCTGCTATGACCTGAATTTTCACTAAATAGGGTTCATTTTAAGGTAGCATGAGAGCTAAATATTTTGTTTAATGCTGGCAAGATATTTGTTTTAATTTGCAAGAACCACCTCACTGCACTTCGAGAGAAAACTGTCTTCATTATGATCAATATGTTCTTATTTTTAAACTTTATATAATAACCATGTGTATTTGTGTGCATTTAGAAGTTAAAACGTTATTTCTATTGTAAAAATTGGATTTGTGAAAAAAAATGTTCCAGTAGGCCATGAAAAAATAGTACCCAGCAAAGAGCATCAAACACACGTCAAGGACGTGTTCTTGGATGAACTTTTTCTGTGCTGCTCGTTGATCTTATGTTGTGAAATGTTCTGGCAATTTGTGAAGCAGAGAACAGATGAGTTTCCTGTGGTCCTAGGAGGTGTCAGGGTTATTGGACCACAGCATTTCTTCTAATTACAGCTGGTGCCTCTAATTACACGTTGGTGCCTTGTGGTCAGCGTGACTTAAAAAGGAGAAAATAGGGATGCCAAGTCTTTCTGCATAATCTTTAGGCTGTTGGATGAAGAGAGAATTATTTATGAGAACATGCCATGTCACTGAAGTTATCAGAGGTCTTTGTTAGGGCTTGGGTTTGGTTTGTTTTTCTTTTTTTAAATTTTTTTTCTTTCTTTTTTTTCTAAGATGCTGCCAGGAAAAGAGATGTTCTGGTACATGGATAATGAGGCATTGCAGCAAAAGTATTTAAGTGTAAGTAGTTGCAATGAATATTGCCAAGAGTTGTGAGTTAGCTGGAACGCTTTTTTTTTTAAATAACACCTTTTACCACACACCCATAGAGTTGTACTCAAGAAAAATGCTGTTGTGCCCCTTGTCTGTTTGACAAAAATCCCAAAATCATGCCCTGAGTTTCCCTTACTTCTGATTAGGACTGAAGAGGTTTCACAGGCTGCACTGCAGAGCATCTCCTTGATCATAACCTTGCCACGCCAGCCCTAAAAACTGCAGTGGAAAAACTGTGGTTCCTATGGAATAATTGTATTGAAAAGATATTTTCATGGGCCCAGATCTGCAGCCTGATGCATGCCATGAAGCACAGCCAGGCTTCTGCCTGTTTCCCACCACCTGACAGCGAGTTTGGGTGAAATAGGGACCCTTTTTACCCTGCATGAGGTTTAAGTGCAGATAGGCTGCTCCTGGCAGCTTCCCTTGGATTCAGTGTGGAACACAGGTAGTCCTTTGAAATCAGCAGGAGAGATGATGGAGGGATGTGCAGCTCATCAGGATCTGGGGGTTTTAAGGCAACAGAATCAGGTCAATCACTGGCATTTTTAGCAGTGGAGCCTAAAGGGCTTTTGAGGCACAATTCCTTTTTTGGTCTGCAGCTGGCTTGGCTTGGTCTCAGCTGGAGAATGTAGGGATGGATCTCATATTAGGACTTGTCCTTGGAGGAAATTATTTTAAAAATAAGTCAAGGTATGATCACAGTTCAGAATCATTACTCTGTAATAAATTTCACATAGATGCTTGGCTTACATTTTATCTCGTGCTCGTTTTGGATATAGAGTAAGTTAAACAGTGTGGAGGCAGGTTTACTGTGCAATAAGGGTGTCCATATGGTGAGCTACAGCCAAGCTATAAGTTACAGCCATTTTCTAATACTAGACAGGCTCTTCCAGGTGTTTATACAACCTCTCTCCTGAGAATAATAAAGCACATGGATCACTGGAGCTGTCAATCAGGCCCTTTCATTCTGTTTTAATTTCTGGTGTTACTAAACTAGTTCTCTTTTTTGATTATGAATTGAATGTGATGAGCTAAAAGCCATGGCGAAACACAGGGTCTGAGTCTTCAAGCTGCTCGAATACACATTCAGGAAGAAGAGTTCCTCTTATTGCAACCTATGTGTGTAACATTCATCCTGAAAATCAGACGTTTAGGTAGATAAAGAACTTGTTTATACTGTAGGTCTAAAACATACGAGAAATTGAAGCTTGTAATGTAATTACAAGTAAGTGTAGCTGATGGCAAAACTATTTACTCTTAAATGGCAGACCAGAATATATATCAGAGAAAAAGATTGTGGTCTTTTTCCCATCAGAGACATTGAAACACATCAAAACAAACTTTTCATGTTGCTTCTAAATGCCTTTCAAAAACAATTTTGAAGAGTGAATTGGGAGAGAGGAAATCCATGTTTCTATTTCATTTTTCAAGGAAAAAATGCCTAAAGAAAAAGGGATTTTTCATTTTCTCCTTCACTACTAATTTCTATTTCAGACTTTTGCTTTCTTCAGTCTTTCCTTTAAAAAAAGAAAGACAAATTACTGGAAAGGAATAAAATATCATAAATACCATGTGAAAAACTTTAAGGTTTGCACTTCTGCAAAATGTTTTTGAAGAACATTTTCAGAGGAAATGCAGTAGTATCATTTTCTCTTGACCTGTGGTCTCAACTGATGTTGAAACGTTGAATTCTTTGTTCAAAAACTGGAAGAATTAATCAAAATAGGTTTGCCTTATGCAACATGTGGAAGTCACACATTTCAACCTGTCAGTTTTTCAGTTCTTCTAGTAGCTCGCTATGTGAGGCTTTGTGTGCATGCAAAATTTCCTAACTGGTACTTGTTGGTCAAGTACGTGTAGTGGCTTTTTGTATGCCTTTGTAGAATTATAAAAGTGTCAAATTTGGATATCAAAATGAGTTTTTTCTTGCTTGTAGCACTGAAAATATCCTGAGTTGATCCAATGTACGGGAACTATTTACCTGTGAGTCCTGGAAAATGGCAACTGAGGGATTATCTATTATTTCCTGTGACACTCACCTTTATTCTTTAAGGGTAACAACTTTACTGGCAAACATCTTACAAACAGGGGCTCCACAAAAGTGAAAAGCTCCCAGTTTCAGGAAGGTCTTTGATTCTTTTCTGCTGTAACCTAGTAGCTTGAGGTTACATCAAGGCAAATTTAATACCAAAATGAATTTTGTAGTGGTAGATACAAGATCCTTTTGGCTGCAAGGACAAAGTTCTTTGGATACTCAAATGGGATTTAGTTGTCCAGAAACCTTTGCATAACTTGGTCTTTAGAGACTGGAATTTATACAAATTCTACACATCAGTTTCTGGTTCAGTCTAAAATGCCTTGAGATCCTCCTCTCTTGATCCTTAATAAGTTGACCTGCATATAGTAGAAATACTGAGGATGGAAATAAAGTCATAACAAGTTTAATAAGCGTCCTTGATTGCTCCAGCATGAGAGAGAAGAGGTGAAGTTTCTGGCTGTATGAAAAGATGGATTTTGATAAGGGAGCTCAAGAATGTCCTAGGGAGGGTATCTTACGTGCTCAGAATAGCAACTAAAGACCTATCTTTAGGAACCTGACAGATTCCTGAGATGTAGCTCAGTAATTATTTTGCATGTTATTGCACGGTCAGATTCTTAAAAATGCATCTGATGTTGGATAGTAGAAATGCCAGCTGTCATGCTGCAATAATAGCTGTAATTAATTGTCAGTAATAGTTAGCTGGATATACTGTTTGTCTGCTGACCTCAGAGCAGGTCATGAAGATCACCAGTGTTGCTGTCCCAGCTGAGAAACTCCTTTTTTTTTAAGGAAGCCAGGTTCTGTAGCTTTTTGCTGTAGTTCTTAACTAACTTGCACAGTTCAATTTCACCTTTTTGGTCTGCCACAAAAATTTTTCTGCCCATCTCTCCTTTCCCTCTTATGAGTGACTTCAGTTCCTTTTGACCCTTGGCGCAATTTTTATCTGCTTCTCTGCTCTGTGAGAAGCTGCTTTTGCCTCCTGCAGTATCCAGGCTTAATTAATATGAAGTCTGATGTCTGTGGTCTAACAAGCAATGTTCAGGCCTGGGTGAAAATCCTTGCAGAGATGTGAGTGCTCTCTTAATTGAAATGTGAGAGGATGAAATGGGATGAAAAGAGAAGATTCAGTGAAGTTAACTGTGGAGAGTGAGACATCTAAACTGCAGAACCTGCTGCCATTTTTATCAGCTGGTGAGTGTTTAAAATGAAAAAAGGGAATGATTATCTATAGAATCAGAACTACTAGAACTGAAGCATGTAAGTGGATCTCTATAGAAATAATAGAATATGTATGTTGATATAATTTGCTCTTGTCACAGTTTTATTTTTTCTTTTTTAATGAAATGACCATAGTATAAATACTTTTCCTCCTTTACCATAAAATTCAACACTGTCTAATTTCACAAGTGCTTTTGGACCATTAAATACAATACCATTTATGAGGATTTTCGAGAGGATCTTTTTTCCCCAGCTGTGGTTTCTCAGCCTATATGCACTGGTTAGTCTCTGGAAGTGTTCAGAAGTCTACCTGGAAGATCAAAACAACCAATATTTTAATGTATACTGCTTGGCACCCCAAAACTTGTCCCTCAAGACAGGCTTTTCTTCAGTCATGATGTGAATTCCTCCATGTTCATATCATATACTGAGGATTTATTTTCATCATTTTATCTGTTACTTTCTGTGGTTAACAATGTTTATAACTGCATCAGTGCCCACTCTTTGCTCTCCAGAATAACCTATCCTTTCAATTTATTTTCTTGATGTTGTAGAAGACCTTTCCATTAAAATCACAGTTTAGGACCCAGACACAAAATTCATTGTGCTGTTTTGGCTCAAAACAGGTGCTGGTTTTCAGCCTGTGCTGCCTCTCCAGCTCAGCACACACATCCTGTTAATTTATACTGTTTACATATTTATACTGCATTCTGTTAATTTATGTATTGATTAAGGACACAGGTGAAGTACAAATGCTGTCAAAACCTTTTTGTTAATACTCTCTTGTTTGGCACCACCTGTTGTTTTGGTGTATTTAGTATTTCTGAAAAGTATCAGATAAGTGGTGTAGAGTATTCCAGATGCTCCCAAACCCTCCTGGCAATGTGTTTCCCAGCTCTTATTGCAGTGTTTGCTTACTGAACCTTTAACTTCTTTATAGGGAAGAGGTTTAGGAGGAAGACAAATAGAGATCTGGATTTTCTCAGCTGAGACTCCAGCTTAGGCTGAAGTGAATTCTAATAGAAATAATTATTACCATAATCCCCAAGTGTTAAATAGTGGTCTGAGAGAGTGATCTGCCTTCAAGCAAACCATTCACTCCACCTCCAAATATCAGTGATTCTTACAACAATTTAGGAAAAATCTCGGTTTTGTACTTTGAAGTGACAAAGAGGTCAGAAAACAGAATATTACGAGGCTGTGTGACACAATATATTGATCCAACCTCAGAGGAATTTGTACTGCCCAGAAAGCAACAGCCAATTTGTCTGGGAAAAGAAGAAAATTTAGTAGGATTGGGAGAATACACAAATGGTGAAAAAAAAGGCTGTACTTCTGGAGCAGATTTGATGCCAAGTATTTATTCAGTTTTCTTTAAAATTTCAGAGCAACTATCAAATTACTCCTCAATTCCAGTTTGGACAGCTTTTATCCCTGGTGGAGAGTACAGGTTAGAAGCCATGATGTGAAGTGAAAGAGCATTTGTGATGAGAACTTCCTCTTTGTCCCAGCTCCTGGTAGCACTCTGGACACCAAAGATTTTATGTAAACCAGGTGAGATTTAATCAGCTCTTTGCAGATGTAACTGTCATGGTTTGCTGTTTTTAAATCCCATTAATTTTTAGTGTGGAGCTCTCCCAGACAAAAACCTTTAAGCTTGTTTTGCCATAAAGCATTTGACCAATGCACTGGAGTAAATTCCATGTAGACTTTACTACAGTGTTTAGACTTGTGGGTTATAGGAAACTTCTTTGTAACAAGTCTTTCTATTTTCAAGATGTTGGTACTTTACTTACTTCAGTTAAAAAATTGGCTGTAGCTTCAATTTATTAGGTATCACCCATTTCACATCTGACTTCATGGGGGAACTGTTAAAACATCTGAAATAACATTTTGGAGAAACATTATTTGTGAAATTTAGCTATTTTATGCAAAAACGAGTTTTATAATTTGAAGAAAGAACCTGCATGTATTTTTTCCAGGGACACAAACACGGGTTTGGATAAAGGCATTGTTTGAAGTTTGAACTTTAAAATACTGTCCTTACATGCATTTCTCCATGTCACATTTAGAAATCCCAAAGCCCCATTTTTCATGGATCCTGTGTTGTGGTAACTGTTGTTAAAATTGACTTTTGAGTAACAACTGTTGTATGTCTGATTTTATGAAGTTCATGTTCTCATAGCTGGCAAAAAAAGTTACTAGACTAGACTTTTGCAGCTAAAAATTAACTCCAGCTTTATCTGAGGTTTGTGTGGAGTGAATAAAGCCATATAGTCATTAAATTTCCCTTACTTACATTGTAAGTAGAATTACAGGGATTGACTGCAATGGTCACTGAAACCAACTAAAGAGAATATTTGTGGGAAGGAAATTTTAAGCTCATAATGACAACTATTTGGTCTGGAAAATTGATTCTGGAAAACTGATTCAATCCTGCTCATCTGAAAAATGGAGTGTGGGACCTGTATGTTAGTGCATTGAGGGTGGTTATGAAAAACTGAATGCTACAATTGACTTAAAGCAGAATTTTGGCCTGAGAGTCATGGAAGTGTCTTGTGTGTAGGTGAAACATCTCTTTTATTTTTTGTGCCTGTGAGATGTTACTTTTGCTTTGTTGGAATCGAAGTACCAGGCTGAAATAAGACTGCTTGTGAAGAGGCTGGTTGGAAAACTGTTACCATAGTTATTCATCCCACGCTCACTGAAGTCACTTACACTCTGTAGTCACTACATCTGATTCTTGGGAATTACTTTCTTAGGAGACTAGTCCCAGAACCTCTAAAGTTGTGTGTAGAAGTTCAGTAGATAAGTTATTTTAGAAATTCTGGCAGCGTATATAGTAAGATCTGTATTTTCAGTCTAAGTACTGATAAAGAATGCCATTAGATTTCACTTTATTGTCATACATGTCATGTTACAACAACTAGAGGCTCCCAATTAGGCATGTGATTTTCCTGTGCTGGGTTCTGTCACAAAATACAACTCAAAATCCCTGCCAGAAGCGTTTTACAAACTTAACTTCCAGCTTGGAGCTCTGTATTTTGTCCAAATGTACTCCCTGCTACTGAAGTCTCTGAATCCTTTCACTAAGTTCTGCTTTCAGAATTTGAAGAAGCCTAACTGATACCTAAGCTTCATGTTTGTCTCTCACTGGCTTGCAAGAACACACAGTTCTGGAGAATATATTGTAAATTCAGTCCCTGCTTGCACTGTTCTGTTCCAGCCCTCAATACTTCCTGTGACTTCCAGCAGCAATTGGATTTTGTTTTCCAGAAGTACATTCAAATTAATTTTAAGTACCTATGGGAAATTAAACCAGCATTTCTGCAAAACTTGTATTTGCAAAGTTATTTGAACATTTGAAATTATTTGGTCTACTGAGGAAGATTCAGACCAACTGTTCAATTATACAGCAGTGGGGTTTGTTCTGCCTGAGAACATCTCGGGGATGCTTTGTAGGAGCTGTTTGCAGAACCTCACTGCTTCAGGGACTGCACCAGCATAATAAAGGCTTGGCTTGGTCTTGTGTTTACAGGAACACAACCTATACTGTGAAAGAGCAGAGATTTTTTTCCCAGGACTACAATCCTGTACTGTAACTGGCAAATCTCCTGGAGCTCTTGAGCCCTGGGTACACGGAGATAAAATGCCTGTGTGTAAACAAAAGCTCACTTTACTCTCCCATGCTGTAAACAGGGATGACAACCTCCCACTGTGGTTACAAAAAAGACAAAGTTAGGCTGGTAAGTGTTGTTCTCTCATATCAGGAACCTGGTAGAAAATGGCAGCTACTAGGGGAGTGTTTTTTTGCCATGGACACAACATTTTGAGGGATCCTTTAAAAGGAACACACCTTTTGGAACACCTGAATGCTTTCAGAATATTATCTTTTATTACTATTTGACAAAAATGAATGCAAACGGATAATTGTGTGGCTTTGCTTTTATAATAGTTAGAAGATTGAAAGGCTCTACTTTGCTGCACAGTGGATACCCCAGTGGTATGACTTACCACAATAAACGTATCCATCCATCTGTCCACATACTATATATAGTCTTTATAAACTTGCAGCTACATAGTTACGTCTTAAAAACAGGCAGATTTTTCCCTTGTGTATTTGTTCTGGCCATGAATCTCAAAGTCATTCCTTTCAAAGCAGGACAATGTTGCTTGAGGCAGGCAGATAGAGTTTTCCTGCAGTGAAAGTTGTTGCTTTGCCTGAAGGATCAGTGTAATCCTCTCTCAGTCTGTGCTGGTTATCATGACAGTCTGAGTCTGGGAGGCAGACGGTCTAACAACATATTTTGCCCCAGTTTCCCCCCATACACACTGAGAAAATCAAGCATTTCTCCTGCTTTGCTGTGCTGCAGGTGAATATCAATACCCTTTCTGTCCCTCACACTACAAGTACATGTCTCCAGCAAAGAGCAGATGACAGTTTGCAACTAAAATCTCTGTATTCAGGTTCAGACCACTCTGGTGAGAGAAGTGCAAGGCTTTCATTAGTTTGTCCATCTGTTTTCCTGTTAGACTTGCCTTCAGCAGGCTTTTTCATTAGTTTTAACATATTTGCTGCTGATAACATCACTGGCACTTCCAGTCCTGTCCTAAGAGACTTTAAAAACTGCTCAGAGGAGCAGCAATCCAAAAACTGAGTGCAAATCCTCTTTCAGTCCCTTGTACCTCTTAACCATGTACTTCTAGGAGAGATTTCAGCCTCAGTGGATGGGGTGAGATGGAAATGAAGGATAAAACTTCATTTCCTTTACAGCATATTGGAAGAATGGTGCACAGTCCCCATCCAGCCAGTCCTCTGAAAGTCCAAATCAGTAGTCAGGTTCTGTGAAGAAATGTTTTGTCCTTCTTTGTGCTCTACAAATCTGATTAGAAATGGAGCCCAAATGTTATCTAGGTTGACAGTTTGTCATGCATCAGAGAAGTCTGATCTCACTCCTGCTGAAACTGCCAGGAAACTTTCCATGAATTTCTCCGTCAATTAAATCAGAAACTGTTTTTACCAGGTACTTTGTTACTTAAAATATTAATGAATCTGGAGGGTGTTTTGAGACTTGGCATGACAGAAGAGAAAAAACACAATGGTAAAAGAAAAATCCATGCCCTGAACCATCTTGGAACAATTGGTAAGTAGTGAGCAGTAATGGAAGCTTGAAAAGGCTCCTATTGGCAAAAGTAGAACTCAAAACGTTTTACAATGCACCAGTATGAAGAGCTGGTTTATAGACCACAAAATTTTAAGCCTTATAAAAAGAGGGATTCTTGGCATAATGCAGCAGGATAAAGTTTGCTATTCCTTTCAGCCTGTTCCCAATGGGACTGATTCTCCAACAGGATCAGTGGCATGGATACCTTTATAATTCCATAGTGTTTCTCAAAATTAAATATTTTCAGGGGTCTGAATGAGTGAGTTTAGTCTCAAGGTTGAGACTTATTCTTATAAAATGGAGGTCTCATCTGAAGGAGCAAGCATCAGCTTGGTAACCCTGATGCCCACAAAACAAAACACCTTTTGCTGGACTCTGAGCAGGGAAATATTTTTTAAAACTGTTTTCTAAGACTCAAAAGTCAATAGTACCTACCAGGAATCCACTACTCCCTTCACTTTAAAAACATCAGCTCCCATACAACATGTATAGGAGAATATTGTCAGAGGTGGTTTCTGGTGTAGTTTTGGTGACCATAACTTTATACCTATGGTTATTGTGTAACACAGAAAACACCCTCACTGGAGAAGAAGGTGTTTCTGGCATCTCTCCCAATTGATATACATGGCAATATCTTTAAAAGCAATGCAGGAGCCAGCAATCAAAAGGCTATTTTAAACTACTTTTCTAGGCTTTGTTGCTTATTCAAGAGCATCCATGTCCTTCCTGCATCTTGGTTACAAAAAATGCGGAATGGAGAAATATTTCAGAGATATACTTAGAAAAATGGGATTAGTTCAGCCACTGGAGCCGATATGTGATATTTCAGTGAAAGGACAGCAGTAAAATTACCCTCTCAGTAAAGGACACCTGTGGTGGAAAATGAATCTCACTTAATTGAGCATTTCACTACTTTCACACATCCAATTTCAAAGCCTTTACATCTGCTCCTAGCAAGCTTCAACTGAACCCTACTGAGTTATTGTAGGAGTTTTTTGATTGAAAATGGTTTCCAGGCTCTTTTTCCATGTTTCCAATGTGGGTATTTCTCCTGTCAGATAAGGAGGTATTTGATTGACCATCTAATTATGAAACATTGTTGATACAGGTAAGTCGAAAGAGGTGTGAAACTGCTCGATACAGAGTAACACTACTGATAACTTGCTCAAATATTGTGTTTGTTTTACTTCGCCTTTGCTGGCTTGTATGTTTGAGCATTACCAAAGACTGAGCACGTGTGAGCAAACAAACTTCTTACTGTGATCTACTCTGCAAAGAGCCACTGTTTGTAAATGTTTGCCTTCTGGTTTACTAACATTGGAACATATTCTGATCCTCTAGTTCACACCTTTGCCTTGCTCCTGGAGGCAGGCACTTAGTCCAGCCTGAAGCTGAGATTCTTTCACAAACTTCAACAGCTGGAGCCTTGACAGTTATCAAATCTTGTGAAATTTCACAATCACTTGCAGGAACAGTGATTAACAGTTGTTCCTCTCTTTTATTAGGAATATTTTGTGAGGGCTTTGAGCTAGGAAGTTGTGCAATTTTTGGAAGTCAGCGTGGATTATGATTAACATGTTCTAGTTAACCAGGACCAGGAAATTAGCAACGTCCTTACTCCACAGATTGCCACACCCACAGTGCCAGAGTGGAACGAATGAAGTCCCCTGAACCTTTCACTCTGATGAAAGGCTGTGAGAATGAGCACAAGGCCTCCATACTTTCCTAGAAGCAAAGAAGTCTGAGTGGCTGATTGCCAAGTGTACCATGCCAAGAGTTGCTGGGATCTCCGACACATTCCAGTGGGAATATTAACAGGTCTGGGTAAAGTCTTCCAAGCTTCCAAGAGTGCTGTGAATATCTACTGTTTAATGTATGTAGGGTTTGTGGTCCCCAGCTATCCGGAAACTCTCAAAACTCTGCAAATACCTCCTGAAACTCTCACACCCAGACAGCTCTCCAAACATTCCTTCTCCTCTCTTTGAGCTTATGTGGTCTCAGAATCCTGAAACCATCTGGAAGTATCGGCTATAGGCTTCCAATCATCACCTTGTAATAGGATTAGCACCCCATCAAGCCCACAGATGCTGGGCATCTGCTGAAATAGCTGTAATACTTTGAAATAGAAAATATCATTAAATGGGTGTGTGGAACCTGAACCAAAGCTCGCCAAAGTCAGTGAATTCTGCTATTCCACGTGTCTCAGTGGGTTTGGGGTTAACCCATGGTCAATAATGATTTTGGATCCTCTGACTTTTTATCCCATCTGAATATACTCTGAAGCAGCTTTTAAAGACCAACTAAGACGTGTTTTGTCCCTTAATGCTGTGTGAAAAGACTGAAATAATATAAAGTGGCTACCAAAAGTCTGCTCCTGGACAGGACAAAGACAGTGTGGAGAACCTCTGGAAGAGCCTGAATTCATGTCCTGAGGAAGGCAAGAGAGGGGTGTATCAGTGCAGGCTGACTGCAACAGGGTAGAGTTGAGAAGAGCTCTAACTTAGGTTTTGAGCTGTCTAAATTACACTGCAGACAGAAATCAAACGAGCTAGAGTTGGGAGGTTTGAAAGCTTCCTTTGGTTTCTATCCTGGGTGCTGTGCTCCACCTCCCAGGAGGGCAGTGAAGAAAAGTGCTCCTTCCTTGGCACCTGCTAAGCTCAAATTTGATCTGTAATTTTATCAGAGTGACAAAAGACTTCAGTTCTAACCTTAACAATGAAGTTACAATTGAAGATGTGCCCTTTACTATTTTGGATTATCTACCTGAGCTGTAGCTATAAAAACTGGCAAGAGTTACTTGTAGATTCTTTGTCTCAATTTGATAGATTTATAACTTTTTTAATAGTTTTATAACTTTTTTTGTGCCTTTTTTCCGTGTTCCTTTTGGACATCCTATTAAGAAGTGCGACCTATGTTGAACAATCAGTCCTTCTGGAAAACTATAAACTGTTTGGAAAACATCTAAACTAGTGCCACTTTTGACCAGGAGGTGACAATAGCTCTGTCTTCCAAGAGTATAAAAAGGTTATCAGGTACTATTATTTGCCTGCTGAGAAGTGTGCATGAATTCAAGTCCTTTGCTGGATCTGAAAAATACCAAATAAATATACAGATGTTGTGGGCTTGTTTGCTTGCAGGTTTTTTGAGCAATATGGAGTTTCTACTGGAAAATGGATATGAGTCAGCATCTAAATTCCTGAGAGAAACAGGAGGCAGCTGTTTTGTTGATTTGTTTTTTTTTTTCCATTCTCAAATTCATGCTTTCATTTCACCCATCAGGAGAGGGAGTCTAATGATGCTGGTTTCCAGATCTGAACCTTATCTGAGAATGTTTGAATCTCTGTCTTTTTTGTGGACCCATCAAGCCTCTAAAGTAAGATTGAGAGCAATAAAGGGCTGGAACTGAAAGTCACATTAGAAATTCTTCAAATGGGACGGCATGTGTTAGCTGACAGTAAAGGAATTTTAAGAGGCAAGCACCAGCTGCTACACTAATGGAAGAAAGACGAGGCACATTTGACCTGGCAATTGTTTGGGGGCTTTATTGTAGTAGAACAAAAGGAGAGCCTGAAAACACATGAGAACTCTTACGATGGGGGCAGGGGGAGGCAGGCAGTGGAGAGAAAGGGAAAAGAAAGCAGGAAATTACACGTGCCTTCAATTCTGCTTTACAAACTGGCCTGGTCCCAAACGAAAATGAAGATGCAAATTGTTTTGTCTTTTCTCTTAGACTGCAAAGATTACAAAGGGAAGCTCAACTCAACGTGTTCATATTGGGCCTGATTTGATCATTCAGCTGTGTTTTCCTGGAGCAGTTGAAGTTGGTAAATACAGCTTGAGTGGCCACCTTCCCTTGAGGTTTTATGCCCAGGCAAACATCTTTAAATAGCAGCTGTAGGTTGCCCACGGGATTAATTTTATCTTTTGCCACCTCCACCTCATATGCCCACACCAGCTTTTTGGCTGACACTCTTTCTTTGGGGTCAAACTGGGCAGCTGCGAGCCCCCAGCAGAGAAAGGTGATGGAGATGCCAGAAAAGACAAGACTCACATCCCTAGAGAGACTTTCTCCCTCCTGAGTTGTTGTAGCAAAACTGAGGGTGTAAGAATTCAAGACTGGGACTCTCCCTGAATGACAGAGAGATCTTTTGTAAAACTTGGATCAGATTTCGGGCGTAAGTTAGCAATTATTTGAATCTGAGATTTTGGTCTGTTTTTCTCTGTGGTAGGAATGAAGAAAAGGGATTTGAATGAAGTGAGAAAGAACTCAGTGTTCACTCTCAAAGTGTTCTGAAACGGAATATTTTCTATCTGCTTGAAACTTCTTTAACTTTACATTATTTAAAAAATAAAAATACTTTTCATCATTGTTTTTTCCCCAATTTGGCAGTGAAAATTAGCTACCCTTGCAGAATGTCTGCTGCACCAGTCTTGTCAGCCAGGAAATGCAGTCTTGTAATTGGTAAATAAATATTTCCTGTGCTCACTTCATGTTTAGGCCAGCCATTTGTTATAGTTATTACTGCCAATTAATTTAATAATTTGGCAACTTGAACAAATATAAAACTATACATCCAAAATGAAAAAAAACCCCAAAAATAAAACAGTACAAATACTAGAATAAGAACAATTTGTAATGAAAGGTAACTTTGCAATTAAAAAGTTGAAAAACTCTTCAAAATAGTGATATTTGAACAGTTTAGGTAGAAAATTTTTGGGGGAAGTATCTCCACTGAACTCTGATAGCCATATTTTTTGTAGATATTCAAATGTAACAGTGTTATGTTAGAATACTGACTTGATAAATGATGAAACCACTCTCTCAGTTTCAAATTATTTTAAATCAAACCCTTCATGCCTGTGGATGTTTTTTCCGAAAGTTCTTTTGTACATCTTATGTAGCAAAATGAACCTTTTCAAGGGGGGCTGGCACTGGGTTAAGACAAATAGTTCTAGAAATGTGAGAAGCTGTGAAAGTCCTGCTGTTGTTTTAACGAACCTAAAAAATAGCAATTCTCATGCTGGGTAAGATGGCAATTAGACTCTGCAATAAGAAATGTGAAGAAAAAAATTGCAGGGTAAGTGAATACAGGAGATAATAGAAGTGTGCCATTAGCATCATTTAGGGATAACTTTGATAGGTTTTTAAAGCCTATTAGGAATAGAAAAGCCACTTGTTTATTATTCCAGTGATTTATTTATAAGACAGACCAAATGTGTCTGGTAAACTGAAAAAATCTGTTTAACATGCAGTGATCACTGGAGTAATGTGAACCTTTGCTTTATTTATTTCTGTGGTGCAGCTCTTTTGTAACTCTTGACTTTTTTCCTGACAGTAACACATTATGAGGGACGTACAGGCTACTAATTATAATGTACAAATATACAAGCAACCCAAAACTTCACAGTGCTTCAAAAGAACTACAGTTTATGTTCTTCTTTTGGTGTTTGTAGTTGTAATGATCATGTTGTTACTTCTTTCATTCCAGGAGGAGCTGATTCCAAGCCCGAGGAAGCAGTTGAGTGAAGCAAGTGGTGAATTTTGATGTAATTAAAAAATGTAAGTATTAAGAGAAATGGTTGTGTTAGATTCAATCAAGTCATCCTGTTTCTCAGGTTGCAACAGCTTATAATAGGTAACTTTGACCTCCGTGAAGGCCAGAGGTGAAATTGTCAAGTTATTGAGGTGCTTGTTCGGATGAAATGGTGCAAAAAGCTGGCAAATATCCTGATAGGCAGGGGATTGGTTGAGGCTTGAAAGACAAGGGTAGCTACTGAAGTGTGAAGACTGGGCCGAGGTTCTGAAATAAAAGGAGAAATCCCACCTAATGAGGCCTGAAATAAGACAAACTAAGAGGGAGAGAAGAAAAATTCATCTCTGCCTGCTGAGTCAGGTTCCCCCTAGAAAGCCAAAATACATTATTTGTGATTTCAGTGTGAAATGGAGGGAACATACAGTAACAGCAAAGAACTGAACTGGAGGAAGAGACTGCTCATTTAGTACTTAAAAAATGTGTTTCCACGCAGTGATAACTGGATATGCAGCTGGATGGCAGGGACAAAGGGAGTAATAATGAAAAGCTGTTTCCACCCTTGTCCTGCCTGCAGCTGGGTGGTAGCAAACACCTGGGCATCACCCACCAGGGCTCAGCTGTCCTGCTCCACAGGAGCAGCCAATTGGCTGCCGAAGGGGATTTAAACCAGGCAGGTTGCCACCTCTCCATACAACATTTGGGGATTCCCCGGGGTTAGGGAGTCTCCATCACCCTCTGAGACTCAGACCAGGAGCGGATGACAAGGCTGGGGAGAGCAGGTAAAGGTATTGCTTGGCAAACGCACACGAGCTTGTGTGATGAGCAGCAGGAGTTAACCCATCATACGAAAGTAAGTTTGTCCCGCTTTCTTCAACTGTTTCAATCTACCACTCGTCCTCGGATAATTTTGAGCAGGCTAGTTGGACTGTTGCCTCTTTTGCCTGTCTTTTTTCCCTCCCCAGTCTATCCTCTTTGCAGGCTCGTTTTTTTGCCTTTTCTGTACTACCACCTATGCCTTGCACTGTAATGGTTTTCCCATTTGTTTCTGTCCATGAGGGAGAGTGAGAGGGAAGAATATGTCACAGATACTTTAGGAATAATAGAGTGTTCCTGAACTAAAATAATCAAGGGCTGACACATTGACCTTTTCCACAGCTCTGTCTGGCAGTAACAACTCTCAGCTGCTTTGAAGGGCATTCCAGTGAGACTAATGAAATGGCAGCCCCACCACAACCAGCCGCTCTGCCTTTTGTGTGATGCCAGTGATTATCTGCATTAGCGTGACTTTTTTTTTCTGTGCCGTAGCCAGTTTGCAGTCGATGGAGAAATATCTTCTTTCTCTTGTCCCCCCGTTCAAGCCGTTTGTTGCATCTGAGACATTAATCTCCCGTGCAGTTTGGTGAATGTTTGGTGAGTCTCTCAGGAAATGCTCTCCCCGTGTGTGTACCCTGGCCGAGGTCCCCCGTGAGAACTCCGGCCAGCCAGCGAGACGTGAACTCCTTTTCCTGAGGCCTGCTCAGCCATCATTAATCAAGCTGTTCAAATGGCTTGTTTTGTTAAAAAATCAACTTCAGCTAATGCGTGTGTAATTTCCTGCAGCCTCCCCAGGCTCTTTCAAACGCTGACATGATCTAGGGCCTTTTCAGGTTGCCCGGGCTGCTGAGGGATCTCAAGTGTTGTAAAAGCCATGGCTAAGGGAGCAGGGCCTTGTTCCTCACCCTGTGTGAGGGGCAGGCTGCAGGATGGTCATGCTTTTCCAAATAAAGAAATAAAGTCCCTTGATTGCTGTGGGGATCCAGGGTACGCTGCTCATGCATGAACCAGCACTTTGTGAGGAGAAAACACTCCCTCAGTGTGTCACTTATCTGCCTCTGATGGCTCTGTGGAAAATTAGCACTGACTCCTCTGAAGTAACTAATGAGCTTACATTAGGATTATTGACGTCAGAGTCTGTTTTCTGAGGGAAAAGAGAAGAAATAATTAAATCATGAAGGAAAATTATGCACCTTTTCTACCTCTTTGAAATTAATTTTGGCAGGGGAAGAAATCTAGGGTGGCAACAGTTTTACCACCAGCCTGGAGACAGAAGCAGACAGTGTAGGGAGGATTCCCCCCAGTCACAGCTTTGATTCATGGGGCGTCTGACTTCGTGTGATGGATCATCCTGACAGAGACATCCCTCTTCAATGTTTTATATTCACTGAGTGAGTCCAGGGCAGAGCTTCCCTGCAAGAGGAAGCCAAGTATATTCCGTTTATGATATATTCTCTTTCCACATCAAACATTTAATTAATTGGGAAAAAAAAATCATATTCTTGGGAGAAGCAGAAGTCCATGCAGTAGTATTCTATGCTTAGATAAGAAAGTGAGGAGATAGCATTCACACCTGCTTAGGAAAACAGAGGCATAAACCTCAGTCTTCAGTATCCTCTAGAATCTCTGTTCCCATGTGGCAGCAAAGTAATCACGAGAACTTCATATCTAACTCTTTATTTGCTTTGATTTTCTTGGTCCTCAAAGAAAAACTTTCTTATTCAGCTGTATGGAATGTTTCATTGACACAAACCAGATTTCTCTCTTTCTCTCTCCCCACCAAGCCTCCCCCACCCGACCTCTAAAGATATTTTAAATGTTTTCTACAGTTTCATCATGACTATGTTTTTCAAAAATGCATTTTTGATTCAAATGCTGAACAAAAAAGGGATTTGTGCCACCCTGCTTGATATATTCAAACTATTAGTTTGGATTAAACTGGTAGTTTAATAGTTTTTTGGTTTTTTAGTCAAAGAACTGATTTTGTAGCTTTTGGATGCTCTCTCTATATTTTACTATGCAGTTGTAGTGCATTTTATTTAGTTCATTATTAGTCCCCTTCCACTTATGATCATCTTAGTCTCAGTGCTGCAATTAGCATTAGTCCTAACATAATGCACTGCCATTGTGCCAACATTGACCAAATCAATCTGTCAAATGAGCTGTGAGATCATCTTTGTGAAAAAACCCAAAACTGAAAAGTGGGTTTGGTTTATAAGAGTTCCTACTATTTACTTGTTTTTTCAAATCCTATTTTTTGTGATAAAAGAATTATATGTCGCAAAGATGTGATATTGCTAGACAAGTAGATGAGTCCTCTTCTAAACCTTCCACTTTTTTTTGGGAAGATGTTTTATGTTTTGCAAAAGATGTAACATAAAAGGAGTTTCTTTTCCTGTAGGCAAAGAATTATCTCTGATTAACAGTCAAGGAGGCAAGACTTAAGGTGGTATCTAGTAATTTTAAAGGTGGGAAAATGCCTGTCAGTCTTAAACTTTTATCTTATTATGGCGTTCATTTCACATGTGAAGCTCGTGTTTCTTAGATAAGTCAGTTAAAAATCCAAAGATGATTTTATATGTAAGTGTTAAAATTTCCTCTTAACTTATTCACATTCTTCAAAAATCCATCTTGTCAGCACTGCCTGCAGTGGGACAGGTTAGGTGACACCAGTGGGGACTGGAGCTGGGTTTGGTGGGCTAAGAAGCCCCCAGAGGGGAGCCCAGCCTCTGGTCAGACCTTCCCACAAAGACTGAGAGGAGAGGCAGCAGAGAGGTGTGAGGGGGAATTCGGAGAGGAGGGAGCAAAGCTGTAAATCCTTCCCACACCCACAGTGGTGTGGCACTTCTTCCTGGCTGAGCCTGATGTAGCTTCCCTGGGACTGCTGGGAACAGTCCCCACAGCCACTCACTCTTAGGGAGCCTCTTCTCTGTCCTGGAGGTCTTTTTTTTTCCCCTGTACTTAAATGCTTGCCCACTCCAAAAATGCAGGCTGCTCTGTATGGAAATGGTACCACTGGATGCATGCATCAAGAGGCTTTGTTTAGTAAACCAAATAGTTGTGGAACATTATTTATCATAATTATTCACCAGCTGGTCATTAAAAAAGCAAAAACCTTGGTAGTACAAGCCTGGTGCCTGAAGCTGTTCAGTTGAAACCTTTATTAATAATGTTCTCATGGCTTTTTCTTTTAATTCCCATAATGGCCGGATACTGCGCTGCACATCAAAGGAATTTTGGTTTTAAAAGCAATGGTGAGTGCTGCACATTGCATTCACTCCCCTTTGATCACCATCCGCAGCACAAATAAATCTCATTAATCAATATTTTCTCTATTTCCTCCCTGCCTTTCTGTCAGTGCCAGAGGTCTGTTTCTGATTTGCTTTGCTTTGTTTTAAATGAGAGGAAGATTTCTATGGCTATCTTCTCTCTAAAAGGTAAATTTCTCATTACTTTAGGAATGAAACTGTATCTGTTGTAACTGGGACTTGATCAGAGCCTCCTCATCCTGAACGTCAAGGCAGGAATATTGAAGCAATTAGAACAGCCCTGAGTCTGTGAGCAATCCATTGGCCAGCATTCATTCACAGAAAATATTTGGTGTACCCTTGCCAATTGGAGGCAAATTAATAAAAGTCACAGTCTGTTCACAGGCAATTCTTGAGAAAAGTGATAAATTTCCTGAAAAAGCTGTGACTTGCCCATCCACTTCCAGTTGTGACTAGAAATTACTGTGAGGAACTGGTGCACTTTCCACAGAAGGCTCTGAGATGTGGCTCTGTTTCATTTCCTCCCAAGCAGCTCCGTAGGTTTGCTCTGTGTTTGCAGCTTCACCTTTCTTTTATGTGCACTCTCGGGTTTTTTTATCTTGTGGGGGTTTTCTTCTCTGCTTCCCCCATGTATGTTTTCTATTTGTCTTCAGTTTGCTGCTGCCAAACCTTTTGGTGCATCTGCTGCCACCAATGAATGGCTGTGCCGGGAAAATCCAACTCCTTGGGGGCAGAAAGGGAGAGAAAGGATGATTATTTTTCCATTCTCTTGAACAAAGCTGGCTTCTGTTGCCATTTTTAACACTCCAGTATTACTGGAATTAATTTGATGCATCTGTTCCTGAATTACCTCCCATAGTTTTAGTCCTTACTAGACTTCCAAACCAGTGTTGATTTAGGCCTGTTTGTTCCAATCCATATTGCATTCCCATAAGCTTTCTGCTATTTTAAAGCAGTTTAATTGCTTTTTAAATCCTTCAATATTAAAGTTACAGTAAATTTCAAACTTCATTATATTATTAAACATACGTGTCTAGATTCTCTCTAGGGCTGTATAAAGCCTGGCACATATTACCTTGTCCAAGTATGTTGTGAATATTCAGGTTCCAGAGCCTGAGCAGGGACAATTTTATGGGAAATCCACAGTGTGTAAGCACTTTTTTTAATAGGGATTCTCCAGATCCCAGCTTGAAGCTATTCCTTTTGACTTAAGCAGCATAAATGTTGCGAGAGAAAGTTCCTGTTGGTCATAAATAATATTTTCTCACAATTAAGCTTTCCAAGCAGCATGCCATTGACAGATAATTGCTTCACCTCGAATTTAGTGTTTTCTTAGAGCTGTGGGGAGATAAAGACTCATTTAATCAATATAAATTTGGGCTGATCTAGTTGAACACACATAATTTCATGTGATTTGTATATCTGTAAATCATCCTCCGTTAGTTCCCATAGGTTGCATGTCCTCTTGGTTCTTGTGCACGGATTTATCCAGCAGCAGCAGGAGCAAGGTGGGAGAGAAGTCTCTTGTAGATGGGGATTGAAGTGACAATGCTGAAACTCCCACTAAAAGTGATGCCTTATCCCTGTTCTTAAAATCAGAGCTGAGCACGGTTAGAAGGGAAAAAGGGTTTTTTTACCTCGGTATTTATTTCAAGGATCCCTGGTGCACTCTGTCCAGGTGGAACACGTCGAAAATGCACACTGAAATGCCCACCCCAGAATGCACACCCACGATAGATCGGGTATAGAATTATAGGTGTTACAAATTAGCACATCTATCAAAGATTCCCCAGTGAGTGAGGCCAAGTGAACCCCCCTCCCCAAGGAACCCTCCCCTGGCCAGACCCATCTTTGGGTTTACAAAATGTGTTCAGAGAGGACCTTGGTGTCTGAGGCCTCCAAGATGTTCAGTCTCCTAACTCAACAAAACATCAAGTCTAGGAATGGAGGCTAAAAGAAACACCAAGAATATAAAAGGCCACAAAGGCATACAAAAGAGGTATAAAAGAAAAGGCAAAAAAAAATCATTATGGCATCAAAAGGAAAGGCATCCTATTAAGAGTCATTCTTTAAACATGCTGCTGGGGAGATGCAAACTTTCTGCCTTCTTCAGGTTAAACTAATTTAACTCTCTAGTCAGGAAACAGAGCCGAAAGCACAGCAGGACACCAAAAAACTTCCCCTACCCTTGGTCCAGCCTGGGACGTAAATTTAGACCAGCATTACACTACACTTCCTATGGCCCCGAGAGGCTGCTACGGTGGCCAAGAATATCTGAAACAGAGCAAGGCTCTGGCCGTGTTCCCTCAGCCTCTCTGACACCGGGACCAGGGCAGGAGGAGCTGCTGGGAAGGTGCCGCGCTGCCAGGGAAGCCACTGGCACCGGGAGGGCCCTCCCTGCCTCCCTCCCCCACCTCCCAGCTGGCACGGGTCTGATTTACACCCCCAGGAAGGGCTGGTGTGTGACATGCTCAAGAGCTGCTTTTAAATTTTTAAAAAATTTTTTTAAGGACTGAGAACAGTGGGGAGTCTGGAGGCAAAAGATTCATTTTAAGCTGGACAGAGGGAAAATAATTTCCTACGTTTGATACCTTTTCCTGTAATTTATCCAGCCAGAGTTTTGTGCTCCTCACAGTTAGGCTAAAATCCATTTGAGATCCCTTTTTTCCTAAAACTGGAGGTAAAAATAACTACCCAGTCAAAAGCATTGTGCATATCAAGTGATTAGATTTTTTTAATGAAAGAAAGCACACGGCTCATTTAAAAAACAAACTGTGAACAAAATAATTATTGCATTTCACTTCTGAAACCTGAAGTTTGGAAATCAAGTTAAGTACGTACCTGTAATAAGCTATTTCATTTTGGTTTTAGTTTATTTATACAGCCTTCCCTTTTTATGGATGAAAGAACAGCAGTTTCAGATAAGCCACTTACAAGCAGTTGGAAGGAAAGGACCCACAAGGAGTCAAGTCATTCAATTTAAGACATAAACTCCTTGTCCTTAAAACATTCCCTGAGGTTAAGCCACTTGAGCAAGGGTGGAAGAAGAGGGAAGAGGTAATAGGGATCTATGGAAGTATTTCTGCTTTCTGTCTTATCCCATTAAACCCTGAACTAAGTCAGACTTTTTGGAGCATCACACTGATTTTGAGTGTAAGGGGTTGCTATGAATAAATGGAATTATTTAATTTTGCTCTAGTGAAAAATGGATGCTGGTGCTGGTTTTGATTTTGTTGTGTGAAAGCAATTGTGAAAAATGATAGGGGGTGTTCTCCCTGGTTTTTTTCTTGTATTTCCAGCTATTTTCATCAAGGAATGAGTGTTTCCTCAAGCATCATTTATAGTCTGCAGTGCAGGAACATTGAGAGAGAAATTCTTCTTGGTCCTTTGCTACAGAGCATAATCCAATGTGTGCTTGATCTAGAAATTGATATCCTGGGAAGAAAATGCATCCTCAGGGTGATGTTCACCTATACTTTTTGTGGAAGTAAACCCAGGCAAAACACAACGATTTTTCTTTTGTGTGTAAAGCATTGCAATGCACCTTCCCTTTGGGGAGACAAAAACCTTTTAACCTTAATCAGGAAGTTTAACCTGAATCAGAGGGCTCCATCCCATTCCTTAGAATCATCCTTGCATGAGCCAGAAAGGCTGTAAATGCTTCTGTGGGAAGAAAGGAAAAGCGAGTTCAGCTGGCAGTCCCAGATGTTGGCTCTGTTCGTTTCAGGCACTGCTAACCCACCTTCGTGCCCATGAATACCAGGGATCAGCATGGCAGAATGGAAGGGAGAATTAAAATCTACTGTTCCTAGAAGGGGCTGAGCCAGGTGCAGGAGAAGAAGCAGTCAGACTGAGAGTGTAAATTAAGTTAATTTTTTGTGTATACTTGGTCTTTAGCAGCAGCTGATTCCTATTGGCAACAAGTAGAAAACATGCATATTGTAAGGGTTTTTTTTTTAAAGTGCCCAAGGGCTGTAGGAAAATGAGATCTATTAACTTTCAGTGTACTTGTTCAGCTCAGCCCTAAAGATGGTTTGGATATTTTCCTCTCTAAAAGATAGTCCAAAAGAGTTCCATATCATGTTCAGTGGAAACACTGTTCATGTTTTCTTCACTCTTTCTACAATTTGTGGAAATGGCCTGGTATGAAATTGTCTGCTGCTTTCTGTATCTTTCTCTGAACCTTGCTATTTCTTCTTGCCATTTCTCCCTTGGCCACAGCCTGTTTTATGACAAAAGCATGGCAGTCAGCTTGCAGCTGGGGGAAACAAAACATAGATTAACCTCAGCCCTGCATTTTCAGAAGACTTTTTCTTGGCCTTATGGAGGAGGTCATAAACAACCTTTGGCTTCTGCTTCAGGCACCATTTTACCTGGGAAGGTCAACTCCATACCTCATTTCCCATTTTCTGTGGTTGTTGCCATTAGAAGACAAAAACAAAACAGTGAATCCGCTGGGACCACAGGAACGCTTGAGAGTTGTGCAGGAAAACTACAGAGGGAAGTGCCCTCTCTAATTATGGTTTGTAGTTTCTTCTTTCTGTGCATGACAGCCTTACTGAGGACACTTGTCGTGGTAAAACACCCACTGGAGTGGGTGTAGCTCTGCCCTGGGCGAGGGCTGTGGCACCGTGTGCTGCCTGCCACCTTGGGAAGTCTGTGTATTGTTCTGGCCCACAATCCTTGCTGTCTAACTTGGCTCTGCTTGGCTGCTGTTATTCCTGCTCTGCCTCTGTGTAAACTAAACCCCGGGGATGTTGAGTTCATCCAGGCTGAGCAGTTAATTTGCTTTACATTAGCACAAGTGGTACAAAAAGAGTCCCTGATTCCAGACTCCACAGTAAATACTGCACTGTGTTATCTCTCACAGCTGCTGCTTGATGAGCCAGCATTAAGTGCTATGGTACCTGCTCTAAATTTTGGGTGATTAAGTAGGTTTGGGTATTCACAGAATTAAATTAAAACATCTGAACTGTGTAGAAGCTTAGCTTAGGAATTGGTCCTTTTTCTTTATGCTCCTTATATAGTCATAGGAGAGATAAGTTCGTGTTTTGCCTGTTTGAAGAAACAAACCATCAAATCCTACCAAATCAGAGAAGGCTTCTGGCTTACATACCCATATTTAGAGACTTAGCATAGAAAGTGTGAGCAATTAAGGAGGAATTTATCTGTGCTACTAAAACACGTGCCCATTTAGCTAAGTGCATTTCGCTGACCAAGTTTGAAACTGGCAGCAGATGGGTGCCCAAACAAAGGGATGATACAAGGATCACTTGGAGTAGGAACAAGTCGAATTTTGATTTTCCGAGCAGAAAAATGAATGTGTCAACCTCTAACAAGATGAATTGTTTATTTCGTGTTTATTTTCAAAGTCTGCTGAAATGAGATGGTTATCTCTAGAATTCCGCCCACTGAAATCTGTGGATTCCCGTAGTTATCTGGTCCCATCTTATATTTTTTTTGGGAGCTGGAAAGAAAGCAGGGCTTGTCTGGAAGGAAGCTTGTACTCAAGTTTCAGTGTCTTCTACTGAGTTAGATTCACTTTTTGGCTGTGGAAAGCATCCCCAGCGTATCAACAACACTGACAAACTCAAATTTATTAGAAGAGTACTGATTTTTTATACATACAGTAGATTCTAAAGTGCTTTTTGTGTAGTTCAGTTCAAGTGGCTAAAGAGAGAAAGCACAGGAAATGTAAACATTGTTGACATGAGCTGTTTTCTGTTAATTAACTTATGCCTATCAAGCAGAATGCTGTTGCCAGCACTTTACAAGTGGCTCCCTCTCCCCAGAAGATGGTTTGCCAAATACAACACAGGTTACACGGTGGGACAAACAACCAGGGGAACCAAGCCTTGATCTAAACTTCTGCTGCCATGTACATGCTTGGCACTGGCACACCTGTGACTGTGTTTATATTAACAAGCAGTTGTACTACATAAACACGAGGGCTGCTGAAATTCCTCCTTACCCAAGCTTTCCAATAGCTGCATGTGGAAGTTTTGGGTAATAATGCTCAGACAGGATCTCTGCACTGCTTTATGCCTTCTTGGAGAACTGGCAGTCAAGGACTGTGCAGTTGGCTGGGTGTTGGCAGCCTTGCTCCTTTGGCATCCAGCCCTGGTATTCTTTTGTCTGAATTCTGCATCGTGGTTATCACACTGCCTCAGCACGGGGAAGGAGCAAAAACATTTTTGAAAGTGCAAAGGAAGAAGTCGAATTAAGATAAACATTTACATAACTGGGGAAAATTACCCAGGAAGGACTGGAAATCTGATGACATTCTGTTTACCTAGCACGGTATTGAAACAGTTTGTGAGAGATACAAACCAGAACACTTTGTGTAAATCACTGTGAATGTAAGGACCTGTGAAGAGAGACAGTAAACACTGAAATTATCAAGCTGGCTCAGCACAATAGAACTTACTCAGGACAATATTTTGCACAGTACTTTTACTAAAGCTCTCCTGAGAAGGGAAAAGAGCAAGGTGGTACAAAGCTTCACGTGAAGAAAAGCCTCCCTATACTCTATATGTGACATCCATAAATTTTGTCCATTCTAACCACATCTAGGCCTTGCTGTTCTATAAATACAGGTCTTTCTGAGACTACAAAATTTGCATTCCTGCTTCATCATGTTATCATAAGTAATCCTAAGGTGTGTTTGTACTTCTCATGTGTTTTAGTCAGTAGAGGTAAAGTTGTGCAGAAATTTGGGCTTTGTACTGACCAGTTCACGTGTCTGCTTGATACAACCCTTGTGAGATATCAGACCCCATCTAAGAAATGCATCCTGTTTTATTTAGAAGCAGAGGCTTCACTTGGAAAACTACCACAATATTTGGCTCCTCTTTCTGCAGCTAGTCTGAATTTTTCATGCCCTCAAATTAGATTAGATGTTTGTTTTCTCCTAAGACTTCATTGTAATCCTAAACAGCATTTCTCAAGAGTTAGGGGTCAGTTGCAATATTGGAGGAGGTGCTGGCAAGCTATGGAAATGGATGTTTCCTCTTTTTGGCTGGGGTAATCTAGCAACTCTCTTGATTACAGCATGTGGTGTGTGAAAACAAGCATCAAACCAATCAGATGGGCAAGGCTGGAAAGGGAAGTAGCTAAAGAGGTCTGGGAAAAATTCACAATGGGGAGATCTCAGAGAAAAAGAAGTTAGGGAATTATTAATGTGCAGATGGATTAGAAATTCTTCTCCTATGGGAAAGGACCACAGCAACCACAAAATTCACATTTTCAAAACGAAACATGAGGATCACTTCCTTAACCAAGGCTTCTCAATAATAACATAAGACAAGCAAATTCATTAAAATAACATAACCACCCTTCTCACTGCCTGGGAAGAGAGAGGAATAGTTTTGTGCTCAACTTAAATTTTGTAATAAATACTGTATAAGAACATAAGCTAGATAACATATGTCATGATAAATGGAGTCTAGTCTACCAGGAGGCATTTATTAATAAAAACTACAGCGACAGCCAAAGCAAACAGGCCTCCACAGAGCTCAAATTTCTGTTTCATGTTCTGTATTTGCAAGGGATGTCTCGAGCTCTGTACACAGCAGTGAGACAGAGAGTGGCTGAAGGAGAAGTCAGGAGATGGATGAAAACTTCTCCCACCAACAGATAGGGAGACACGGGGAAGAGTCTGGCACCAGATTAGATGAGAGGGGAGAGGAAAGTCAGGCTGGTGAAGCAGAGGGAACACGGAAACATCACCACTGTGAAAGGGGTTCTGGGAGGAGGAAGGATGAGTTGTTTGAGTGCTGGAGCTGATTTATTCACTTTCTGTGGGAATGCAAACTAGCTGCAGATCCCAGTCCACTGTCAGTTCTGAACATCTGCACAGATTCTGAGCTTGCATCCCAACTCCGTGTTCCCTTTTGCTTCTCACAGTTTCTTGCCCTTCTCTTTGTCTCTCTTACGTGTCTCTTGCTCTGGTGACAGCTGTAAGCTCCTGGAGAGTGTAGTGTTTGAGGATTTCCCCATGGGAATGCTTCTGGACTTTCTCAGGTCAGTGGGGAGCTGCTCCTTGGATCAGTACCTGTGATGGATGTGGCTCAGCCCTAAGAGCTGGCAGTAAAACATAAATGCACCTTTCTCCATCCTCTCTGTTCAGAACAGCAGGGAATTTTGGGTGCTCTAAGCATGTTCATATCATATTTGATTTTATTCGGTTTTATTTTGTTGCTTTTTTTTTTTTAACCTTTGGAAGCAGGTTTTACTTTCTTCCCTTCAAAAGTAAACGACTGATTCCAGGGCCAGTAAAAATATAAACCCTTCATAAGGCCTGAAGCTGAGCCCTTCCCAGTAATGTTATGGCAGGTCATTGTTCTGTCAAAAGATTATTAACTTTTCTTGGTGTTAAAATATAAATAAATAAGTAGGAAAGTTGTACGTGTCCCCAGGGCACTTGTTCAGCTATGAAAATACAAAGTACAAGTACATTTCTCGTCACAGAAAGGAGAATGGGGATATGTTTGGAACAATAGTAATCAATTTCAGAAATGCTGTGATTTATTGGGCATGGCAGTTTCAGATTTTTGAGGCATGCATAATGCTGTTTTCTCCCCATCCCTTTTATCCAAACAGATAAAACTTTTGGTGGAATTAGAACACAATTCACATGATGCATAATATTAAAGAAGCAGGGAAACAATAATTCGTAACAAGTTGCTCTGCTCTTCCCAGAGACCGATTTTATTACCAAAGGTTTGGTGTCCACCTTAATATTTTTTTTTTATAGATATGGTTTATCACTTTCCCAGAGGTTAAAATCAATGCACATACCGTGAAGAGCAAGATGAAAATTCGTCTCTTTCAGGTCAGCTGCTTTTTGGGTATATGACAAATACACCTCTCTGTATTTCCTCTTTAGGACACAGAGTATCATAACTCAATTTATTTTCCATTTTGACAGTGTTAAGTAGCTGTTATCAATAACATAATTGACAAGTATGGTAATATAATTCTTCCATAGAAATGACATTTGAAGAAGTTTCTTCTTAGATTAGAAGGCTTCCCAATTCACAGTATCCAGGGGTTCCTTTTTCACACAAGAAATTCCCCGTTTCAGTACCCAAAGCTGAGCTTGCTGTTGGAGCCCTGACTTACTGGTGTGTTAAAATTTTCTGGCACTTGAAAATAGAACATATAAAACTGATTGGTGTTGAAGCTTAGTTTGGGGGAAAAAACCATTTCATATCTGATCTCTTGCTCAGCTTTTGCGCTTGGGAGGTCTCTGGCTTACTATAAAAATCAGATAAAACTGGCTGCCAAAATCGAGAGTCATAACAATCCATTTAACAAACTTGCCAGATTTGCTGGAAGATCTAACACTTGATCCTCAGACATCTGCCTTTGCTCTCTCTGTCACTCAGTAACAGAATATTGTGTTCCTGGTTAGATTTGCTTCTTCCCATACTCAGAAAGGCCGTTTTTGCTGTCCTGTGAGAGGGTTTATGGCCCTCCTTTGGTTGCTGTGACTAAGAAAGATCATTCTGACTCTTGTTCACTGTGAAGCTGCTGCCACCAAAAATGACAGTCTGAACTTTTGCCTTCCTTCTTTTGCTCCTTAGTTGTCTGTAGCTCACATCAAACCCTCGTTTGTCCCACCACAGCTGCTCCCTGGAGGCTTTCTGGCAGAAGGACAGTTCTTATACGTGTCACCTCTTAAGGAATTAATTATTTCCATGTCAAAAACATTACCTTTTGGCCGCAGGTGGTGATCTGCCACATCCCCTGTGCTCTTTCTCATTGCTGCAGCACTGGGCAGGGCAGGCACGGTACCATCAGCCAGAAGGGTTGTTCTGGGACAGTGGGAGCAGCAGATGCTGCCAGGAGCAGCCTGTGACTCCCAGCCCACAGGAATCCTGTGCCACGCTGGATGGGCTCCTGGCACGCTCCCCTCTCAGACTGGGAATGCCATGACTGGCCTTGGCGAGGTGTGCACGATAATCATCGAGCTGCTTAAGGAGGAAACACAGAATAAAAAGTAGCTGGGGCTTCAGGCTCAGTGAAAGCAGAGCTCTTTTGTTCCAGTGTCACTGCTTCCCCTCCAGCTACCTCAGGTATGGCTCTCTGTAGTTGTAACACGACGCTCACCCTGCTTCACCCCAGAAGGCGAAATCTCCTCTTTTCCACGTCACTTCATCATCTAATTGCTGGTTGTATGCATGATGTGAGGCAGTGCTCTGGCACAGCCCTGCTGCAAGTCCATTAGCTCAGATGGAGCTACCTCCAGAGATGAATGTGTATGGAACTTCAGTGCTACTTTCATCAGAGTGTTTCATATTCATGAGCCCCTCTGTAAAGGGAGCTGTGTAATTAAGATCATTCATAATGCTGTAGGATATTCAAGCTAAGATAAGGAAGGTAACTTGGTTTTTAAGGGCACAAATCCATCTCCTGCTGTGGTTAGGAAAGCTTGATCCAGTGCATGTGTTCAGAGGAAGATTTAATAGTTGTGCTGCTGTTCTTTGAGTGCATGTAACAGGAAGAATAAGGTTTTCTGATAAATAACATATTCATTTTGCTCAATATTGATGCATCTAATCAAGACTAACATACATTAATGTGCATAAAAACTACAGTGAATCAATGCAGTGCTGGCCTGTAACCCTCTCCTGAATACTGGGAAAGCACAAGATTTTGGGAGATAAACTGCTGTGCCCTTCCCTTCTCTCCTACTCCTTAGAAATGCTCAGCCTGTGAAAGAAAATACGGGCATCTTTTTCTGAAGGGGAAAGGAGCACAGCGGGTATGAGGCACATGCACAGCCTCACAGTCCCTCCCTGTTTGTCTGACTCATTCAGAGCCCTGGAAATTCCCCTTCACCTAAAATATGACCTGCTGTGGGAAAGCAGAGAGATTTTTTTTTGTCCCTGCAAGTTTGCAAATGGTACTTATGGAGGAGGTTTAAAAATGTGTTTTCAACACATCACACAATTAATAATCAGCTCTGTACTCCCTCCTGGCTGAAGTTAGGAGGGAAGGAGGCATTCAGCAAGGCTCCCCTTGCTTTCCACAAATCTCACAGCAGCGTGCCATGAAGTTGTGCAGGAGAGAGGCCCAAGAGCTGGTTCAGGAAGGCATGAGAAGCAGTTTGTTGTTGCAGACTGAGCCCTCTGCTTTTGGAGAGAATTTGGCATTTTCTCTAAGAAAGCTCATCTGAGAGAGAGGTTATTGAATAGGAAACCTCCACTGCCTCCATCCCCTGGGGAAGTGCAGATCCTATCTGGAGAAGAATAATCTTTCTTCCATTTCTTTCCGTGCTGGTTCTGAGATCCAGGAGACAAAACCTCCCTCCTCCACGGCAGCATTTGTTAATGTGTTGTATTATCAGTCCCTTCTCTTTCCAGTGTGACAATCTCTAGGATTCTGTGTCCTATGGCCTGCACCAGGTCCCCTAATTCCTGATTCAGTCCCATGTATTCACCAAATTAAGCCTTTTGTGAAAGTGGAAAGAGTATTGCTAGGTTAATCACCTGGAAAAAGCTCTCTAGCCGGATCTGAGGGATTTGTTTGGGGTTTAGATTCACACAAATGCTCCTACAGTTGTTTTTGTATCAAAATACAAAATAATGGCTTCTTAAACTTGATTTTGATATACTGTTCTTATTTCTAATCTAGTAGTTTTCTGTCCTCAAAAATACTCACTTGCAGTTTCAGTGGAGACTCACTAGCAGTTTCTTTGATATTGTACTTCAGAAAATGTCACTTCACTTTTGCTGTATTCAATTCTACACCTGGCACAAACACTGTTCCAAATTACTTTGGGAGACCAGCAAAGCTGATATAATTTGATATGGAAATGTTTAAATCTCTGCACAATGAGGCAGAGTGAAAACCACTGCTCTAAAACTTTTGCACGGGTGTCTAGTTTGAGCCTTAGATGTCTAGTTTGGGATCAGCTCAGATTCATGAGCTGATCTTTGGTGAGAGCTCCCAAGGCTCAGTTGAATGATTTCCCTGGCTCTGCACTAGCTGTAATTAGAGTTGAGTCTTATTCTGCAGCAAAACCCCACCTTGAACATCAGGAAAACTTCAGGGTGTTTCACAAAAGTAATGATATTGTATCTGATGCTCCTGTCAAGTTCTAAACAAGATTATTCTTGATTTGCAAAACTTACCAGCATGCTGATAAATGGCTTGTCACCCCTTATTGTTCATGTATTCACTGCTTGGTAAATGAATCCAATTTTTAACTCATAGAGAAGTCAGGTTTTTAAGGGGGCCTGAGATTCTCCAAAGGAAGATACTGTTGTCTAAGATTGTCTGAATAAACAGCATGTTCCATTCAGAAAATTTACAGCAGCTGAGAAAGGACAAATGTTTGTTGCACACTGAAACACAGAAATTTATATTTTAAGAAAAATAAATTCTAAACATTTTTCTTGCTGTCTAAATCCAGTAATGGTTTAACATCAAAGTCTGTTCTCATGCCTAGAAAAATACCTTTGCAATTTCTTAGGGCTACATGCTTTGCAAAGCATAAATGAACAAACAAAAGTGACCATGTGAAAGGCATTATTCAGCAATGAAGGTTTTAAGTGAAAGCTAAAAGATTTTGCCATAGAATTTTCCATGAATTGTAATGGAAGATGCATGGTTAAGCCACCCATACTGCAACCCTTATTTTCATTAGGAGTTCTACCACTGACTTCTTTTCCTTCTGAGGTCTCTGCTGGTTTTTGTATTTTTCTTTTTTTCCTTTTTCTGCTCCAGACAAATACCACAGTGATGAATATGTTAGAATAGCTTCTAAAATAATGGAATATCCATAGTTTTTCACTCTTTTCCCCCCTCTGTACTTTACCTGCTCTTACAAATAGATAACCAAAGGCCAAAACAGTTCTTTTTTTCAGAAGGCTCCCAGCAAAAACTGACCAGGAGATACCAAAAAGTTCAAGTAATTTATTTGACAGTAACTGGTTTATTTGTATTCCTGAGCATCTCTCAGTTCTGGAAAGAGGGAGAAACACCAGAGTGCTGTGGCACAGTCATTTTTTTAATGACATTTGTGCTTTAACCTCAAATGGGAGAACTTTCCATCTGGACAAATATCCTGTCCACTTGGACCTCTCCCAGTATGAGACGTTCTACGTTTCTGTGAGAAGCTTTAACGTTTTGGGGTTTGTTCTAAAGAAATGTTTTAGAGTTTTTAACTTCCTAAGCCATTTCAGGACAAAGAAATCACTTCAAACTGTCCAAGCCTTTTCTAATATTAGATTTTATAGGTAGGTGGATCAGTACCTTTTTGCTTCTGAAAGCAATAACTTCTAAAATGCATTTTTTTAAGTAGTTTTCCAAACATTAAACTTATAACTGCCAAATCTGTTCAGCTATAAGCAAACAGTATCTAGGTACATTTCATATAATTTTGGTGAATATAGTATATGGTATAGAGAACTAAGATTTTATCTGAAGGGTTGTGCTTTGGAAGGAGATCAAAAAGAGTTTCTCTTCTGATTGCAATTTTGTTTTGCTTCAATGTTTTTGTCAGGAGGATCTGGATTATTAGAGCTGAATAGAAAAACATCTTTTCCCAGTGATTTGAAAGCAAAATGTGAGACAAACTGATGTTGTATGAAAAATTGCTCCATAAATACTGAAAAGGCAGAAGAAAGGAATACCCTCAAACCAAACAATCAAAGCAACCCATTTTCTTGTTGGTTTTATTTTTTCCCTTGGTGGTGACATTCAGTGGTTGATTAATGTTGTGTCAGGCCACGTTTTGTTTAGCTACATAAAATCTTTCTGCAAACTCTCCCCATGCCTTTGTGGATGGTGACAAGAGCTTGGATGCTCCTGGTGATGATTGGTGCCGTGGGGCTGTGCTCAGTGTGCTGAGTGGTGCTCGGATTGTCCATTCTCATCAGGCAACATTGGAAGCAAGTGCTTTCTATGGAGTGTTTCTTGTGCCAGAGGATGTGCATCACTCTTCCAACAGCTTGGCTTCTCTCCTTCTTTGAGATTCATTTGGATCTGCAAGTTTTCCCCCGAGCACGAACGCTCTGTGCAACTGGAGATGCCTCATTCCCTTCTAATCTCTCTCTCCCTTTATTGTCGTTTGTACAAGACATGGTTCATTTTCAGAATTTTATAGATCAGGTTCCAGCATTTACATATGAAATTTTCTTGATTTAGTTGATTTTGAATACTCTAGATTTTTCTCCTTAATTTTTATTGTGTGTTACAAAATCACCGCAATTCGCTTCAGAGATCAGTGCTGCTTCATTTCATTAGTAAATATAAATCCATTCCCTTTTTTTTTAAAGAGAAACATGTTACTGCATAATTTTCTGCTTATCTGTATTTGTATCTCTTTTGCAGTACCTGTGTTGCAATAACTGTGTAAATAAGGATTCAAAACTTGGAAAAAAAAATATTCTGCTAGAGAAGAATCACAGAACAACAAAAAAAACCAAATACTAACTGAATCCCAGAACAGTTCAGGATGGAAGGCACTTCTGGAGATCATCCAGTCCACCCTCTCTGCTCAAGGTGAGGTCAGCTACAGGATGTTGCTCAGAGTTGTTTCCAGTAGAGTTTTGAGTGTTCAAGGAAAGAGACTCAACAACCTCTCTGGGCAACCTCTGAGGGATTTCTCTTACAATAAAAATCTTTTAACTTATACTCAAATGGAATTTTCTGCGTGAGAGAGTCAGGCCAGTCTTCTTTACTGTCTTCCACTGGGTAAGATTCTCCCATATTGGCAATATCCTCCTGAGAAATTCTGTTTTTCCGGGCTGAACAGTTCCAGTTATCTCATCCTCTTTGTGTGACAGATGCTCCAATTTTTTCATGCAGTTTGAAGAACTCAATATGTCTCTCTTGTGCCAATAAGCCCAGAGCTGGGTACGGCACTGCAGATGTGGCCTCACCACTCCTCAGTGGAGGGGAAGGACCCTTTCTTTCAATCTTGTTGGCAGCACTCTACTGATGTAACCCAGGGTATTGTTGTTTTTTATTTTTTTGTTGTTGCAAGGGCACATTGCTCTTTTGTGTTCAGCTTGGTATTTTGATTTTCCTCACCCGATCCCTGCACACTGAAACAGTCTCTTTATTCCATCTGAGTCACATATCCCTGCTTCTACCTCTTGCATATTTTGTTTTAATGCTGAAGCCATCAGGATCATCTTGTTCATCCATGCAGTATCCATGTTTGTTCTCTTGTCAGGACAGACCAAGGCTTGGAGGAGTTAGTCCCAGGTCTTCCTTCTTTCCAGGACTGTCTGCCATGGGATTCTCTCAGGCAGATCCTGGAAGAAAATCGTGTGCTCATCTGAGTCCTGCTTTTTGCTTTCTTTCCTACTTACAGGACCTTAAATTCCACCATGCTGTGGTCACTGCAATACGATTGGCCCTGACCTTCACACCCCTGGCCAGTTCTTCCTGGTTTGTAAGTGTGAGGTCCAATAGACCATCTTCCCTTGTTGATTCCTGGATATTCAGGAAAGGAGACTGCCTTCCAATTGTCTATTGCAGTAGTTTTCTTCAATTTTTCTGACATCTCTGCGTTTACACTCCCAACCCTATACCTCAGCTGATTAGAACTAGCTGTGGTAAGAACTGTTCTGGCCTGCTGCCCAAAAATAATATTCCATCATTTCCTGAGAGGGAAAAAAAAGTCCTGTAGACTTGTGGCCATTTGTCCTCACATCTATTTGCAGCTCCTTATTTCCCTTGAGAAGCATCCAAGACCGTTTGGAAGTTGAATTTTCCGATGTCCTCGCTGATCTCCGCCCCCCTCCCCCTCTGTTTCTTGGAAGGACCAGCTTATGAGGACAAATCTCCCACGTTGTTTAATTCCATTATTCACTACTGTGTGTCCATTTTATTTCTACTCACCACACAGCATTCTTTAGCTCCTCCTTTTTCTGAACTTGCTTGGAGATCTGCCCCCTGTAACACTTACAGATGCATAAACATATAAAAAGTGGGCACTCTGTCATGTTACAGATTTGATTTAACAGCAGATTCAGCTATCAGATTCTCATTAGGTAATGTGCTGACATACATATCCCTGAGGGAGATGATTGGGAGCTGCTGGAGGAAAAATGATCAAGATTAGTCTGCCAAATATATGGTAGGTATTAATCATCATCAAACACAGCTTTTTTTTTTCTCTCAGAAAAGCACTAAACTATAAAGCTTGTCATTTTTTCTGCAGAATTACTGTAGCATGCAGTGAACTGGGGTTTTTTTGACAGAATCAGCTTTGACAGCATATTGATCTAATAATTTCAGTTGCTTTCTAGCCTTCCAGTGCTTTCTTTCCTCCTCAGAATTCCCCTTCAACACATAAAGACATGGATTTTGATAAGCTTGGACTGAATGCATATACAACTTGCTTTATCTCCATTAAGAGATTTCAAATAGTTTTTATTCTTTTTCACTGATATTTCCCATTACTGAAAAGGCCAAAACCTTATAGACCTTTTCAATATGTGGGTACCTTCTTATGCTTGGAACTGAGCTTACTTAGCATTACATCTTTGCATTCTATGTCCACTACTGCATACAGAGAATAAAAGTTAATATGCTTGTATGAAGTATTTGAACTTAAATCACCACTTGATATCTTGAGCCTCATGAGAATCAGACCCCAAAAATATGGATATTAGTAGACTGAGGTTCTACAAGCATGGCTATAAAGTCTTTGTAAAACAGTCTCTCTGCATCCCCCTTGGAGATGTTAGTGTATTATTCTGAAATTCAAATAAATATGTAAAGAGGAAAAAAAGATGGAATAGAGAAGTTAGACAGTTTTTACATGATCATACTCAAATTTTTCACAGTGTAGATTGAACCAATCCTTGAATGCAGAAGATGAGTTAATTTTGTACTTCTCATTTTATCCATTTTGCCCTCATTACAGAAATCAGTCTGTTGTTCTTTCAAATAATTACATCCAGTGTTGCACATGGTGTCAAGGAGGGAGCCTCATCATGCTGATCCTGGTCTCAGGAGCACAATGCAGAGGACAGTGTAACTGGTGGCACCAACAGAATGCAAAGGAAAAAACCGTTTTGTCGTTATTTACAACCCTTAAAATTGCAACATGTTCAGATAAATATTTGTGTAGCTAACAGATCATTTAAAACTGTGCTCTGGGCACCTCTTAAGACTGAGAACTCAGTGATATTAGCAATTTGCCACTAGGATTTTGCCAGGAGTCACTAAATGGCACAATTAAATTTGCAGTGTTCCTTCAAGGTTCATTTCCTTTCAGGAAAAGATCAGCTGTCAAATAGAACAAAAGCTGTTCTAGAGAAACAGAATAATCAATTAGTGACTAGTTGAGCACTTTTAGCTGAATTATGTTCTCTATTAATATATTTTTCCCAGCACAATTGAAGAATGCTGCTTTATCAGAATAGTTAATGATGTTAAACTTCAGAGACCAGATGAATTTCTAGGTTCATTGCAAGGAACATAAAACTAGTAATTTTGTGAGTTTTGGTCAAAAAAGAGAGTCAGTTTCTCAAGTAAATGACTTTTTGTGGATAATATCTTCTACGTAAAAACTGCTGAGCTATTAGCATAATACCATTAAAGCTCTCTTAGTTCTCACATATCAGTCAGCATGAAAATCTCACATTATTCTGCTGAAAGCATTACCATGAATGATACAGCACAGAAGTATGTTAAATACATTACTGTTTCCATTTAGGTTTGCAAGCACTTACATCTGAAAAGAGGAAGGGAGAGGACGTCTGTTTAAAATTATTTTTCCTTCCCCACATAAAATACAGTCGGTGAATCCAATGTTGAAATAGATTAAAGTATTAGTGTATTCCAGTCATGAGCACAAGGTATCACTAAGCACTGCCTTCTAAAAAAATTCTGGTGTAGGAGACCTCCTGAGAATGAATTAGGGAGTGTGTGATAACATTGAAATAAAGGGATTTGTGTAGCAGTAGTTGGAAGTAGAAGTTGGTTTGTTCTCCTGCCAAATGGACATATCCTGACTTCACTGGGTTTACTCAGGATGTTGGGGGCCAGACCCTGTTTTTGCTGAAACCAGTGACAGAGCTCCCATTGACCTCAACAGAACTGGGAGTTAATGCTCTGTTTCTCTGTGACTTCTGTTTTCACATCATTTACTGGAGGGAATTTTTGCTTCTTGCTCAACACGGTAGGAGCTCGTCGGAACGTCACGGAGATCCATGAAGTAGCTGCAGACTCATGTCACTGGGAATGAGAGGAGAGTTCTACCCTGTTTTTTGGAGAGGAAACTTGAAGTGATGAGCCCAGAGTGCAGGGAGACCACTGGAACAGGAAGATTTGGAAACAGCATGGCAGGATCATAATAGCCACTGGAGCCTTGGGTTTGCTGTGGCTAACGTGTGACATGGAAAGGGAGGGAATTTCTTATCCCTCACACTTTCTCTTTACAAGCAAACCTAGAAAATGTTTGACTGTAATATTTCTGAAGTTTAGACAGGAATTGCAGCAAATAAGTGCAGCTAGTGGCTCTCCTCAGCTCACGGAATGGTATGTCAGCTGAGCTTTTCCTGCTCTCTCAGTTCCCTGGAAAATTCTGAACATCGTAATCAGCTCAGAGATGACACTGATGCCAGGTCACACAGCTACTGGCTGAGGAGTGCTGATGTGCACTCTGAGAATGGTTGATGTTTCACTTTATTGCATAGCCAAAATAAGACAGAGCTGTAGTGCAGACTCTTTTCCACTTGTACTCTGGGGACCCTGAAACATTTCACTTTTCCTGGTGGCTATATGGAGCAAAACAAAACATCAGCCGGTAGTTTACATTTTTGCTGCCTGCTTTATTTAGCAGCAACCCTGAAGTGACTCTGGGCATTTATAAAAAGAGAACTCTCACAACACTGAGCCCATGTGAAAGATGGTGTCGGCTTTCCTCTGTGGAGATTAAAAACAGAGGATTTTCTGTGCCAAGCCCAACTCCATGGCTAAGTTAAGCCAGGGAGCCTGTTTTCTGTCCCATCACTGGCTGTGTAACGCTGTCTGCAAAAGTGTGTTGTGGATTAATGGTATAACTCGTTCTGTCAGTCTGTCTCTCCAAGTGAATTCACTGGTCTGGGATGTGACTGGTACTTAGAAATGAGCCTTGAGTCTAGATCCAAGCTGGACAGTCCTTCCTAAGAGACGGATGCATTGCAAAATGGACATGAATTGCCATTTTTCAGAATCTTGTGTTAGTAAAATTGCTACTAGTTGCAAAAAGTTAGGGGCTTAGTCTTATCATGAGAAATCATTTATTAGAAGCATTTCTTTCTGAAACTTTTTCTAGAGTTCTTTCTGTTCCTTTCTATATTCCATTGTCTTTATGTCAGTAAAAAACCAGTCAATTACACATTAATGCTAGGAAAACATTCAGGTTCTTTTTAGGTGTCTTAGATGTTTAACAGCTAAAACCAAAGAGGAGAGGCAGCCTAGTGGAAGTTTTCCTTAGGTTGCTAAACCAAGAAGTACCTGATGGCAAGGGCTCTGAGGAAAACATGCTTTGACAGCCTGTTTTGCTTATAGACGTGGATGCTCAAAACAGGAATCCTTCTTTGAGAAGGGGTCAGGACAGAATACAAATAAATCAGTAAACCAGAAATGCTTGTGGCACAAAATATTTCAGTCTTTCAGGCAGTTGAAGTCCAGACATTCAGGGGAAGTAAGTTAAATAACTGGTGGTGCATTTGAATGAGAACATTCATCTTGTTTGTCAAAGTCCCACAGATATTCTTCAAACTGACAGAAGCCTCTGACCACATTTCCCCCTTTCCCTACCCTGAATGAACTTGTGAACCAATTGGGCGCTGCCTGGGTTCCGGACATTTCAATAGTTTTGGCTGTATTCTAACGTTCAGCCTAGAGGAATTCCTGTTAATTTTCTTTATGCTCTTTATTAAGCTTTTGTTTTGTTCCTTCAGGCCTTTTCTGTGTGTTGAATGGGAAAACCATTTTATCTGATGGAATTTACATTTCCATAATTGTGGGCAATAGCTACTTTCTCTGAGAACATCCTTATGCAAAGATCCAGAATCCAAACGTTCTTGAACTTTGTGTTGTTTGGGTGGTAGGTGAGATACACATGGACCTAGACTTCACTTCTGCAAGTGACTTTGCTCTAAACATAGGATGAGCTTGATGCTCTGCATCTGCATCTCAAGCTTGATCAAAAGCTTGATGCTCTGCGCCTGAATTTGTTATGGGCAGCTCTAAAGCCCAAACAGTTCTGGGGCTTGTTCCATTAAATTTATGAGTGTTCTGGAGAAGGATTGATGAGGAGGAGGGCTTGCTGATTCCTTAGCAGCAGGTGATCAAGTGAGCAAATATCTGGGGGGTGCTGGGTGTTATTATGTGGGAGCCTGCAGACAGCAAATCCAGAAACTTGGGTTTCAAGCATTTTCTCTTGGCGCATATTTTAACATCAGGGGAGCCACATGGAAGAGCCTGGAAGAGATCAAGGGGTTTTTTGCAAAAAGCCTGGTGTGGAAGCAGCCAGCCATCCTCCTGCCACAAGTATTGTGCAACCTGTGCAACGTTCTTTCAGCTGATTTTCTGGATAAGCATCACGATGCAAATATCAAGACGAAAATATGCCAAACTCCTCAATTTCGTAGATCTTGGATTAGTCTGGCAGGTGCACATGCTACCTAAATTCATCCTGTTTGATGTTTGTTTAACGTGGTGAGGCAATCCTGCTAAACCTTCTGCCTTACTCCGTGGTTGTACTGACCAATCCACTCAAGCTGCACATCAAAGCCTTGTAGTAGAATTTAAGACATAGCTACCATTTTGTTTGATGAAGCTTTTAAGCATGTCCTGCTTCTTTAATTTCACTTTGGACATATCAGCAAGCTTCACAAAAATTTGTATTACAGTGTTTTAACTTGGCTCAGAGCCTGTGACCATTTTTTTTCCTGTACTTTTAAAGTCTGTAGACATAGAGAGATTTACAAGTTTGGGTTTGCTTGGCCATTGCTCCTTTTCTGTCTCTGTTATTATCCCCCAGAATGTAAGGCATAAATCAATATAATCATCCTTGGACTATAAGGAAGAAGGTCTCAAAGGCAGTCAAAAATCTGTTTTGATGCTCTCTAAATGAGAAAAATATATAATTTTACATATAAAACAATCTAATTAATTTATTTCCCTGAAGCTTTGAGATCAAATTGGGAGAAACAAATTTACTGCAAACAAAATGAAACAGAAATATATTTTAGCTGATTAAAACTTAGTTTTCTGTCTGCTTCACCTCAGGTCATCAGACGGATTATATGTCTGCTCTTCCCCTAAAATAAATGGACAATTAACTTTGGAAAAGGTCCTCCAGGAAAGGTGAGACTGTGTCACAGGATATGGGATGAGGTAGGGCTCTGAGGGGATGGGAACCAGCAGTTTAGCTCAATACATTATACACCAAATTTGTAAAGCTGACTTTGACTTTAGCAGGACAACAGGAGCCTTGTCCAAGCAGCTGTCACCAGGACTGGCACTGGTTATGAGACTGGGCTTGCTTTTCGAGTTTCACTGGGGAAAGATTTAGCACCAGGAAGTTTCCATTTGCTGGGCTGCGTGTGTAATGGATGGTAAAGCTCTTTTTTTACTATTTCAGGCTTTTCCTGGCGCACACAGCAGCATCTTGTAATACCATAACATCCTTTATTTAGATCCGTGGGAGGAGGAGCTCAGGTTGGTTGTTTATTTATGCTTGGAAGTGAGTTACTTTCTTTCAGCACAGCTTTCCTCTGCCATAGGAATGAGAAGGGACTGACGTATTTCAAAATGAGTCCAGTTCAATGCTGTCAAAACCAAGAGTGAGTCTGATTTCACAGTCAGAACACCCTAAAATGATAACTTGATTTAGTGTTCAAGTTACAGTGTGATTTCCAATGTCTTTGAATACAGGTATTCTGCATATGATATTAAGTGTGATTAAATACAAGACACTGCTAAACATTTTGTCAATCCCATGTTATGGTTTGGCAAAATATACCTTGTGATGTATTATGGACATTTTTTGCTGATTGCAACTGTTCTTTCAACCCTTAAAATCAACACAATACTTTGTTTGAAATATTTAGATGCAGATTTCTAGCAACTGCAAAGCTGTTTTCGTCCCACATAGTTAGAAAAGAGTCACAAACTTCTGATTTAATTTCCATGGTTGCTGCTACTAACAGACCTCAACATTGTTATGAATGGCATTAGTCAGGTGGTACCTCCTGGTGCCAAAATTTGTACCTGAAAATGTGGACTGGAATGCTACAGATAGGGGGAAAACAATGCTGAAAGATCTTCAGCTTGCCTAAGATTTCATGGTGCTGCCAACCACCAGAATGGAACTGCTCAGGACCATGAACTGTCCTGGAAGGACTAAATTTGTTAAGGTTAAAATACAATGGTAAACCCAAAGGCCTTGATCCTGAAACATGCCATTTTCTTAAACACTTTAAATATCTAATCATTTGGATTGAACATCTGAACTATATCTACAATTTTGCATATTAGAGAGATCCCATATTATTCCATTAATGAGATAGGAAATCGCCGAGAAATAAAAATATAAATCACCACAAAATAGGTATATACTCAGGGCTATGCTCAAAAAAGTATTACTGCCACAGCAAATATCCCCAGTTGAAAAACACAGCAGATTTTCTTCTCTTTCAGAAGACTTAAAGCACAGCTATGGCCAAAACCAACCAGCAGGAAAGATTCGATGTATAGTTTGCTTATTTTGTGTTGTTTGATGCTTTGTTAATGCACCAGACTTGCAGCATGCATAAACCAAAAGATAAACAGTCTTAGGTGGCTGTTCTGTATCAGCGTGTCCCCAAGAAGAAACATGAATGATATTAAATTGGATTGGTTTCTCTTATTAAAATTTGTTCAAACAAATTTCTATGGAGAAAAAACTTGAGACATTGTAATGTTTTACTGTCTGTTAATGTGTATTGCTATCATGCTCAATAATTGTAGTGTATTTTTATCTTAGATGTGTTTAAAATACTGACAGGCAGAAATCATCTTGGCAACTGGGCAGATTTTCTGGTGAACAGGTTATAAACATGCAACTATGTGAATTTTTTTTAGAGTCATATTAGGAGTATGGACACACTTTCAATCCAGATCAAATATGAACCTTAATATACAAATTAGGTAAAATACCAGTAAGTAGTCAAATTTCCCCTGGTAAAATTTGATACAGTACCAAAAGAGATGATGTTTGATGCCAAAAAATCAAGAAATACTTGAGACATGGTTTATTTCAAAAGCTGACTTCCTGTGAGAAATTCCAAGCCATGCCAGCTGAATCCAATAAGAAGGCAAGAGACCTTGGGGGTGTAGAAGTCGAACATGATTTTATGATTTATTTTTCTGAATGCAACTTATTTGAGATATTACCAGTGAAAGCATGGTGACATTTAAAGGGAATTTGTGTTTCTGCTTGACATTTCTTGGCTAGCATATCTAGTACAAAAGTCACAGAATTAATGACAAAATCCAAGATAGAGTGTAGTTTTTTCTGGGTTTGTAAACATCTATCTCTGCTCCCAATTAGCAACTCTGAGTGCAGTAAATTAGTCCTAGAATATTGGCTACTGTATTATATATAAAAAACACGATTTATTTTTTATAATGCTATTTTTTAAGGCTTATGATTGTCAGTAATACAAGTCCACAGACTCAATGACTGTCTGTAATCAAGGTGATTACCCCCCTTTTATTAGAGACTTGGTCCTGAGAAAAAAGCTCTCTAGCATGCTGGTTCTGTTTTGTATAAAATTTTGATTTGTAAGAAAGAAGAGCATCTTAAGATTTTATTTAGAAAGCAGCTCAGCTCCATTTGAAGCTGTTCACAGGATCAGTCTCTTCCACGGCCTGTGTCCCTGGTAGAAGCTGGTGTACATTTGGTGCACATCTGGAACCACGTTCAGTTTCCTCCTGAGGAATTTAGTCCATGTGTGGTGAAATAAGTCTGTGAATCCAACTAATACTCAGCAAGTGGCCATGACTGGAGAATTTAGCTCAAAACTGCAGCACAGCTCTGAACCCAAACAAAGGTAGGTGTCATACCTTCTCTCCTTATTGAGCTTTGCATTGGTAACTTGATAAAGAAGTTCTATCTTCAGGACTAAAAATTAGAGGTTTTTTTTGCAGGCAATATCGCACAGCTAATTTGAAAACCTGCATTTAGTTTTGTTGACTCATGCTAGATAGATGAATCTTATCTAACTTTGAACACATCAGGTTTTCCCAGCTAAATCCTATGGCCAAAAAACATTAAAAAAGGAAAACTTTTTCAATTAAACTCAAATGTACCTTCATATGTAAATACGGTCATAAGACCTAAATGTGAAAAATTTATATGTCTTCAAATTTGTTTGTTTTACTTTTCTGAATGCAAATGATCGTACATGCAAAGAATTATTTTAATTGGCATAACTGATACCATTTCTTTTGTTTGACCTCATGCAACTTGCTTCATTTCCCATTGCTACAAGTAGAGATTTTTTTCTTCTGAAATGGTTACAACTCAGCCTTTTGGAAATGAAGTACTGTTACTTCAACAATGAGTTCTTCATGTTGCCATGTATGACAACATGTATGTAGCATGTAGGTAGTGTGTATGGAGTATGAAGGTGGCTAATCAGAGCTTGCTGTGTAATTCTCAGTAGGTGTGGAAAGGAAATGAAATAAAAGTGTGAAGGGCAAGGTCCACGAAGAACCAAATGGGGAAAGTGCAGTGGGAAGTGGGATGGAAAAATATCTGAGCTGCTCTCTGCCCCAAGGAGTGGGGGAGCGAATGCTCTGCAGCGAGTGTTTGTGTTTAGACAGGGTTGGCAGGGAATGCTGACCTGCTCCATGGAAATCCTGACTCAATAAATGTCTGGGCCACTCATTTCTCTGATAGTCACGGAGCTTGCTCCTCTCTCGTTTTCCCTGTGCAGAGGCATTCTTTCCCCTGCTTTACTAGGGCCCTGAGAAATAGAAGAGAAGATGTCATCTCTAGCTAATTCTATAAACACTGCTATCAGAAAAGACATTTTAAACTATCATAAAAAAGCCCATTGTGCAACTGGAGTCTTGGAACAAGAATGGCTTATAGCTCAACTATTGTTAAAGGTTAATGTTCCTATCATTGCATTCCTTTTTCTAGTTCCCATAACCAGGCTGTAATGATAGATAAATATATGAGCTATTTCTTTGTGTTGGCAAAATCACAATTCAGAAAGACATAGTTTCCTAGGTTATTTTTAAACTAATATGCTGGTTTATAGCTAGATGAATAAACCCATCTTTTTTAAGAGAAAAGACTTTTAATGTTCTGTTGCTTTTGCAGAATATGACCATTTGAGAACGCTTTTGTCTATCAAAACAGAGTAACAGCTTTGTGAAGTCAACTCATGAACTGAAAAGGAAACTAATTAAAACAATAACATTAATTTACTGTTGCCAAATGTTAACCAGTCTTGTACTTTCCACAATTATTTTTACTGTTGTACAATAATTTGAATGTCTTTGTCCTTGTTGTGTATTGTTATGTTCCTGTAAGTGCTGGATGCTGATTCTAGGGCAGAAATCCTATTTTCTGCTAGCTGACTGAGCAATAAAGTCTGCCCATCTCTCTTCCAAGCTCTCCCCATTTTCATGCAAGGAATAATGTCTTCTCTGTTTTAGTGAGTTTCTGTGTTCCTTGCTCAGTGCACCAGCAGTGCTTTCTATCACTAAAGTATTCTGATAAAACGTTGTAACTTCTAAGGAACTCTGCAGACTGATGTCTAAAATTTCTCCTGTGACATGGCAGGGGTAGAGCATCTTAACCCAGGCTTTCTCTAAAAGCCAGGACAGGGAAATTCAGTCTTCACAGTTCCATCCGATTTAGAGAAGCTTCTGAACACCCACACGATTCCTCTTGCCCAGCACTGCTGCTCTGCTCAAACATCTGCAAAGCTGCAGGTGCTTCTGAGCTGGTGGGTCTGAGTGATGGAGTTTGTGCATCCTTCCCTCTGTGTTTCAGGCAATTTTTGGGTGAGTCCTTAGCCCAGCACAGCTCAGCTCCCCTTCAAAAGGGTTCAATGCTGGATTACTGCTCCTGCTTACAGGTTTTCTGGTTCAGGGACAAGCTGAGAGGAAGAGGCAGGCCAGCTGCAGCTACCTCCTATTTTTGGAGTCAATCTACTGGAACCAGTTCTATGCTAAAAGTAATCCCAAATAATTTCTTTTTCTTACAGGCAAAGAAATTCTTGTAACTCTTTCCTGGCCTGTGGTGGTTTTGAAGGGAAGTAAATACTTCCCTATTTAACATTCTCAAGGAAAATACCTGTGAAGGGTAAGTTGATGGGATGTTTTGATAGCATGGCTCCATGGCAGTGATATATCCTAGTGAACAGAACTCGGGCTCCAGATGGTGTCTGAGTAGATGGCCCTGGTTCCCTGCAGAGATTTGAAAATCAGGTTGTTCTTCAGAGTGTGTGTTAAATGTCCCTAAGCAAGGGATGGATGGGAGCCTGGTTAAGGAAATTCTTATTGAAACATTCCTGTTTTTTAACACAAGATGGAATAATGAGGGTCTGTCTGTAATTGCTTTTTGTGTATGAGTGGTATAGCTGCCAGCACTGTTTAGGTAACCGGTTAGGTAATTTTTCTATAGAAAATTTAGTCTTCATTAAAAAAAAAAAAATCAAGCAATCCAAAATCCAGACAAACTCCCCCAAGAACCAACCAAAGAGAAAGGCAAATGTGTGTTAATCTTTCAGCAAAGAACAAATACTACTGGTGCATCTTCATGAATGGTGAATTGCCCTTAACAATTCAATTGTTTTCCGAAATTACCTTTAAAATTATGAACATTAGCTCTTAGGCTCCTGCTATATTGATTCTGAGTGCAAAGAACTGCTAACACACAATTTTAAACTCTGTTATCATTAAAGAAGCCCGCTGCATTCATTCCTGGTGCAGATGCACTGCTAACAGTGCTGTGTGTTGGCTGCTGGCACAGAGGAGCAGGTACTCCTGTTTAAAAGCTCCACATGAACACAACTTAGATTTGCCTCTTGTTAGTGATGAAGTAGCAACTCTAAGATGTTTTTAAATTATACTTTTTCTCTATAAGCTGCTTTTAGTCTTCTGTGCAAGCCTTCTGTTGTGTCTATCAGAAACATCAGAGAAAAGCATCCGTGGTATTTGAGGAGGAGGTTATGAGACAGAGTGAGGCGTCAGTCCTTCGAACTAAATATGTTTTAACAGATTGAGTGATACTCAACTGTTACTTCCATTTCCGTGGGTTTTGCCTCTCTTTTAATGATGTTTTAGAGATTTGAAATTCCCATTTTATTCCCAGTTGCGAGGTTCTACTATATAAAATTTAACAAACTGGCAGGTCTTAATTATGTGGTGATGAAGCAGATATCCCTAAAGAATGAGACAAATGTGTCATATCTTTACAGCAAGGTGGGATACCTGCACTTTTAAAGTGCTTCAGTGACTAGTGCTGATGTGGAAAAATTCTCTTAGTTCTGCTTTTCTGGACAGGTCTTTGCAAGACCTGGAAATACATCATCCCAAATTAATGTCTGCTTTGGCTTCACTGTGATTATAAAATTAATATGGTTTCAGATACGAGTTTAGGTACATCTTCTTTCAAAATCTAAGCAGCTCTGCAAATTTTAAGCAATGAAATAGGCCTATAGATTTCAACTTCTGGTAAAAGACTATAATAATACAGATAAATGCATGACTGTTTACCCACAATATGCAAGTATTTGTAAGAAAGCAAAAAACCCACAAAATTAAAAGAAATCTAGGAGCAGTTTTATTCAAGAGATCTCCTTAGAATGGGGAAAACTATAAAATAATAGGCTCTTTGTTTACAAAAAGGCTGTGTTTATTTAAGTTGGGTGATACATAGTGTACACAGTTTGGTTGATGCATATAACATGAAGAATTGGGAGGTCTTTTTATGTATAATAACCCTGTTCTCTCAAGGCTCTTTCCTGTAGTTTTGCTAAACATGTTTTTGAAGCCTGCACAACTACCAGATTTTATGAAACTTTGTGTAAAATGTCACCCATTACATTATAATGCAGTGCAATACAGTATAGTCCTCCAATTTTTACAGAATACAACCCCAAATAGTGAGGTTTTACAAAAGTCAGATGGAGTTTAGTTTTTGCTCATTTTTATTCAGCATAAAAATTAACCTAACCCAGAAGCATACTTTTTATTAGAAACAGCAAAATTATAAAGAAGTTTCTGCTAAATTGAAAATTAGTATTTGATGATTGATAATTGAAAATTAGTATTGATTTGCTGGTTTTTACTTTAGTATTGCTTTAGGTTTTTAAGCTCCCTTGTGACATTGCCATACAGTAAGGGAAATATTTTTCAAGGCGATAGATTTTTAACTTGGGCTGATGATAAAGTTTAAATCTCCAGCATGGAGATACAAATTTTAACTTTTAAAAGTTTCACAAAAAGAGAATAGCAGCGTAATGGATTGTAAGAAAGGAATGTATTTTTTTTTTTACACTGTAGGTATTCTAATAAGATTTTTGTAACTCTCAAAATTATTTCTAAAAAAGTTTTACAATTCATTCCACTCCTACTGAAAGTACAATGCTTTATATAAAAACAGTTAAGTCTTAAAAAAGTAAAAAATCAAACAAAAAAGGAAATTCTGACAGATACTTTAAAATGACTGGATCTGATCAGTCTATCACATTGAAAACATGCAGTATAATTTGTAAGAGGATATGAGCAAATTCAGGTGGATTTTTTAAATTCACTTGTCACATTCCCATATAAAAGGGGAAATCTGTTTCACAGAAAATAATTTTTATTTCTTTGTATAAAAATAATTTCAGGCCTGATTCTCTTTATCCCTTAGATATTGCTAAGCATTATATTTCTAAAATATACTTATAGCTCTTCTTGTTTCAAGGGAACTTCCCCTGCACTTAGAGCCAGATACTGCACTGCAGTTGTGAAGAATGTTGTTCTGCAAGCTGAAAGAGAGAGATTGATTAGGCAACTTCACAAAAACAAAACCCTGCTTCCCTTCTCTCCCCTCTCTTCTTCCAGCCCTTCACTTAAACAACCCCTTGTGATAAAAAATAGCACTTAAAATTGTGTGACACGTTCTGAGGAGGATTGCTGGGCTTAATTTCCTTTCTGTTTTTCCTTGCCTTCCTATATAAGCTTCAAAGTCGTAGCTCAGAAGCTTTTTTTGGCAGGAGGAGAGGGCTGTGTCGAGAGCAGAGGCAGCTCGTGATATGCTTTAGTGTATCACGATAAATCTGCAAAAACTTTCCTTGGGTAACAGCCAAACAAACTTTGGGGACTGCTGGGGCAAAGAGCAGGATGAACATGGCCAGTAAAAGATGCCTCTGTAGGGTATGGTCATGAAGCTATTGCTCACATCATGGATATTTTTTCTTACAATTGATTTGTTGCACATGTAAACTTATTTTTTTTGTCATAGCAGAGCACGAAAGATGGCTGGGGATGAACATATCTGCCTCTTAGGTGTAAAATTTATTCAAGTAACAAGAGAAGGCTGCTTTGAAAGGGGAGCCAGTGCCACATTATCAGGCTTTGGGTGTTCACATTTACAGTGCAGCCCTCTCAGCATCCCCCTCATCCCCGTGTGGTGTCAAGGGATGTGAGCTCCCTTCAAACATTGCCAATGGCTGTGACTCACGCTCAGAGAAACAGAATAATTGTGGTTGCATTTCTGATGCTAATGCTGCTGTTTGCATTTTCCTGCATTTGCAGGAAAGAAGGAAAAGGGACGGCTTTCTCCTTTCTGGTAGCTACACAATAAAGTGTAGCTTTCAAAATAAATGACTGTTTTCTTCCAATTTTTTTAAGGGGAAAAAAAAAATCCTCCTGAGATGCAATCTTGAGCAAAGTACAAGAAGTTCCCAAAGGATGCTGAACATGAGCAAAAACATTTCCAGCATACTTATAATAATGCTGTGTTTACTTTGTCAATTAATGATTCATTACCCAAAACAGCTTGTGCATTACAAATGGCTCTGCACTGTATTTATGGAGCTGCAAACTGTAAATGGCAAAGATGGCTTCACTTTTCTTGCAGCCATTTGTTTATCTGAATACCAGAAAACTGAGCTGTAGAGGCAGGGTAGGGTTTAATGTTTATTTGTTTAGTCTTGCAGTGCCTTTGCTCTTTGATGAGGAGCTCCTACACTCTCCACAGGAGAACAGGGTCTTCTCTTGGGTCTGAACAGAGAGACCTGGGCCCCAAATTGCCTCTATTCCCCTTCCAAGACCTGTTGCCCCATTGCCTCCATGGGCAGAGGGACCCCACCACCACCTAGAAGCTGAAGGCACAAAGGCAACAGGATTCCAAGAGCCATCATAAGTTGGTCGTGGAATTCCTGCAGGACAGGAAAGAGGTCACACCAAGTATTGTGCTGGTGTAAATCAGTCCAGCTTGTCGTGGACTTTAATGGAATTGGTTGATTTATACCAGTCAGGAATCTGTCCTGTCGCAGACAGAGATGGAAAATGTAGAGCAGTTAAATTCAGTGGGAGTTGTGCTCCCTTGTCACGTGTGTAACAGAGCTGAGTTCCTGCAGCTGTGGGAGATGCATCTCGGATTTCCCCACTCTGGTGTTCTTAAAATTATAGCAGAGCTTTTCAATCACGCCACATTTTTATTTTATTTTATTGCCGTAAAGCCATCTGAGCTTGGTTAAACATGTGGTTGTAACTTTATTAGACTTTTTCTAAAATTAATTTCACCCCGATGGCTTTCACCTTGATAAATTATGTCATAAATGGACATAGGTGAAAGCTGGAATCTTGTAGCATTAGTCTAAAATAGGAGGTTAAATGGCTTTACTTTGCATATAACAGTTACAGAATTTTATCAAAAGCCCATCGTGGAGCAACTCTCTTGCCTTCAAAAGGCCATACTAAGCACACTTTGCCATTGCTCGTGCCAAAAGACTCAAGTTGTTTATTTGCAGTCTTATCTTCAGAACAGTTTGTTACACATTCAAACACGAGTGCCCAGAGGGATTTGCTCAAAAAGCCTCAGGCATCCAACCCTTCCAAGAGAGCCCAAGGTGCACACGCTCCATGTCTAACATCCAAAGGAAGAGTCAGACCTTCTGCATGAGCTGAAAAGCAGCCAGTGGTTCTCATATCAGCAGGTAGAGAGGATGAAAGGCAGCAAATATCTTGTACCTGGAAAGGAGGGAAAGTACAGTTTGTTCAGCCACTTGAGATTCATGTAAAGGAGCTCACTTGTGAGCTGTGAGAGGGAAGAGCTTTAATCCCCTTGCAGAAACTATTATTGCTTTAAAAATAAACCTGCCATTTCCTGGCTGTGCAAAATTTGCATATTTCTCGAATATTAGGTTATCAATACAGAGATATTAATCAATAGTATCAGATAATGTCTGCAAATCATCTTTCCCCCCAGCATTTTTTTTTGTTCATATTGTTATTGGGTTTTATGAGCATTGTGTATCTCTTGAATGCCAGCTAACCAGGGTGATATAAATCTTAGAACTGTGAGAACTGAAAAGATACTTGCAAGCAATTATGCAATAACTGAATTAAAATAAAACAAATTGGGGCCAAAGTCTAGACTTTTGCCTTTCAGTTATGTGATTCTTATCTCTGTCATTCAGTTTCTCCATGGAGATGATCAGTAAAGTCTCCCTGCAGAAGAAAAGATAAAAGGTCAGCAGCAGAGTTAGCCAAACAGTACATTTTAAACTGGTATTGTATAATTTTTCATTCTTGAGTTCATTAAAAATGTAAAGCCAAATTATGCATTGTTTTCATTGATAAGCCTTCCATATGTTTCACTAGAAACTCTTCAGCATTCCAAGGAGTTGGGATCCAACACCTTTTAGAAAATGAGGCTGGTTTCCAGATGAGCAAAAGCTGGACTCAGGTATGGAAACTGAACAAGGACTCTGCAGGTCTGGCTTCAAGACAAATTTCAGAGTTAAATGGAGCAAAGGCCGTACAAGCTTGAGATCTCCTTTTGAAGGGCTTCTCCTGTCAGTGTGCTGTGAATCTTTGCAGACTGGAGCTGGTGGCCTTTAATTTCTTCTGCAGAATTTGACTCAGTGATGTGAATCCAGGGCTTTGCATGAGTTAAAACACAGTATGAGCAAGTAAAGAGTACTTACAGGTACAGAAACCTGGTCAAAAAATAATCTTATGTAGAACTAGAAGTGTGGTGTGGCTTCAGAGCATATTCAATTTGCAGTTACATTGACAGACCTACAGAAGCCACCAGGATTAGGAGAATTTGGACTCCCAATTGGATTTTACAGCTATTAAGCAATATCTTGTGAAGTGTTTTGGATTCAGTAGAGGAGTTTCTGTCCTCAGAGCATGTAGTGGATGAAAGAGCAAAAATACTCAATCTTTTTGGAGAAAACAAGATCAAGAAAAAGCAGTCTGGTGGGGTTGGTAGTGATCATAAGTCTAATGGGATCCAATTTTCAGTTTTTCCTAAATGCTGCTCTGTGTGTTTTGTTTTATGGTGTTTTGATTTATGAAGAGAACTTGTAGAAGCTTCATTTCATGACAAGGGAAACTAGACAACCTCAGAATACAGCTGATCTCTTGTTTCTTTAATTTCAGGCAATTAGACAGAATGGTGGAGAAGTCCTATGCTTATATCTTTATTTCCAAAATCATGTTGCTTTATGATGTATTAGATTGCCAATTCAGATGCTTTCATAAACCTGGACTAGTGCCTTCATCTAGGCTATCTGGGTAAGTTTGTATTGCATTCATTGTTGTCGTAGAACAGCCATGTATTTTGATAATTTTTTTTTCTTTTAACTTGAAGGCATATTTAAAAAGTGCATTATTTTTATTTAATAGTTCCTCCATTTGAAAACTTTGGGTAAGCATGAACGTGCAGGCACTACTGATGATTCTCTTCTGCCAAGTATTTATATTTATGGTACTGGAGCTAGTTTGTTTAAAGTTACAGCAGTTTGACCTACCTGAGCTGTGACAATTCTCTGGATCTTTCCTTTTTTGAGGGAGAATTGGAAAATAATTCTTAAGAACAAATATTTTCATATATAACAAGAAGGAGGGTCATGTGATAAGGGAAATAGAATTGCTCCCAACACCTAACAAAGTTAGCTCAGGGAGTATTTGTTATTAGGTGGTCAGTAAATTTACATGATATTTGAGGCAAAAAGAAAATGCTTAAGATATGGTAGAAATATTACCTGTTAATATGTAAAATGAGAAACTGTGGTTCACGTGGGTTCTTATGAATTGGCACTTTCAATAAAAACATATTTTCACTGTTTCCACAAATTTTTTGCTGTTTTGAGAACAGAAGAGATTTGAATGTGTTCAAGCATAACCACTACACGTTTTTACAACCAAGTTCGTGATTCCCAGCTCAGTTTGCCCCTTACTTTATCAATCCCTCCCACCATGATTTCTTGGTGCAAACAGAGTCAAGACCTATGAATAAATCCCCCACTGTCACCTCAGACATTGTTTTGAGGTTGTTTTCTAGCTTATTTCCATGTTGAACTCTTACAGTCACGTTTCTCTCTCCAACTTCTAATGTTATTTCTTTTCTGAGCATTTTTTCTTGAACTGCTTGAGACTGTTGACAGAAAACCACTTATTGAAGACTCTACCAACACCACTCATAAGAATGCCAGAGTAAGAAAGAGTATCTTTTGCAACTGAAGCATCTGAATCAGTAAAAATGTCGTTGTCTTCTAGAACCACATGATTTCATCCTAAATTACTTCTTTAGCATAGGGCGAAATAATAATAGAAGTTATTTCTTCTTGGGTGAGTCTTTTTTTGCAATTAATTTAGGGGGGAATTGAGGCTAATTATCATCTCTTGGAACGTTTTGCTCACCATTAAGACCCCCTTCTTCCAAATTACTCATCTAGAATCACAATTAGTCTCCCACAGGGGTTTTCTTTTGGATGTCTTTTTAAAGAAAGTGATTTATGAGATTACCCTGCTAAAGGCATGAAAATGTGCTTTATTGCAAGGGTTTATTGTGCTTTATTGCAAGAGATTCAGCCTCTCTCATAATATAACCCGAGGTGTTGGAGCCAGTGGTAATCTTTTCAGGGATTTTTACTGAGGGGAGTTTGCATGGGAGCTGTGTTTTGTCTAGGATTCGTGTAGGTGAATACAAGCAGAAAAAGCACTCATCAGCCCAAACTCTCTAAGCACCTTCTCACACAATCTCAAGAGAGACAATATTTTAAGTTTTAAACTATAGTAATTTAATAGCTCCTAAACTTGGCATTTGACATCTTGCACCCACTGATACTGGTAGATGAGGGATTTGGCACACAATAAATTAAAAATCCTTCCCTTTGAGGAAGGATTCACAGTGTTAATGCTATGCTTAGATACAAATTTGGTTTTAAATTTCATACCTGCTCTCCAGAATTCAGCCTGTTGTCATCTGAGGTTTTGGGTTCAGGCTTTTTGCTAGTGGATGCATTCTCTCCCTTTGTGAACCTTGCAGAGAATTGCCTCTAAAAAACCTGACCTGTTCCTACACTCTGACAGTTTCCTTGTCTCAATACTGAAAAAAACCTAAAGAAAACTAAAAAAGACTAAAAAAAAGAGAAAAAAAGAAAAAAAAAAAAAAAGAAGTAGCATATTTCAAACCCGCTAGAAAATAACTTTTGACATATGATAGTTAAAGCTTAACTAGTTCCTATCTTATCCCTCTGTGTATTTATAATCCCTCTTGAATTCCAGCACATTTTGTTTTGACATTTTTCTCAATAGTTACCAAGACTAATATGAGTAGTTTCAATCTCCCCCAAAACTGTGATACAAAATAAAATACACCAAAGGTTTAAATGGTATAAACAGCTATGTAGTGAATACTTAACCATGTCATGGCAGGAGATCTTGGGGACTCACTTTTAAAATGAAGTTGTCTTCATCTTCACTACCTGTTACAATGCATTTAGCCAAAGTAATGATTCTAGACCATGAAGCATAAAGTAATGAAGGTAGAAGGCATCCTTTAATGCTTTATTTTGATACTTAGACAATATAACAAACAAACTGGGGCTTTTTTTGATGGGCCACCCCCTGCAAGAGCTCTTCTAGCTGAACAAGTGCTGTTGTGGCACAGCTCCTCTCTTCTCCACTGGCAGCCCATGCTGGAGATCCCACCACGTTCAGCTCTGTTCAGGCTTAAAGATGAAATCAGTCTCACCATGTTTACTCTGGGGAAGACCAGCAGCTGCCCTGGTAGTGAAAAGCTGTCTAAAACAACTGGAAATTTTACAAGGTGAAGCAGTATTTTTTCCCTTCCACTGCCCCCAACACCTCCCTCCCCCAGACTTCTTTTGTTGCTTAATCTTTCAAAACCATTCCAGCAAAATGTAGCCTCACTTGCTGTGTAGCCAATGCAAGCAGTGCTGTTTCCTGTTCATGACTTCCCACATTCCCTGCTTTTGGAGGGCTGGCACTTCAAATATGGCAGTGGGAAGCAGCTGCCACCCTCAAGTGGCTGTGGGAAGGCATCTGCTTTTTTGGATCAGTGAGCACCAGGTTTGCCTCCCTCAAGGTCTGAGACCTGCTCACACTTTGCAGCATTGCTCCACTTAGACCAAAAATGTTGATTGTGCAAACAATTCTCAAATAAAATCCCTCAGTTGTCTTACCCCTTCAGAGACCTTTTCCTGTGGGAAGACAGGGAGCTGTGCTGAGATGTCTGATGGACAGATTTTGAAAGTGTCTCCAAGGCAAGACTGAATGGACTTGTGGACAACTCTGTTTCAATGATTTTAGCCTTTTGCAAAATTAAACCCTTGTTTAAAGGCCTTCATATTTAAAGTCTTAGGAAAGTTGCTTGGATATTGTGTTGGGAAGTGCTTACAAACCTCAGCTTGGCTCTTTGCAGTGACATCTGAGGCACCAGGTCCTGCTTAGAGCCCATCTTTGTAAAAGAGGTATTGATAAACTGGAGCAGTTTGAACAGTGCCATCAACTGTGTTTTCAGCAGAATGTTGGACCAGATGACCTCCATAGGTCTCTTGGCCTTAAATTATTCTATGGTGCATTGATCCCCTCATCTTTTTGTTGCTCGTATTTTCAGTGTGAGTGTGAAATTGTTGCTAAATAATGGTACTTTAAGTGTATGGAGGAAAAAGCACAGCACACAGCCTATTGCTGCAGGAATTACTGGGAGAAAAAGGGTTTAGGCATGTGATTGCAAATGGTTGTACTTTTCACAAAAGCAGGAATCAGCAACAGAATAAGCTCTATTGTCATCTACATTCTTTTTCTTGAGCTTCAGTCACAGAAGTTTGTATAAATATTAATTAAAGGGACACTGTATGGGGAAAGAATCATTTGATGATTAAGTCTCTGTTTGATCGATTCTCCAAATAAAATAATTTCTAAATTCCATTCCTAATTTCTTAAGTTATGCCCTTGTCTTTTTGTATTTCATCACTGAATTGATATATTTACGTTGTTCTTTTTTAGTCCTCTTGCAATTAGACCTGATTATTGCCTTTTTTTTTTTTTTTTTCCCTCTTTGTTTGGAGAACTTTGGAACAATTGTAATTTTTATTTGGTCAAATTTCACAGGAATTTACTTATGTCTATCTTGTTATATTAGTGCTGTACACACTCTGAGAAATTGAAGTCAGATCAAAATCAGTTTAGGAGGCCAATGCTTCTGTCAATATTCACTTTTTTTTTTCCTTTCTGCAGAAAGGAGGGATACAATGTCATTCTAATTGCACAATCCTTTCCCTTTAGGACAGATTGCAAAAAGAAGGGCTCTTCCAAAGAACTTATTTTGATTGTTTCTTATTTCTGTTGCAGTTGTCTGAGGCCCTGGTCAAAATATTAGTCATGTTATTCTAGGCATTACTTTAATACATAGAAGCAGTCCTTGCTCAGCAAACTTATATTTAGGAGGCAAAGCAAATAGACAAAAGAGAAGAAAATATTTTGTCCAGTCTTTTACAGACAGATTGAATTTTATCTTCACTGCAAAAAAGCAGCACAAAGAGTGTTCCTGAAACAAGATTGATACCTGGAATTAAAATTCTAGTGAATCAGTGGACCAAAAGTCAAAGTTATCTCAATATAGTTGTAATCATGGAGATGAGATTAGCAAGTATAAAGTGTTCTGCCTAGAATTCTGCTCTGATCAAAATTACTTGACATAAAAACACCATCCTTCTAATCCTCCCTACCATACTCTGTTGTTAATCCCTTAGAAAAGGGTTTAGTTTTGCTTGTGAGGCTTCTCGTAGTGAGGAAGAATGAACCCCTGTGTCTCAAATGCTGAATCAGTGAGGAGCAAACTAACTGTAAACCACCATTACAAAAAGGTAGATGTACCTTTGTTAAGATCTTCCTTACCCTGTGAAAAGACACTGCCTGGTTTTGGTCTGTGACTTTATGAAAATGACCATACAAAGGGCATTTGTTTGAAAAAATGAAATTAGGAAGATCAATTAATTTCTTCTTTGCTTTCCCTCTCCAATTGATTTTAACCACATCTCCATATGAGCTATGTCTAGTTAATTGCCATCTCCAAAGTTAAATATTGATTCTGACACTAGCTGACCAGATAAGGGAGGCAACCTTCCGCTGCAAACACGTGTTCAAAACAAACTTTCTCATGTAGCAGAAACAAACCAAATTCATTATTCACATTTCAACTGTATTATAGGTCTTTATACTAATTCTGTTCCATCCTTTTATGGTTTCAGTGGGCTGCTCGTCATTGCTGTTGCTGACCCACTTCCAATAGTGCATTAAGTTATGTGATTAACATCTGTCACATGTTGTTTGTACTCCTTTCTTCTCCCCAGGGATGGAAGTATGTGCAGCGAAGTGTCCTGTTAATTTGTTATTTTAAATATGAATGTTGCTGTGTATTTATTAAAGAAGGCAAGGTCAAGGAACGGGCCTTACTTCTGGACCAAGAAATGAGCTTGTTTGTGATGCATTTTCTCCTCAGCCTTGATTACAAATTTTATTGTGAGTAAAATTAACATAGAGACTTCATTTTAGAGGAGTAATACGATGTCACATGTTTTTAACACCTTCTGTCAGTGTTTTTTTTTACTACACTTATTCTTACAGAAAGGCATGTCTGCCTACCAGTGAATTATCTGAGTCCAAAATCCTTTTTGGATCGTAGATTATCTTTTATCTTTTGTAGCCACACTGAAGATATCACATGGACATATATATATATATGGTACTAACATTGTTTTAATCTTAGAAAAATGAGTACTGCCAGTAAAAAACAGTCCTTCATCAAGAAGTGATGGGCACAGTTTTATAGCACTTTAATTTTTATCTTATTTTTTCTCATTTGTGGTTTCTGAAGCGGTTCCTCATGGAACTTGCCTTTGCTTTCCTTGCTCATTTTTTTCCCAGTTTATTTCTGGTCATCTTGGCCTATGCAAAAGCTAGAAGCTGTGAGCCATTAGCTTTTAAAAATGTGAAAACTTGTTTTTGTATTTATTGGGCTGTTTCAGACTGAAGTGTTGGAAACAGTTGGGAGGCTAATCAGAAACTTTCTGAGAAACGTTAATTAATGAAAAATTTAGTGGTCTGGACTGCTTTTAGCACAAGAGGCTCATTCCTTGTCAGGTTTCTATATCCACGGGATGTTTGCTTTGTTATCCTAAGAGCACTTTCTAAATGGAAAAAGGAAAATTTGAAAAAGAATGCATGATAACAGAAAATGAGAAGATTATAAATATGAACTCTGGCTCTCCTAAACCAAATGGCTAAACTTTAATTAACCTCATTGGGCTCAGGATTTCATCCTGAAGCTTTCTGACAATATTTTTCAAGCTATAGAATCCAAGTGTGAAGAAATACTATTATCCATGGTATACAAAAGTGGAGGATGCCAAGAACTACAGCGTGTTTAATGAAATTCAAAAAAGATTTCTCTGTGTCACTGAGAGTCACTGTCACCAGACTTGCCACATGGGAGTGATTTTCTCTGTCCCACTCCTTGAAGCAAGGACAGTTGTGAAATCTGGCATATCAGGTTTCAGTTCTACACTTGCATCCCTTTTCCCTCCCTCTTTGTTGCCCTGTCTAATCTAATTCTCCATCTTGTTCTGGCTTTGCATGGGACAACCCACAAAGTACAAAACATCCATTGGCTTCGATTTGGGTTCTCTGGCTTTTCAAACCTTAATGAGCCAATTGAACAGTTCCCATTTCATGCTACATTTTTCACCTAAAATAAGAGCTCTAACCCAATGTTGCCATAGCAAGGACAGCTAAGATTGCAACAGGGGGAAGACCTGGATACAGGAGAGACTATTTGCTCCACAAAATCAATTTCCTCGTTTAGCAACCCAGGCTGGGAAGCTGCCATTTGTTCAGCTGCTCTGACAAGATGCCTCTGAGTGACCAAATCCTCAGGCAGAGAGAACCAGGATGAAACCATTCTGTCAGAAGTAAAGCAAGACAGAAGATGGCCTTAAAATTGGAGAAGAATTTTCAGAACTGAAGAGAACATTCAGTTCCTGATGTTAAGCTGAAAGGTTGCCAGAACCTCAAGAGCATACTTGAATTAACTTTTCTCTTTCGTGTCAAGGACTTAGGAGTCCAAAATGAAAGGTCTATTTTGTGCCATAGGCTCTCTTCAGTCTTCCCCTAGGATTCTAGGAATCTTCTGGATCCTCTTAGGCTGTGCAGCAGTAGGAGATGATAGAAAAAGTCTTCTATGTGGAAGAATTTAGTACCACAGGTACCTGGACTACCCAAAAATCCTGGGCCTCTGTGTCAGGTATTTAATCAAGAAGCCAACAGGAACTTTGTAAGTGCACCTAATAGTGAGCATGAGTTACTGAAGATGCCTTTGCTTCCTGTTGAATATTATTATAACGGTAATTTCTCATGTAGTTAATTACGTCTAATGTCAAATTAGAATTCGGCAGTGTTGATTATAATTGGTTGTGTTTTGCTGCACACAGAAATTCCTAATGCTGCGTTGTTTAAATCACAGTTCTGGATTAGCAGCTAAGAAGGATCCTTTGGAGTGAAGAACTGACAACTGTAATTGTGCAATGAAATAATTGAAGCGTGCTAAGCAATTAAGGAGTTCTATTTATAGCCAGAACGTATTTCTGCCTCTTTTTGCCATCCTCCTTTTTTGTTACCTTATGCACAAGGGAAAGAAATAGCAGTTATGTTCCCATAGCTTAACCAGAAACAATAAATGTGTTGTATAAAGGTGGGATCAGTGGGCAGCACTGAATTAAACACAAGTCAGAATGTGGGTTTGGTGGCCAGGTCAGGGCCAGGGACAGATTCTGGTTCATGTGAGTCAAAGAACTTGGCAAATTTCTTGAAGAAATTTCTCATTCAAAATGGAGTGTGGTTGCTCTGCTCATCTCCTCCAGGGACAGTGCTCCTCTTGAGCAACGTGGGTCAGCTGCTCCTTTGTGAAAGTTTCATCACTCCTCTCAGCCTCAAGAAAGTGACATACTGTTCCTTAAGGATTTTGGCAAAAGCTGAACCTCACTGCAAGAGGGGCCTCCACATTGTTTGCACAGGGGCCAGGGCCAAACCCATGAATCTGGTTTATGATTCAGGGGCTGGAATCTGAATAATCCGGAGGAATTTGTTCTCGGAGTTCTGGTTTTGGCCTATTGTAGCTACTTCCTTGGTTTAATTTCTTATATATTGATGATATATTTGAGCAGTATAAATCACAATGAATCAAAAAATACATGATCCAGTGTGGGGCAAAGAACATGGGGTTTTGCTTTGTGTTTTGACTGCTACCTATCCCTTGGCCTCTGTTGCATGATCCTAAGAAGACAGAGTCCGTTTTCCTTGGGAAGGAAGGGGATTATCACTAGTACAGAGAGGGAGTATGTAAAAGATTGTCATGAAAGAGCTAAGGTCATGGTTCATGGCAAACAGGTGAAACAAAAATGTTAGTTGCTGTAGAGATAGTAACTCTTCAGCAGTTGGGAATCAGTACTTGTGAATTGTACTTCAGTCTGTCATGTCAATTTTGTGTCAGAGAAGGATGCACAGCAGGAAAAAGCACTGTTATATCTCTCATGTTCCATTTCTTTTGCTTATTTTAGTCATGGTTGTAAACTGTAATGAAGGTCTTCTCTTGGATTGCTTTCCTATCAGAGATAACATAATTTCTTTGCTGTATCATTTCTAGGTCTTGGTATTTTCTTTTAAAAGTTAAAAATTACTTTTCTTATTGTAGAAGCAAATTCCTGTGCATTTTACTTCATAGTGTGATTAAAGTTCTTTTAATTTGAAAGACTTTTTAAGGACTGAGATGCTAGTGAGGCTTGAAAATTGTTCAATGTTAACTCAGTTTTACTTTATTATTAGATTAGCATTAGTTTTCAAACACTTATACCCCTTTTAAAGTTCTTAAGTTACACATTCAGCACAGCAAGCATTATAGATTATGCCAGCAGTCTAGATAAGATCTGACAAGATTTGCTGTTTCCAAAATGACATGAAAACAGTCCTTCTTAATCCTCTACAATTCAGAAAAAAATAAACAAAAACTCTGAGGTATTTCTATTTGTCTAGACATAAACCCAAGTTGTTTTGTTTTTTTTTTCTGCACTAAAAACTTCCACTGTTGCTATTACATTTCCATGTAGAAACTAATCCAGGACAGGTCCCTACTGATGATTTCTGTCCCAACAATCTCACTGCTAGAGATGGTGGGAAGCAATCTGGCAAGTTTTTTCCTCACAGACCTCTCCCATTTAGACAAACCTTCACAAGGAAAGCTGATTTCTGGGCTTGGATATTCTTCTACCAAATCCCTTTGTTTTCTAGGTTGTGTAGCCCTCCATGTGCCACCAACTCCTTCATCAGCTGGATTTCTGGGCTTCCTTGGTGAGTAGCTACAAACCCAAGGACAGTAAGGTTTGATCCAGGGTAGCCTTTTGCTCTTTTGCAAATATTTTCTGCTCTTTGCAGAACAATCAGTTATATGTGTGGGTTTTTATTTCAAAGAGCTAGGCGTGAAATAGAACTGCTGTTCCTGTGAAAGCCCACCGAGTTTGTAGCCTCAGGGAGGAGGAGCTAAAGGCTTGGGAAGCCCTCAGTGTGCACCTTGCCAGGTGAGCTTGCTGGGGAGGCAGCCCTGTGCCCCCAGGATGCTGTACCCCGCTCTGTGGGGAGAGCAGAGCACACCCAGCTCCTCCCAGCGTCTCTTTGCCCCGTGGCAGCAGTCCTGGCATCACAGGAGGGCCCTGTCCCTGTGCTATCCATCACATTGGTGGTGATAAGACAGGCTCCTGTCCCTGTGCTATCCATCACATTGGTGGTGGTAAGACAGGCTCCTTCATGGCCAGATGTGCACACTCAACTCCCAGGTCATGGGAAGGGTGTGGATGAGTTCTAGATATAAATCATCACCTTCAGTGCAGCTCTAAGGTTTCTGGAAAAAAAGCCTTTCTGGGTGATCTGAATGACAGTTCATGTAGCACTGAGGGGGACATGCTAAGGAGTGTCCCTTAAGTTAGCCAGTATTGTAGGGATCTTAACCATGAGGACACTGATTTTTATCATGGAACTAACAAAACAGGAAATCCCAGACAATAAATAGTCATAAAGCCAATATATGTGCCATTATACTGTCACTGTGGGCCTGCTGTGCTTAAGAACAAAATCATAATCTTGCTGAAGGCTCCTTTATTGCCTGCATCATTTTTCATTGTCCGGAGTTTTCAATTTCTCAAATGAAAATTAGGGAGCCTCATTCCCTTTTTTTGCTGAGATGTGCTTTGTTGCTAAGCATTTTAACTGAAGTGCTTTGAGGCTAAAATCAAGACAAAGCATTTCAGTGTCATCTCTTTGCTAAATCAATTCTCTGATGTTTATGTTTGCAGAGGAAAGGGCCTAACCACGGAATCAGCCTGAATATGTATTAAGATGACACACGCTGAAGAAAGATGAATGCTGCCTTTCAAACCTGCAAGTAGGATCTTCATCTGCCAACATACCAGAACATTAGGAGCTTAATATCATGGTGTAGGACATGAGAAACAAGGATTATATGGATTTAAAGATGCTGACTTCATCTAGATAGAAAAACTCCATGCAGCTGTACAGGTTGGAGGCCAGTGGAACTTTGCAAAAAAACCAAAAACAAAACCAAAAAACCCCCAGTAGGTCCTAGTGGACAGCAAACTGGACAGGAATCAGCAGTATAATATTGCAAAGAAGGTCAAACACATCGTGTTTGGGTTGCATTGGTGACAGCGGAAGCAGATTGAGGGAAGGGAGCCTTCCCCTCTTTTGCACTAACCACTACAGCAAAAACTGTTTCAGAAAAGTCAGCAAGAATTAAAATGCCTTGCTGCCTGTTAGCAAGGAAGATCCTGAGAGAGGGGCTTGCCAGCATACAGAGACATTCCAAAATATTGAGCAAGTGCTGTCCAACTCCACATTCATCCATCACAATGAACAGAGGCTCTTGCTGATTACGAGCTATGCATCTTTTTGTGGTTTTGGAGCCATTCTCAGCTGGTCATTAAGAGATGGAACTGAAGCACCTTTTTCTTTCTATTGAGGAATGCTGACACCAACTGAACAAAATATGAATTGATTAAGGGCTTGCCACTTCTAAGGATTTACTTCAAGGTCAAGCCAACAGCTCCAGTCATATTGCTGTGCATGCAGTGGTAGAGATGCTTGTAAGCAGTAATGGAGTGTTACACTGAGTGCTTATGATTGCACAACTTTTTGTGAGCCAGGAAAAAAGATTGCAAATGCCAGTGCATGGAGATGACTGCCATTGCCTATTCCAGATTGTGCTCCTCCACCTGCAGCTGAATTCTCAGTGCTGGAATTCCTCCCGAGCCTTTTCAAGCCAACCATGTCATGGAAATGACTGCCAATGATTTATCCAGAGCTTGGCATGAGTCCTTGGCTGGGTAGGGAGGAAGAGTTTGGCCAACAGAGTAAATGAATAGAGCTGAAATAATTTTTATTCCAACAATCTGATCTGTCTCCTCATGAAGAAAACCTTTTATTTTGCTGTCCTTACAGGAAATCAACATTTATTTTTGTTTTACTTACATAATCTGTAACAAATTCAGATGAAGTGCATCTGAAAACATTGCCCAGAAGTTGCATGTGGTGCTCTGGAATCAGTGCTGTGATGGTCACAGTTGAATGTGTCAGCCACCAATAAGCACAGTATTTCTTTGGGATATGGTCACAAATCAAATTCACTGGCCTCTCCTCTTGAAAGAATTTCTGAGTGTTACAAATTGGCTTGAACTGTTTTTTATTGTCACCGTGAGCATTTATTTCAGCATCCTCAGCTCCTTCACAGCTATTTGCAAGTCACAGCTACTGAATCTGCTGTATTTCATATCAATTCTGGTAGGTTAAAGGGCTTTCCCCAAAGTAGCCTGGTTTGAATTGTTCTTCTGCATCATGCCGTTTGCAGGGAAGCAGCTGGATCAAGTGGCTCAGTCAGAGATGTTTAAAAAGGATTACAATAGGCTTACTCCTCATTTGTTGGCATAGGTACTCTTGTTCAACTACTGGAGTGAGCCCAGAGGAGCTAAACTTGGGCCAGGTCAAGCCAAACAACAGTTCTGTCAACCCTTGCTGCCTGAAGGTTGTGATACAGACAAAAGTAAGATGTGGAGTCACCTCTATAATTTTACTTCCTTTGTATTTTTTAGTAAACTAACTCAGAATTGCAAGAATCTGTGAAACTGGACCAAATTAAATTTCTTTGACTCTTATTAATACAACTTTGTTCAAGCTTGTAGGAGCCTTTACCAGAAGGAAGACTTGCAAAGTGTCAAGCATTGTTAGGATCACAGCAGGAGCACACACTGACAGGTAGCTGAGTTATCTCTTGGTATGTGCACAAAGGGGATCACAGGACACAGGACAATTGTGATGCTCTGTTGATACAATGTAGGAGGGTTTTATCTTGATGAAGAAAAGTTAAACGAGCTAATGAATGTTCTTCCCTGTCTCTACTGCTGCAGCAGCAGCCTGAGGCACAGGAGGGCCTCATTCACGGAGGTTTTTGGAGCTGTTGGTGATGCTCCAAAGGCTCACTTGCTGTGGATGGCCTCAGTCTGTGTCAGGCTTCTCAAGTGCAATAGGCAAAGAGAGAGAACATATAACAAGAAGAGTAACGATGTGCAAACATTGCCTTAATTCGATAATTATGTCATTCATCATTTAATGCCTTCAGGAGGTTTTGCCGAGGATGGGATGAGCAGAACTCTTGGGTTCGGGCTCCTACCAGGGCTTGCAGGAAGGAGAAAGTAGCCCAGAGCCCAGAAGTGTAGCAGTTCACTCTAAGATGATTTTGGTGGTTCTGAGAATCCCCTGTCAGTTGTCCCTGGCCCTGCACAGACTTCTGAGGCTTTCCAAGTGCTAACCTCAGCTCCTAGCAATAACCAACCTTCTTCTCCTTCCGAACTTAGCTTGCTAAATTAGTTTTGACATAGAATATTTGGAGTACAAACAGTCTATAAAATGTTGGTGGATAGTGGTCTCTTTTCCCTGGCATGAGATTAACAAACCCAGGCAAAACAGCCAAATGCTGTGCAGCTGTATCTAAAGTGAATAACACGAGCTTTTACAACAACCTTCTGTGCAGAAATGAAATGAAATTTCCCTTAGAGTTTATTGATGTTTCCCATTATGACACAGTGCACATGGTTCAATTAATTCAATAAAGTTTTATATTAAACCAAAATGAACCCATAATTCTGCCATTAACTGCCAACAATTAATATTACCTCTGTAGAAGGGAAGTCCCCTCAGTTTCATTCTTGATAATTCAGCCCCAGTAATCAGTAATTTATCTTTATTGCCTCAGTGCCCCTTGAACAAAAACAGAGAATATAGAAACTTAAAATTATTTCTAATTCAATTATGTGTTTTTAAAAAAGGATATTTCATATTAGTAATTTCTTATGACAGGCAAAAAATATCACTCTGTAGCCTTTCAGGAAATGCAGTATACAGATAACAGATCTCTTAATCATATTTTTCTTTTCACAAAACTTCATCTATGAAGTGTTTTGAGAATTAATGTGTAATCTTTTTATCTGAATATCATATGCCATAGTGAACATCTGGTTTATGTAGTCTTACCATAACATGCCCACGAGACCTCAGAAAATTTTAGGAGATCCCAATTGCTTCTGCAAACATGGGGACAAGTTATTAAGATTTTTGCTTCTAATTATAAATTAGTGGTTTTTCTTCTTAAAAGACCGGAGAAAGTGTGCCATATGAAACCAATAAAGAAATAATAAAGTCAGAAATTTCAATGAACTCATTTCATCTTTATAGGAGAAAATGAAATTAGAGATACAACCAACTTTTTAGTGTTTTTCATTTTGATGTGTGTCATGTAAAGTTTCTTATAATGAAAGATATTTCTATATAAACTTCTTTTGGTCTACTGTTTGCTATAGCTCTCTTGCTAATAGTCTATAATACAAGATTATTTCTCCTCTTTGTTTTCCAGTAAATACTTAACTCGTAAAAAAATGACAAGAAAAATTATAAAACAAAGAAAACCCAAAAATGACACTTGAAAGCAGGTAAGGGGCGAGTTTTGCGTAAGACAATTTCTAAGAACGCGTGCACATTTTTGCCACTGACTCCCTGGAGGGGATAAGAAGTGTAGGAGCTCAGAAAGATCCCTCTGTGTGCCCGAGCTGCCATCTGCCCGGTGAATGACACCAGGGTGGCCCCGTGTCTCCACTGCAGAGGCTGCCCTGGGGTCCTGGGGATCACTCAGCTCTGCTGATCACTCCGAGCTGGCTGGAGCACGCTGAGCACCCGTTCTCTTCCTCTCCTCCTTCCCCAAGTGCAAAGGTGTTGAGAAGGAGCTGGTATCCATCTGGATTTTATCATAATGTGGGCCAGGATATTAAAATGGGCTTTTTGAAGCACGTCCAGAACCAATTATCTAGCTGGTGAAGAGATAAAAATGAGTTACAGGTTGACTTTGATAAGATAAAATGAGTTCTTTTCATGGTATATGATATATTCCAGTACTGTAATGCTGGAAAATAGCCCTAAGCAATGAGCCCTGGAAGCTGCAGTTTCAGTCAGACCATTGCTGCCAGCTCCAAACCAACATCTAAAGGAAAGAAAACCACTTGGTCACACTGCCCCGTTTAGGGAGTAGAATCAGAGGGGTTGGGGAAAAATCTTGTGCTGCCCTTACCCCACCACCCCTGCTCCTCATAGTACAGACACTCTTATTATATATTCCAAAATTTGTTTAAATTAGAGGCATCTAAATGACTTGATGGACTGTAAAAAATTGTCTCACCTGTTTTTTGTCTCATCTCAAGGTTATCTAACTTGTTCTTTAAAGACCTCTGAAGGTGGAAATCCCCACACAGAGTTATATGCTGCTTCCTGATTTTTCACAAAATTTTTTTTTCACTGTCATTCAAACCTATAAATCTGAGCCATGAAAAATGTAATCCTTTGGGTTTTGGGGTTTTTTTTTCTATTAGGTTGAGCAAAACCATTTTCTTCATCTTTTTCCCATACAACATGTTTTCTTATGTTTTTATTTGTTGTTCTGTCCACAGCCTCCTCACTTGGCCCACTTCTGTCTTGAAGTGTGGTGCTCAGCACTGGAGAGTGGCTGCTGGACCTAAATAACCTGGGAAGATTGTCATGGTGCTTTTGCTCTGACTGCACACCCTGCATTCCTGTTTCAAACAGTGTTGCCCTGATGACACACATCTGAAACAGCAAGGACAGCCCTCGTGTCTTCTCTGCAGAACCCAGCCAGCGTTTCCTCCCTCCTGTTCTCTTTTTCAGCAGAAGAGTCACGTAGAATATGAAAACTCTGTGAAATATTTTGTGTGAAACTGTGAAATCCTGTGAAATATTACCCTGTCGTCTCATACCTTCATTTCTCCACTCAGTCATTCTGAATTGCCACTTCCTCCAGCACAGTGGCAGAAGTTCTCAAGGTAACCTGTTCTGGAAATAATTTTTATTCCATCATTTTACAGCTGCTTATGGTGATGAAGATAATGATGTCCTTTCTTTTCTTTTCTTTTCTTTTTTTTTTTTGTAGCTTTTGTTCAAAAATTTGAAACACTTTTTGAATTCACTCCTTATTTTCTTGTTAATACTGCAACTGAATATATCCCTGTCCATCCCTAGAAGTCAGGTAGGTGTTGAGCTGAGCTTTTGGGGAGCTGGTAATGCAAAGCATCACATCTTGGCAAGAGGCCTCCTCAGCACGTGAGCTGTTCTGTGTTTTGGGAGTGGAGAGAGAACTCTTAATTGAGAGACACCATCCCATCGTTAGTTGTGTGAGACACTGAATTAGTGACATCTGCACAGAGAGTGGAGCCCTCAGTGCCAGCTCTGAAAACCCAGCTCATGGGAGGCTCCCCTGCCCCTGTGGCTGCCTCAGGTTAGGTGCCTAAAATGGAATTTCCTATTTCTCCTTCTGTGCCCCAGCCAGAGGGACCCAACCCTGTGGGGGTTACTTTTTAAATCTGGATTCAGCTGCCAAGGGTCTCCTGTGTAAGCTGCATGGCTGAATTCTCACTGCAGCCAGGGAACTCTCCAGAGGATCATTCATCCTTCCTCACTGCTCTCACTTCTGAAAAAACTCTTCCCTGGACAAGCCTATTGTATTTTCTTAGGCGTTGAAGGGGGCTTGATTACTAAAATTAAAATTGTTAACTTTAGGTAGGAGTAGCATAGGGTTATATTTGTGTTTATTCATATGTAAAGTTAGATAATTTTACATCATGAGGATATTTAAAGCCTACATGGTGGTACTGAATGGACCCAGAGTTGTCTGGCTTTTGGAAATGGTCTGTGAAATGGCAATGAACAAAAGAGCCTCCCAGTAAAATAGACAATTCCTGCCTTCTACTATGCAAAATTTTCTGTCCAGTTAATGGAACAATATGATATGGCTCTCCAGGCCAGAACAAGTTTGGAAAAAGTATATTAGGTGACATTTATTTCCTTTCCCCTTTGTGGGATTCTTTAGCCCAAGATAACAGGGTTACTTTAGTGCAATTAAGCTTTAAGAAGCTTGGTTTGTTTGCATGAGTTGAACTCATTCCTGCATTGTGTATATGAGAAGTTTCTTTCATCTGAAATGCACTTTTAAAAAATCCAATCCAATATCTCTTTTCTTTTTTTTTTTTTTTTCCTAGGAAAAGAGCAAAATCAAGCAGGAGTGATTTATGGATGGTCAGGGGAAGGAGAAGAAAATTGGTCATGAAAAAAGGAGACATAACGAGACTAAAATCATTCCTGCTATTATGGATTCAGCGTAAAAACTTGTGCCAGTTATGTGGTGTTGATACTAAATTAAAAGAAGAGTTGTTTATTGAAAATCTGTGACCAAAGAGAGAGGTTTGGCTGTCGTTTTGCTCAGAAAAATGTTGCAACATGGAAAAGAGCTATATAAATTCATAAATAAATGTTTGTCTAAGAATTGTCATAACTCCATGTGATAGGAGTTTCATTTTTAATATTTATTACTTTATTGGGTAATGGAAGATAATAGATGTGTTTCTGAAATTTGGAAATAAGCTATGTTTTTCATCAGCTATCATTTGTTAAAACATGCCTTTTTGGACTTAGTAAAGGGTGAACATAAAAATCTTGGTTATCTAATATTGAAATGTATTGAATAAAGTCACCTGAGCAATCCCATCCCTCCACATCATCAGTGTTTTTAGATTTCTTTTGTGGAATTCATCCTAGCAGGCAGTTGATCCCAGGAGAGAGATCAGAATCTTAAATGGGCAGAGAAATAAAAGAACACTGATCACATGAATATTTATGAGAATTATGATTAGAGACAGCTTTTAGCTACAAAAATTACCTCTTGATTCAAGTTTACTAAAAATTTATAGATGTTTCTGAAGGTATCCCTGAATTAACACTTAATAGGCCGGATCACTGCTGTATAGCTGAAAGCCTTGTAGAGACTATTTCACTTTCTTTTTTACTGGACTTTGGGTTGAAGGGATACTAAGACCTCTCCTGATCCATATGAGCAGCCTGTGTCCATATGGATAGTGAGTGATCAAAGATCTGAGTAGTCAAATATTCAACTTGTTCTCTCCAACCTGGAAAAATTGATTTCTGAGTAATGCATAAGCCTTTCAAGTCTTAGCTTGGGGTATCTCAAAGATCAGATTTTTCGGGTTTTTTGATGCCCCTCTGGAAATTTTGAAAATAGTGTACACCTTGTATTTTCAGTGTGTTATATCCCATGAGATAATATTTGGCTTCTGTGCAACGAATTGAGGGCACTTCATGTGAACAATATAATTGAAGCCTGTGATCCTGTTCTTTTTAATGTTACTTAAAACTTTTCTTAATGTTTCTTAAAACTTTCAGCACCTGCACCATTCACTCTCTGTATTTATATCCCTGCTCAGCTGTTTCCTCTGTTCAGAATTCCTAATCCCTTCAGTTCCTTTGTCTCTTTTCCTTGAGAAAAAAAAAACCTCTGGGTTGCTACAGCAGAAGCTTCAGACACAGTGAGAACATCTGGAACCTTGACAGGGAAATGTTGAGTCCAGCAGCTCTGTAGTTGATGTCTGAGTCCTCTGCACTCCTTGGAGAGCAGCTCCAGGTGAGTCCCTTTTTCAGAGAATTGGTGGAAGGATCATCACAGAAGCATTTTCTCATCCTCTTGGTCACTTTATCGAGTTCAGAAAAGGGCTGGAAGAGGTTCAGGAAAACGCTGCCACAGGAGACTTTGTGGTTTGTGTCGTGCTCAGCTGTGACTCTGTCCCCAGGCCTGAGGCAGCAGTGGCACCAAATGTGGGATATGTTCATTGATCCTCAGCTCTTTTCATTTTCCCACACAGCTCTGGGGCTTGCTCTTATGTGGGCATAACCTCTCACCAGAACCAAGCCCAGTTAAAATCTTCACCCCGAAGTCTGATGCTTTCAGTTTGTATTTGGATCCTTCTGTATCTTTGCATGACTTTTAAAATTATTCTCCATCAGAATCCTTGCTTACTGTAAATTTGCCACTGCTCTGGTTTATCTAAGAAATCAGTCTAAGCTTGCTGCCTTACAAAAATAGCAGACTCTGGGGGCTTAAGGCCTTCCTGAATGGCCTCTTTTAGCACATCATGGCTAAACCCAGATAAAACAGAGAAAAATCTCAAGGCAGGGAAGACATTGTGCTGCTTGTCTTCTGCCACACAACCCTGCCACCAGCATGGCAAAGTGTTTGAGTGAGATGACTTTATAGACAAAGAACAGTTGGTAAAAACTTAACTGGAAAGAGAGAGGAAATCACTCGAAGTAGTTTGATCCTAGGAAGGTTTCGCCTTTGGGTTGTTTTATTAATTTATTTTCTGTCTTTTTTGCAGGTCTGCTTACAACATCTTTCTATCAGGGTAACATGGTCGTTATAGTGCAATAAATCAAAGGTAATCACAGCTCTTGGTTACTACAATTACCTCAAAAGAGATTATTTTGTTTTTCACTCTTAAATTCATCTCAGAGGAATATTCATAATTCCCTATCCCTCTGAAATTTCTCTCCTATTGCACCATACACTGAAATATAGTACTTGGAGACACTTGGTACCTTCCAGTGTGGTAATGCCTCTGTTTTTTATTCCTCAGATATAAAGATCCAAAGCCTTTTTAAGTCCCCAGAATGCTCCTTTCAAGACCAACAATCCAGGTAAATAAAAATACTTTTAAAAGCATGTTGTTATGATGCAATTAGATATAACTATTGTTGTTCTTTTCAATGGCTTACAGAAAATAGGATGAAAATAAAGGTACAGGGAGTAAAACTTAAGCTTTTTAATCCTGATAATTATAGATAAGTGTAATTATGTTAAACTGTATACTTATTCTGAGAGGTACATCTGGAATACTGTAAGTACTGCTAAGTAGAGTGAAAATATGAAGGAAAAATTAAAGAACATCATAAAGACAATCTAAATGTTCACATTAGGCTATTAGTATGAATGGCTAAATCACAGGATATTTTAGAGTTAAAAAATAACAGATTTATTGGCATATTTAATACAAATATCCGTAGTCTCATTTAAATGTGAGTATCTACTGAGTGTAAGTAGCAAGATTCCACAACCTGTATTTTATGCAATGAACCAGGAATTGATCTGCACATTACTTCTAAAACACTGGTAGACATTCAGTATGTTTTTGTGAGGTTTCCACCTTTTTACTCTATTTTAGAAATTTGTCAACTGCTTATTGATTGGAACTTTAAAAATACAAAGATTTCCATCAAAACTTCCTAAAATCTCTCCTGTTCTGAATTAATTCCTACAATAGCTTCAGCTGGACTCACTCTCTGCTGTTTATTGAATCTGCCCAGCCTGTACCTGTGCTGAGCTCTTCACCACAACCTGTTTGAGGACAACCATGCAGCCAATTTTTTCTTATCTACTGAGAGGTCCATCCCTCAAATCCATGTCTCTGCAGCTTTGAGACAAGGATGCCACGAGGGACAGTGTCAAATGCTTTGCACAAATCCAGGCAGATGACAAGTCCAGGTAGATTTCTCTGCCCTCTGATAACAAACAGGCCTTCTGCATGCCTTTTTATAAACACCTGATGTGAGCTTCCCAGCTTACCCAGAGGGCTGGCAGGTCCAGATGCATCACAGAAGAGATGCAGCTTTTAGATTTTAGGGAAAAAGCCATGCCCCTCTTTTACCTGCCATCAATCTCCAGCTCAGACACAGTCACGTGTAAATGTGGCTGTATTTAGGTTATCACCAGGGCTGAAACAAACTGATTCATTGTGCATCCCTGCCAGCAGCCTATGAGCGATCACTGAATATTTTGTTCCATTAATTTATTTTGAGGGGGTTTTTTTTCTGTTTGCTTTTGGAAAACCTCCTTAGCTGTGTCTTATGGACTGTTTTAAACCCTATACTTTACCCTTACCTCTACAAGCAGACCACTAAACTGACTTGCTAAAGTCTCTTCTCTTTCCAGTTTCTTAACTTCTGCCTTAACAATTCCGCTGCCTTTTTCTTTTCCTTTTTTCCCAGGCCTCTCACTAAAACGTTCTCCAGCTGAGTGATGCCCCTTAGTCACGGAATTCACACCCCAACCCCTCCACTGACGCAAGCTTTGGAGAGCAGCTCCGTGGAGGTTAACCTAAGAGCTGCCTCCCCAGCTAAGTGTGCTGTCCTTGCTTGTTATTGGAACATCGATGTACATATCTTCCTTTCCTCGTTTGTTATATCCTAATGTCATCAGGACGAGCCTGCAGCGATTTTAAAAGCTGGCTGCCCGGCCTCTTTGACGTCAGTGCAGAAAGGTCTCGGCTGCAGACCCTGCCTATACTGCCTGTGATATAGTGTATAAAAATCCATGTCAGTGCTGCCTCTCGGGGAGCTCTGGAAATGATTCAGCTCTCTGGAATGGGCAGATGGCTGCTATCAAAGTTTTATTATCACCATCATTATTATTACAGTGGTTTGTGACACGTATTGAACTTTCAGACTGGCGTTAAAACGAAAGTATTTGAGCAACACTTTCTGAAATTCAAATCCCTCAAATACTGTCCAATCTGACTCCAAAAAGCAGAAGTAGGTTTAAAGCTAATTAGACAGATTGCTTGGTCCCACTTCCAGCTTTCAGAATAATTATCTGAAAATTCTTGTTCTCATGTAAACGCAACTGTTAACTATTTTTAATTGCTTTGATTTATTGCAGAACTTAAATTCAGTACATATTGAACGTTCAGCAGGGTGGAAAGAAAATTTGAGTTAGTTAAGGGTGTATATGGTTTGGATTGTCTACCAAGTTTTTTCTCTTTGAAAAAGCTTGCAGTCAACCTAGGCTGCTGGGTACTGCCTGCTGGAGGCATCCTCTGTAACCAAGCATCCTGAGGAATTTCTAGGCAGACATCTTCTCCTGTTTGTTTTTGCTTCACCATCAACCTTTTCCCCCACACTTAGAGACGTTTCAGGCAAGGTATCTGCAGGGCAAGCTTTCATTTATTACAGGACCATTTTTTTCATGGTTATCTACTCTTTGTACCTTCATCTTGTCCAGTACCTTCACAACATCCTGGAATCCCTTTCAGTGCCACAAACCCTGCTATGCCCCTGAAATTGCTCTTCTGGCCTAGGCTGGGTCTGATATGCTCTTTCCCAGAGACAAGGGGAAATAAAACCACTTTTCATTCCTCCTTTTTCCAAGTATGGTTCTATTCTCTCTTCCCACTTCTGCAACAGAGTTCTGTATCCAGATAAGTAAGACAGTAATTGTTGCTTGCTATTCCAGACACTCTCAGAGAATCACTAATTGTTCTTTATCAAACTACTTTTAGGTGCTACGGAATCTCTTGAGAGATTTAAAATAACCTAATCACCAAATGAAGGCAGTTTAGTGAGCTTATGTCTGCCTTGTTTTCAGTTAATTTCCCCAGCAACCTGGAGGGTTTGTCCAGGAAGCTGTGTCTGTATCCCCTGAAGTTTTTCTCAAACCCTACTCCCACCTGATAGCAGGCAAAAAGTACATTTTGCTGACATCCTTTGTATACATTCTCTTGTCTTCCCCTGCTCATTAAGATGACAGATAGTGGCACAGGGAGGTGGAGTGAGCCATATGGACTAAATTATACAGTGCTCAGGGTTCAATGGATGAATTACCAAGATAGATATCCTCTCTTGTACCCCTTCACCTGAGACATTCAGCCTGACTTACATCTCTACCCTGACAACTTCTTTGGTTGTGCAAGCATAAGCTACTTGTCAGATGTGGACCTGACTTTGTTTCCAGAGAAAAAGGAGGCAGTGAGGAAAGCTGCAACAAAACCAGTTAATGATGAGATGAAAGAGCACAAGAGTTGACTTACAAGATAAATGAACTTATGTTAAGTTGAGTAGTATTTGCTAATAGAAGCCGAGCTCCTTCACTCACAGCTAGTTCAGGAAACTCCTTGCCCATTTCTGGGACACCCAGCTTTTGACACAGGTTTTTGGGATGTGCACAGGTGTGGCCAGCTTTCCACACCCTCACCCAGCTGCATGCCCACATTTCCTTATGGTCAAGACAACACACACATGTTTTGAGTTGTGAGGAGAGTGATCTGAAGGAGACTTTCACATGCCAGACATGATAGCTCCTGAGAGTTCCCATCACTGCACTCCCAATTCCAGCCCTCAGTCAGCAGCCTGATTCTTGATTGCTCATTCACCTCCAGAGCTGCTGTGCTGGGCTGGAACCAGGTCAGACTGTGCAGGTGAATCCAACTCTGAGCCTGGAGTCTACATGCTCTGAGTGCGTTCTCAAAATAGGTGTAAGTTTGCATATTTTACTATAGGACTAGAATCAGAGAAATTTGAACAAAAAAGCAGACCAAATATTTTTCCTTTCGAATTTTTGGTTTTTTTTCATGGAAATTCTGACAGGGTACTTCTTTCCTATTGCTTTAGAAAACATTAGCACTTGGCCTATTTTATTCTCAGGTTTACCTGTGTACAGCAGTTTCTGTAGCTTGGGAGAACATCTTGGCTGCAGGCAAGAAGAAGAAAGCAATGGCCTCATTAAACAATAATATGATTTCTGGGCTTGGCTGGTGACCATCTTCAGAAGGCAAAACAGGCAGGACACAGGGTCAGTTGTGAGGCACACCTTGTATTCTGGGGCCTGTTCATATAAAGAAATAATTCCTTTATGAATGATGAAAATATGTGTGCATGCACACAGATTTGGTAGTCCAGAACCAGATGTGTGAGAGGTGAGGCAGCATTTTAGGCAAGGAAGGAAGGAAGCACTCAGGTAAGTAAAAAACCCACTGTTTTTCTGTAATATAGGAGATGTTTAAGTTAGGAGTCAGTATTTCACAGATATATAATTTCATGGATATATAACAACCAGTATTTTTGAAGATGCTAGAAATATGTCCTTGTGAGCTTTTGAAAACCCTGAAAAACAAACAATTACGGGATTTTAACTTATTTGATTTGCTGTAGCTTTTTTTTTTTTGGAACCAAAGATGACTTGGCATTTGAAAGAAATAGATGAATGTGACATCCAGTGTATGGACATTTATTTTCATTTGAGCTCATTTGGCTGCAGCACACAAAAAGAACATTTTCATCAGTCATTGCTCAGTTAGAATTTTGGAGTATGGAAATAAAAAAGGCAAGACTGACTGTGAAATACAATCTCTACATACAGTTAGATTTTTGGCCATCTTGATTTCCTCGTCCCCTGTACTTCACACACAATACCGTGGCCAGAACAAGCTACTGTAGATGTGAGAAGAAAATGCACGTCACTCTGATCTAAAGCACATGTCTCAACCACTCTATCTTTCCTGAGAATTTAGCCAGTGGTAACACATTAAAACACTTAGGAGTCCATTCAGCACAGGGCTGTGTTACATATGCATGCTGGCCTTTTCATTAAAATTCATGAGTAGCAGTGCCTTAAACTTGCCTACTACAAGGATTTTTTTGTTTGGATAGCCCAGACAGGCTCATAAAAGCCACCGGTGCTTTCCATTCTAGATCCAGCTCCACAACAATAAAAGTCTTTAAAAATTGCACATATAAGGAACTAAACCAAATGCCACAATATAAAGAAAACTGTAAAACCCCCTCATTGTATTCTTAAACTGACAACTTAATCATGCCCTGTAAGATTAGTGTCTGTGCCGTGGCTGAATTAAAAAAGATCTTACATTTTGTGGCTAGAATTCCAGTAAAATTGGGTAGTGATACGCAAATATTTTCTTCTCCATTGAAGATTCCAAATTAATGATTTCTGGAAATGGGGGTATTTATTTTTTATTTTTAGGAAGGGTAGCATGAATAAGTTCTTAAACTAGGCTAGTAGGATATATAGTAGACTGCCACTAATCCTTTTAGGTAGTCCATCTATTTTGTCATTCTCAGCAACCAAGCACCTTTTTTTTCTTCACTTGCCATGAAAGGTTTAATGTTGGATTTTCACATTTTACAAAAGACCTAACCAAGTGTACAACATGACAAATATGGGTAATCCTGCTGATGGGATAACTACAGGGAATGAGGTTTTGGACCTTGTGGCAGAGGCTCTCCTGTGACAGCTGCAGAGTGAGCCTGCAGTGAGACAGGTTTAGGTATAGAAGGGCTTTGAACTTAAAAAAGTTTGGGTTTAGAAATTATGTATAGCCTGCTTATTGAAACAAAGAAAAGTATTTAATGAACCAAATTAATTATGACAAGAATAAATGATATGAGTTTCCTGTATAAAATGGCAAACCTGAAAAATAGAAGAATCTTTGAGTCCTGGATTGTGGAAGAATTTCTAGATTTTTTAATCAAGTTTGATTTAAATTCTCAGCCAAAATTGCCTTATAAACATATGTGCAGGATCTTAGTCACATCTTTTGAAGATGAATTCTTCAGCTACCTAGAGACTTTTTAACAAACCTTGTAAACTAGAGAATGTAGAAATGATGAGTAATCACTGGTATTTCCATATGTTTTCAATGTTTATATTTAAATTCAATTTATTTTTTTACAGTTCCCTACATTTTCACTCCTAAATTTCCCATTTTTTTTTCTTTTGGGATTGGCAACCCATAGTTTGAGCAGCTCTTTGGAAGGTGTTCCGTTGTTTTAGACCCCAGAGTAGTGCAAGCAGTGCAGTGGTGGTGGTGCAGAGCTTGGTGTGTGCCAGCTGCTTGGGTACTTCCCCAGCATTTTTGACACACACAGCAGCACCTGTGTGCCTGAAATTTGCTTTTTGACTTACCAGCAGGATTTGTGATTTGCAGTTAATAATCCCTGCACTCTGGTAGTACAACACATGTCCGGTTCAGCCTTATCCTTGCTGGGATTATGGTGACCTCTGGCAGAGGAGAAAGTGGGAGGCAGGGAGTGATGACTTCTGTAGTTGTCCCAATGCCAAATGTGATGCAAGGGGTTGAAGTTAGTTTGAGAACATCTGTGAGCTGCACTTGAGGAAGTGACAACTCTGCAGGTATCTGCTAAGAAGCACAACTAAAAGCACATTGCTCCCCTAGGGAATCCTAAAGGAGATGTGGTATTAGAATTTTTTTTGTCATATGATATAATTTAATTTAATAAAATAGGCTAAAGGAGAAAAGACCTGTCATGGTTTAACCTCAGACAGCAACCAAGCACCACACAGCTGCTTGCTCACTCCTTCCCAGTGGGATAGGGGAGAGAATTGGAAGGGTAAAAGTGAGAAAACTGATGGATTTAAGAGTTAAAGCAAGCGTTGTACACACAAGCAAAGCAAAACAAGGAATTCTTTCCCCACATCCCAAGGGCAGGCAGGTGTTCAGCAATCTCCAGGAGAGCAGGGCTCCATCACGTGTAATGGTTACCTGGGGAGACAAAACCCATCACTGTGAACATCCTCTCTTCCTCCTTCTTCCCCAGCTTTATATGCTGAGCACGATCCACATGGTCTGGGCCATCCCTTTGGCCAGTTGGGGTCAGCTGTCCTGGCTGTGTCCCCTCCCAAATCCCTGTGCACCCCCAGACCCCGCTGGTGGGAGGGGTGAGGGGCAGAAAAGGCCTTGGCTCTGTGTGAGCCCTGCTCAGCAAGACCTAAAACATTCCTGAGTTACCAACACTGCTTCCAGCACAGCTCCAAAACTAGGGTAAGTGGCCTAAAGAAGAAGACCCCTTATTTTTATAACTTCATGAAACTAAAGACCTAACAAGATTTCCTCTAGCTGTATTCTTTTCTCCTGAATAGTTTGACAAAAACCCAATGGAATCTGTGCAGACATGCAACACAAAAATATCTTGTTTTCTTTCCCTCTCTTTTCCCCCTTTCTGATACAGAAGCTGAACTCTCCATATAGCTGGGCACTCAACAAACAGATTGCAGTACGAAGGACTTCATGTCCACACAAAACATTAGAGAAGCCTGGTCCTTCTGTAAATCCATTTCATGCTGTGTTCAGAGAACATGCCAAGTGTCTCTGAGTTTTGTCACCCGGAGAAAATTTGGAGCCTTTCCCTTCTGAGAAGTCTGATGTTCTTTCTTCCCCCCATTCCCACTCTCCGTGTTCTCCTATTTACTATTGCCCTGCCTTTTGCTGCTAGAGCAGGCTTTAAGTGGGAGGGAATCCTTGTCCATTTTCCCTCAAACCTTCTGCTGTGCCATGTAGCCCTGGCAGGCCTGGAGTGGTTTATGGATTTGATTTGTTTACATAACTCCAATGTGAAGATCACCCCCTGAAAGTTCTCAGAGCATCCTGAGCAAAAACAGGAGTTCAGCTCCTCCTTCAGGACCCTTCATAATTGATGGGCTTTGGAAGAAAAGAGGTGGGTTTTTTTTCTTGTGGGCTATCTGGGAAAGTCTTACGTTCTCACAGTAAATACCAGAGCACCTTTAATTTTTGACCATTGAGGTGCCTTGCTGACAGGACTATGGTTTCTGGTGTATGTAGGAAATTCAGGCTGAAACTCATAACCTGTCCATTTCACTGTTATTACAGGAATAAATTTAAATAATATATATCTCTTTCAAAAAAGTTGCATAGTTATGCTCTTGCCTTGCTTTACTGCAGCATCTGGGATTCATCAAATTATTATACAGCTGGTTAGATGTAAAATACATTTGTGTCCTCTGTGCCTGTGTTTTCTGTTTCTGTGAACTATTAGTGTTTTATTTTCTCTTTGTTTGAAATAAGCAAATTTTTAATATTCTATATTTGGGTTGTATGGGCAGCTGAATTTGGCAACTTCCATCATCCTAACCAAATTTCTGTTATGGGGAGAATTAAGTGACATTTTACAAAGGGAATCTATCATTAATTTGAATCATTATGAGAAACAACAGATAGCGTAACTCCTTATATGTATAAATAGATATGCAAAGATAAATTAACATTATTCTGTTTATCTGTCATTGGAGAGAAATCTTATTTATGCTTCATTGAAACATCACTAGTTTCAATGTTACAGTTCAATTACAACTTATTTTGAATCTTTTTTTTTTTTTTTTTTGAAGTAGAGGAGTTAATTGTAGAGCAGATTTGATCTGAGAAGCTGAACCAGATGGTGCTCAGGGCAGCAGGGACTTGTACTGCTTCAACCCGCCTGCCCTCCCTCAGACTTGAAAGCAGAACATCAACACTGGTACTGCCAACTTCCATGACCTCAGTATTCAGTGATGTTTTCCTTACAGCCTTGCCATTTTTCAATCCCATAATTTTTTGAAGCCCCGATCATAATTTTGGAATAGCTGAGTTTAGCAAAACGGATTTTCACCAGGGATAGTGATTATAGAATATTTCTGAGGACCAAATTGTTTTGACAACGGGGAGATGTTTCCTTCCTTTCTGCTTCTTACGATGCTTAGAACACCAGCAGTATTTCCTAGAGCAATTCAGGTGTTCTGGTCAAGGGATAAACAAAAAATCCCCTCACACTGCCTGCAGTACCAAATATTTTACTTGTCCTTGCATTTACAAAACAATTCTGGTGTACTTCTGCTGGTGGGTGAGTTAAGGAGGCTTTCACTGATTTTAAACTTCATCAAACAATTCCCTGCCACCTTTGCCTCATTGAGCTTTGGGTTAATCGCCCTGTTTCAGAGTGGTGTGGTAATGAAGCTGATGTAGGTTCATGATAAGGGATGTGTTGGCCATCCAGAAGGTTATGGGGTTTAGGGGAGTCTTAGATGAGATTCAGCAGGCTGAACCCCAGCTCCTAAAGGCAGTTTGCTGTGGGATCACATGCCCTTTGTGCTGTGATGTGTTTGTTGACAAATGTGACATAAAGAAATTTAGGAGGAAAAAGAAACCACATTTTCTTAAAGTGTTTTAGATCACTTTGTGGTCTAACCACATGCTCAAAAACTTCCTGAGCTGGAAACAGTCTCCAGATGACCTACAGGCTTTACAACTTACCAAAACAAAAAGTTCTCTACCACAAAAGCATTCCAATGGTTGTACTCTGGTAGAAAATAGTTTCTCATCATACGCTTTAATACTGAAAAATGCACTGGTTCCTCGTCACCTTTTATTCTTCTGCAGAAAATACAAGGTTGTTATGGTTTAACAGAGCTTTTGGCTTATGGGATGGCTTTGTATACACAGCAATAAATTGGGGCATACAGTAAAACTTTTCGGTTACTTGCCAAATTATCTCGAGTGTCAGCCAGGCACAACTGCTTTTCTTGGCATCAATTTCAATAGCATTTAAGCAGCACAATGCACATTTCTAGCATCTCTTTTGTAGCAAGAGCACTTTCAGTGGAAAACTTTTATCTACTGTGAATATGGGGAATAAATGACTACCGTGTCCAATAGTAATTTCAATTTAACAATACAATTTGTCCATGATTTCAGTGGGGCTTTGAGCTCGAGGGTCTATCATCGAGGCTGACATGGGTAGAGCTTTTTCCTGATCTTTGCCACTAACACTTTCTTTTACAAGCTCCTGCACTGTTAGAGAAGTGACACTTCCACCATGAAAGACACCACTGTACGTTTCCTTGGGATTTTGGGTTTCTTTGAACATTCTGAATTGCACAGGCTGTGGTTCTCCTCTCTACCCTTGTGTCTGCTGCAGTCAGATGCAAAGGCACCTCATTTAGACTCACCTGGTTTTAAACCAAATCCCTTGGGACTGTTATCTAGAGCTCTGCACAGCCTGCATCTCGTGCTGCAGAAGCTCTGTGCTCCCATTGTTATCAATACTGGAAGTGGCTGGTCTCAACCCAGTTTGGGAATGTTAATTATTCACACCTTTTATCGCAGGGTAATATCCTCTTAACCAGCAAAATGTTTACAGGAATGCAAGCCAACCTTTGGAGCCTGGTTCTTTAGTTCTCCCAGTTCTGCCTTGCAGTGCAAAGGGACCCCAAATGGGATGCTTGATATGGTTGTGTGAACTGCCATAACATTAATTATGGACTAAATGATCAAATTTTAGGCTTTTTTCTCTTGATATTGTAAAAGTATTCCCTGGTTATAAGCCCACTTGTGCAGCTTGTGCAGCCATCTCTAAGTTTAAATAGGCACAAGTATTCAAGATCTGTGCTCACATCTGCTCTGAACTGCAACCCTCACCCCTCTCTTTCCAAGTATGAAGTTGATATTGTCTCTGCTCATCTGAAAAGATAAATATCTTTCAATAGAGATCCCTCCAGTCACAAGTATAATGAATATATTTTTTGCCAGCTGTCCACAGTTCATTATGAAAGTCTTTCTCTCCTGGTCCATAAACTTAATCATTCTGAAATATTTATCTTTATATACTTCAAAGATCTTTATTTAGCTCAGTTTCATATGTGACTTCATATCTACTCCTAAAAATAAAACACTTTTTTTTTCAAAATTTGGGAGTTAAACTAACAATTTAACAGAGGGAATTCAGCTTTTCTGTGAAGTTTAATAGTAATAATTTAAAATAAAAAAACACGATAAGTTTCAAGGTCAAAAAGGAGCTAACTATTTTTCAATCTTCTTCAATTGTCAGCTTTTAAAATTTAGGTTGATGGTGGAGGTAGAAACCTGCAGGATTTAGACCAATTATTTGTGGCTATTTTGTATGCTTTAGGAATATTCTGTAGACTGCCAGCATTGAATACAAATGTGTTAGAACTGAGAAGTTTTGTTCTCGGGGTAATTTTTATTTTTGCAGGAGTCAGCCCCTGCTTTTTATTGTTACAAGGCACTGTCTTTACTTCATTAAAGCTTACACACATGTAGAACTCCCTTCTAGGAGATGCTAAATATCATTATTAGAGAAACACTAGAATCTTCCAGAGTATAATGCTAAGTATGTTAAAAATTAAGCCAACAAGATTTAATTAATAAAGCAAGTAAAACTTAACTCAATGTTTGAAGAAAAAATGAGTGGTAGGACAAACTGTACCTGAACCACGTAGTTCTAACACTTGCAATCCTTCAAGATGCTGTAAGGATTCTTTTAGTGCCTCTTTAGGTTCTTACCAGCAAAACTTTGTAGGATGGTTCCTGAACTATCACTTGTTTCCTTTGGGAAGCAACAAATGCTTTCAAAACATAGCAATCACATTAATAGCTTTTTTACAATATATTTCAATTTTCCTTGAACTTTTTATCAGTTCTGATGAGCTGTACTGTTAAGTCAACTAAAATTTGGACTATAAGGTCTGAGGAAAGAACATGCTTTCAGTACAAGCTTAATCTGCTCCCAGCTTTCCTGATTTTCAGATCTATTGCACACAACACCTCTGTGGTTCTGCTGACGTCTTTGCCTGAACTTTGTGGGTTTTTATACACTTTGTTATAGCTGAACACAATAGAGGTTTGCTTGGTTTAGAATTTAGTGTACAATTAACTGTTCTCTCCAACAAGATAAACGATACTGATTAACTATTTCTTTCTGTGTAAAGATAAATCCCTATAGGCAATTCCTGATTCTTTGTGCTGCATAATGCATCAGCCTGAATACCCAGAGAAAATAAAGCAAGCAATCATGCCCATTTCTCCACTTTCCTTTTTTTTTTAATGAAAAATGTGGTAAGTGAATTGGAGTCTACTTTTTCAAACTCAATCTTTTTAGAGTATTACTTCACTAGACAGATTCTGTGCTATTAGGGAACAAATGGACAAATTTATTTGCAACAACCCAGTTTGCCAGACTGGTCTTAGTAAGAATTTCTGTGTTAATTATCCTGACTCAATGCTACAAGTGCACGTTTTCTACCCAGAAATCTATAGATCCTTACAGTTTATTGCTTTTGTCTCATCATAGAAAATCTGTGAAGATGGAAGCCAGATATCTTCCTGCAGAGTTTCTATTTGGAATATGTGCAAACAAATAAGATCTTTGGAAAACTACAAGTTCCACTACAAACATTTTATACTGCAAAACTCTTCTGCCTTACTGCTGTTTGATTTTTCTTTTTGACAAAGCAGTGGTTTGGGTTTAGTGCTTATTTCTTTTGTGAACTGATGAGCAATACATGTGGTTTTGTATTGCCCTGTGTAAATCAAATCAACACAGCACTATTGAAATCCTTGAGCACTGTTCCCTTCTCTCATTGTGACTCCTTTTTTCCTGTGTGCTGAATTTTTATAGTGTAGAATTATAGATGTGAAATGTGAAGCAGATATGCAGCGCAGAGCAAGTTCTGGTATCCCTCAAAACAGAGGCTGTGGAATGACTGATACAGAGCTTGCAGTCCACCTAAAATTCTCAAAAATTTTCTTTTCTCTCTTTCTTATGCCATTGATATTCATACCAAAGGACCTCAAATGGAAAAAAGCCATCATTTATCTTCCTTTTTTTCTGCAACAGGATCAAATGTGATTTTTGTCTAAGTTAAAAAAAGTAGGGATAGCTCTCTTTGTTTTGCCATTGATTTCAAGGGAGATAAGGCCTTAAACTGAATCTACCACTGAGCTGAGACTTCTGAATTATAACACACGCCCTCGAGCAGACCAAGGGTCAAACACACTCCTGTACAGCGGCTTAGCACAAACATTTTGATGTAAGTGCCTCATAAATCCTGAAAAAATGAATTTTCTTTTTATGGGGATAAATTTTACTTAACTCAAGGTACACCTTGTGTTGAGTGTAGATGTTTGGAAAGGTCTTTGAACTTTAATTGCAGTTAAGTTGAGAACAGTGCAGGTACAGATATTGCAATCCAGTCTCTGTTATCCAGTGCTCATAACACTTATTTGTCAAAGAAGTTCAAAAGAAATAGATGTGACTTGCTAGACTAGACACAAGAGTTTAGTGCAGATTTGCCATTGTTTGTGTGAGGCTGAGGTGAGTCACATAACTTCTGTAGGTATGAAAATGTACAATAAAATGTATAAAAATATTTGTGCCTAGTATGGCAGTAGATATAGTAATATTAGTTAACGTTACTTATTGTTAGTTAATGCATCTGCAGCTTTGTAAAGTGTAAGTAATACAAAAAACCAGCTCCTAGGGAGTTTTTTCCTAAAGGCATAGAAAGCCACCTCCACTTGGGATGAATTTTATTTTCTCCATGTCAGCTGTTTTAATCTTAGAGCTCTGGAATTCAAACTGTGTTTATGGTTTACGACTGATCACAATCTCTAAGATTTTATATCCTTGACTATGCAAACTTAATTCTGGTCCTATGTTTCTAGAGAAACTGCTTGTGGAAGCAAGATTTCAAATTTGTTTTGCATTAGTATTTAAGCTTGAGATTAAAATTTGCACTAATGAATTGCAGATGCACACTTTTACTTAGGCGCTGGATATGGCAGCATCACCAAACTGGCTGGAATAAATAAAAAAAAAAAACAAAAAAAACAAAAAAAAACCAGTAGGTAAATATTTCACAAAATAGATTTTATTTGCCTGGTTGTGGCTGGAAATTTAGAAGAAAAAGACATTGTCATGGTTTTTCTTACCCTCCCCTATTTGGGGTTTTTTTTCTGTTTGTTTGTGGCTGGATTTTACATTCAAACTAATCTCAGACTATAGTTCCACAGAGACAGTAAAGCTAGAAAAGAACAAGTAGGGTCACCCAGAGCAGGTTGCCCAGCATGAGGCCAATGAAGTCAGGTTTTCATAGCTTCAAAATCTGTTCCAGTCCCTCTGACCACCAATATAATGATCTTGTATACAACTTGCTCCTCTAATTTTCATGTTGTCTCTAAACTCACTGCAGATGTGCTCTGCCCCATTTCCCAGGACATTGAGGAAGGGGTTAAATGGCAAGGACATGGTACCAGCCCCTGAGATACATCACTACTGACTGGCTTCCAGCTGCACTTTCTGTGGCTGGTGACACTTTTCTGGGCTCAGCCACCAGCCAGTTTTCAATCCAGCTCCCTGTTACTTACCTAGCCTCTATTTACACTATTTATCCAGGGGTATGTGATGTGAGAGAGTGTCAAAAGCCTTGCTAAAGTCAGGTAAGCATCATCCATTGCTCTCCTGTCATCCACCAAGCTAGTCAGGGTACCAGCTTGGTCAGGCATGCTGTGCCCTTTGGAAATTCATCCTGACTGCTCCTGATAGCCTTTATATCCTTCATGTGTCTGAAAAAGCATTCCAGGATTATTTGCTTCACCAGATTCACAGGGATGCAGGTGAAGCTGAACAACTTGTAGTTCTTTAGATCCTCCTTCTCTCTCCTTGTGAAGATAGAGATGATATTTATTTCTTCCATTCCTTGGGAAGCTCTTCAAATTGCCATAACCTTTCAGAGATAATCAAGCAAGGCCATCAGCCAGCTTCCTGAGCTCTCATGTCTGCATCCCATCAGATCCCATGGACTTGTGTGTGCCCAGTTTGTTTTAGTGTTTCCCAACCTCACCCTCCTCAACTGAGGGCAAGCCTTTCTTACTCCAAAAATAAGCCCATTAAAATTAAGAGAGAGCAGCATCCTTCCATCAGTATTAAGCTCTTTGATTTTAATCTAATGGGCTGCTTTGGTTTTCTTTTTTTCCCATCAGAGTGATCCTGGAAGGTGATGAGCATCCAAAATTCCACGGGCAGTTTCTTGGCCTCTGAGTTCTCAATAGCATTTCACAGGATCAACCCCTCCAGAACCACTTACGAGTTTAATGTGCAAACTTGAGGAATGAATCTTGGAGATATGACATACATTTTGTTTGTTATTTTAGGCCACTTTATACTTGATCTGATCTTCAAGGTCAGTGTTCTTGTCTCTTTTTTTAAGATAAACAAGTTTGTATCTTTGGCCAGGACATCACATCTCAAAAGTATGTGTGACAGAGCTGCAGTTTACATTTCATCTGCTCCAACAGTTGGTTCTGACAGCTGCTAGGAAAGGAGCAGAGTGTTGTTCCCTGCCTGGATTTATGACTCTGCCTTCATCATTTCTGTAATTCCTTGTTGCAGCAATGTCCTGGGAAAGTTTTTATCTGACATGGGTAGGTGATAACACAGTGGTCACACCAATGTGAAAAAATGGTGATGCTCATGTACCATCAGCAGGGTTTGAAAGCTGTTGTCTTCCCTCCACACAGGGGTTGTGCTTTCTACCAAGAACCTTCACACTGAGGGATGTTCTTTCACTCTTCCCAAACACCCACAACAGGTCTTTAACAGAAAGAATCAGTGAGAGTTATCTAGGCAATTTGAATATGTCTCAATATATTTATATTCCAGTTTTTGTTTCTGATCTTTTTGTGGATAGTTTTGTTAAGCCTCTCTTGTTTTTCAGTCCACAAATTATCACTTTCTCGAGTTTCCCATTGTTTCATTCCCAGGACCAAAAAGTTAAGATAAAATCTTGGTCAATAAAGTGAATTTCTGGTGGGAAATGCAAAATTGCAGAAATTCCCCAAATGACAAAAAGTCTGCAAATGTTCACATGTCACTGTGATTTGTTTTTTCAACATAGTATTGCATGTAATATAATATTATTTAAAAGTGTGGTGGTATAAAAGCAATCAAAATTACAAAGTTCAAACTATGTGCTTTTTTTGGGAAGGCTGAAGAGGAATACCAAGCCATAAAAACCTGTAATGTTTCATTCAAAATTTTTGTTCTGTTGAAATTTTATTAGAATTGACATGTTAATTTTAGTAATTTATCCCAGGGAAACGAATTCTTTTCTTAATTGTCATTATTGTATTATGATTATCAGCATGATATTTGCAGTATTTTTCTGTATTCTGATACGTGAGCAAGAAAATTTAGGAAAAAAAAGTCGGTATTTACAAGGAGTTTCATCCTGACTCTGTAGCCTGTCCTTTCCCACTTCTCTCAGATTTTAAAAGAAATTCTAGGTATGTTACCAGAGGTCTTTTCTCTGGAACACTGCTGGGAAGAGCTGGCAATCTAAACAAAGGAGAGAAAGGGAAAAAATGTTAATGTCACCATTTTGCTAATGGAGTCATGATAAACACACTGCAGTCACCGACGAACCCTGGGACAGAGGCAGAAACTGAACCCTGTGACCCAGTCCCTGGGTCTAGCACAGAGATATCCTCTTTTACCGAGGAGCTTTGCCACGGCTGGCAGCAAGTGAGAGGCAGAAAAAACTGAACAATTGCCTGTTTATTTCCTTGTGATGCTTTACATTTCTCACCTGTAGCACCAGCACTGAAATACTCTTATATTCACCACGTTGAATAAAGCCATTGTCTCAGACACAATCTCTTTACCATTCAGAAATGTTTAGTTTCATTATTGAGACATTTACATGGCATGACACCAGTTTTTAAACTCCATAAATATTCCTGGTCCTGGTCTGAGAAAAGTAGTCAATGAAATGCTGGCCCCTACTTCAAACTGTAAATAGGTTTATTTCTCTACTACAGAAAGATGCCATTGTAGTGAAGCAAAGGAACTTCCTTCTATTATTTGTAAACTGCGGGAGGCTTAAACAATCTATTGCATTATAAACAGCACTCTCACACGCAGATATTCACATAGGCTGCAAAAGAATTCATGCTTTGTCTGGAGGAAAATGAAGTCCCAGAGGTAATTTCTGGACTGTGTGGGAAATAATGGCTCCTGCAGAAAATTTATAGCTGTGATTGTTTAATTGAAATGAAAAATATAGTGTTAAAAGTTTTTAACAAAAGCATGCAATTGTTTCATGTTTTTCAGCTGACTCCTACCACTGCCAGTTTATAGAAATTATAAATCCTGGACAGAGTTTCAGGTCACTTCACAGGAACTAGTTTGACTGATTTCAATATATTGTTTTGGTCACATCATAAACTTGTTCATTGAATATGCATTTATTTTGAACTTATTGCTGGCCTACACTGAAAATAATAGAGTTTATACCACAGTTCATAAAATATCATTGGGGAATATCATCAGTTAATTTCGGTGTATGACTGACAGTAAGGCTTGTCTGAGAAAATGCAGATTATTTGTCTTGAGAAGGGTCTTTTCCACCTGGATTTAGATGAAACTGGGTGTTACAGGTGTGACAAGCAAACAGGCAAAATCCTGTCACTGCAGATCCGAGGCTCTGTTCAGTCCCTGTCCTGGGCTGGTACTGGCAGCCCCCTCACATGACCCTGCTGTGGTTGAGCTGGAGGCTCCAATCGATCAGACATGATGATGGTTAGGAGGCCCTTGCATGCTGTTCCCTCCAGGAACTGCCCTTGGCACGCTCACCCTAATGAGTTTTCTCATCTGTTGGGATGAATTTACAGTACAGATAAGCATCGAGTTCATCTGCGTGGGAAAGGAGCAACTCTGAAATGAAATTCAGGTTTCTACTCATTTTCTTGAATCAGAACTGAGCATGACTTTTTTTACTGAAAAGAAAAAAAAGTGTGATTTTCCAACCTGAGTGCTAAAAAAAAGAAAAAAAAAATCCTTTATTACATGTCTTTTTCTCTGCTTATCTCAAAGTCCTTCACACGCTTTCAGGGAGAAGTATTAAACCCCACAGTCCTACCTTTACTGTCCTTCCCCTTTCCAGCTGTTCCTGCCTTCTCAGATCTCTGAGATAGTTTCTTTGGAGTTTGAGGGGGGATTATCAGCAGGTGCACAATTTCCCTTTTGCTTTAGCTTCTGTGTCAGTAAAAGGAGTATAAATACAGCTCGCCTGTTCCTCAGCAGCTGTGAGCCAAAGCTCGTGCTTATAAAGCACATTGAGCTGGGTACATGCTAATGTCAGATAAGGGTAGGTTAGTGATTGTTATTTCTTTGGCTTAATTGATAATAGGAATAATTGAAAGTAAAGATAAAATTTAACCCCTTGGATTTATGTAGATTTGAGAGGCTGTATTGTTTTAATCTACTGACCCTTTCTGATGAGGAGAATTTTACCCCTCAGGAGAAAAAAATTGATCCCAGCAGTAACACTAAAGAAAACTCCTGTGATATGAAGGGAAAAAAAATGTCTTGTAAAAAATGTCTCTGTCCCTTTCTCCTCAAGTCTGAATCCACTTTTCCTTTACATAAGACTGCCATTAAACAATGAAAAGCTCAAAGCAGTTGTGGTCTTGCAGCCACCATTTAAGGGATGTTGGGAGTCAGAGAGAAGCACTAAATTGCTTGTCTAGTGATAAGCCAAAGCTATCATTCACTGCATGGGTTTTGGACCAGACAAGTGGCTTTTATTAACTCTGTACTTGCAGAGATTCCTCATAGTATGGCTTTTAAAATGCATTTAAATCCTTTACTGTTAACCAGTGATGCCCAGAGCAGCTTTTATTGTTGGGCTTTAAGGAGAGCTGAGAACTGTAGATGAACGATGCAGATACAACCAGGTATTTCCCTGCAAAATATCTATCCATCTATAGCTATTCAACTTCTCCTGTTTAGTTAAACTAATAATTTAAAGATAACCATCAGGCATTTTTCAGCAAACCCCTCACTGAAACAATTGCATGTTTCATAGTTTCCAAAAGCTTCCACAAAAGTCAGCAGATTTATGATTTAAAGAAAAACACCCTATCACATTCAACAGCTTGTAAAAACAAACTTCCTCCCCAGTTAGACATTCCCTGATCACGGTGTAATCTTTTTAAAGGGCAATTACTGGATAGGAACTTTGTAAATGTTTAGCTGAAGGTTTCTTGTTGTCTCAGTGAAGTGTTCTGAGCGTGTACTTCTGTTTGCTCTTGTGGTGCACTTGAGCTGCACTTGCTCACAGCACTAAATGCAGCCCAGTGCACACAGATTGTGAAAAAAGCTGACCTTTAGCAAAGAGGAAACAATCCTCAGCCCTTGAAAATAGAGGAACTTCTGTAGAAATTCATTATGACTTCTCTAGAAACTCGCCAGGCCTTTCAGGGCTGGACTGTGCTTTTGAGAACTGGTCCTCACCTCATGGGGCCACTGTTCTTCCCACAAGCCACTCTTGGGCTTGAGAAAAGGAACTGGAAGCAGATCTGGAAAAGGGGCAGGTTTTTTTCTCCCCAGGTAGCAAACCCAATCTTCTGATGCCTTTCCCGGGTCTTAAAATGAAGAGCCAAACAGGGTTAGAAGGAAAAAGGTTTTTTCCCTGGGTATTTATGGCAGCCCCTCAGGTGCAGCCCAGCCAGGGGCAGTGCCCCAGAGCACACGGAATGCCACCCACGGGCACTCGGGATCACATCCTGGGCCTCACAAATGAGCACATCCAGCAAAGATTCCCCAGGGAGAGGCTCCAGGGAACCCCGGCCCAGGAACCTTCCCCTGGCTGGGCCCAGCTCAGGGTACAGGATGTGTTCTGGAGAGGCCCTTGGTGCCTGGGGCTCTCTGACCCCTCACTGCCAGCCTGCCTAGGGCTGCGGGCTCCTGGCTTAACTAAATATTAACTCTAAGAATGTGGGCTAGAAGCACTAAGAATATAGAAAAAGTCTATAAAAGGGGTATAAAAGAAAAGGCAAAAAATCATTATGGCATTACTTCCAGGTAAGACTATTCCCGTGATACTCTCAGTTTTTTTCTCGGTGACTGAAAGTGATGTGAGGAAAATACAGCACTAGAGTCAACCCAGTGTCTGGTTAAAGTTAGGGTGTAAAGTTAATAGAGTCTTCACCATCTTCTGGCTCTTCCTTATTAAAAAAAAAAAAAGGAAAAAGATGTGCTCTTTTACTTACATAGCTAGGCTCCATTTTCCTAAAGCATGTATTTCTTAGTTATGGTCCCAATGTTTCCCTGCCCTTAGGGAACTGAGTCTACTTCAGTCAAAATATGGCAGCAATATTTGAACTAGCTCATATGGATTGGCTAAAAATAACAGGGAAATCAAAAATGCTTTCAGTTGCTCAGCAAACCATAGCCCGTATTATGCTGCATACTACTTAGGAATATAACCACAGGAAAATCAGGAAGCTGGGAGATTTCTCAGAAAACATAACTGGACCCTATTTAACTTATTCTCTGAGGTACCTTTAAAAATTCAGTTATGTAATAAATGTGGTCAAGAATTATTTGTTGAAATGGTTTATATATGTGTTGGAAAGTGGCACTTCATTAGAACCACAACTTTTTTTCTTTTGCTGAAATATTCCAGTTTCAATAAAACTTTCAACAAAACAGATATTTTAAGACCAAGGCAGAATTTGGTGGGACTAGAACTGGGGCTGGTAGCTGGGGATGTCTGTCCAGGAAAAGTTGCTAGTCCAGAAAATGTGATAACAGAAACAAATTAATGCACATGGCCTGTAATTAGAATTTAAATGGAAATTAAAAGACAATGTGCAGCAATGGGAAGAAAAATGTAATGGAACAGGTTTCCAATTGAAATAGCAAAAAACACTCATCTGATAAGGCACTAAATAAGATCCTTATTTAGTTGAGACAAGGCTTCATGAACTTCTGTTTGTGAAAGAGATCATATGTGTTTGTCTCTAGTTGCTGAGAGGGAAAGGGAGACGCTGGCAGGCCCATTCCATTCTTGTATTTTTAAAAAGTCTTCTAAATTCTTGCCTTCATCTTGGTGCCATATGGTATCAGGTTTTGAGCTTAAGGTGAGATGGAACAATAAAACAGTTCCCTTCACAAATTTATTTGTAGACTAAGGCTTTATACAAGCATTGAATTAGTTGCCCAAATGGCAGCTATGTCATCCCATCTAAATTTTGTGCATTTTCATGCAGTTGCATTCATAATTATAGTGACATTTCTCAATTTACCAAAGCCCAGGAACAGGGAAAATGTGGCAAAGAGCTGGTGTGAGAGACAGAAATTATCAACATAAGATTCCTATAATGCTTAGAATGATATTCATCAGCAAAATATTCTTTAGTTTCTCATTTCTGTCTGTTTATTTCTGGTCTGAAATATCTGCAAAATTTTAAAAAGTAATGCATCGTATTTTCACCAGGGGAATCTGTGAAAACCATGAAAAGCACAATTATAAGTGCAGGAAGGCACTTTCTGTTCCTTTAAAATAATAGACAGAATTAAGGACATGTCATTTATTGCACAATGCTAGAACTTAATAAAAACAACTTGGTGTTCTTCAAAAAAAAAGAAAAATGGTATTTGGAAAAGTTATGTTATGGTGGATCACAGTGAACATAATTGTCATCACTAAATCAAAGATAACTCTAAAATTAAATTTCAGGTCCATCAATTTTAGGCTTCTAAGAGAACATCAAATCATTTAAATTTTAAGAGTGATAGAAAATGGCAGATTGTTCTCTAGTCTCAAAAAGCAGTAACCTCCTGAGAAATGAGGGACTTGAGAACTAGATAACCTGTTCTGATAGTGATGTATTGAATGAAGTACTTGTTTTCAAACTGATGCAGGAAAACATGAAGATTTACAATTAATTAATCTCGAATAGTTACAGGTGCATCTTATCTGCTAAGTGGTTCATCATTCACATCCTATAACACTTCACAGTTTTGAGCACCTGAAATGCAAACAGAATGAAATGGTGCCTGAGAAGATGTGCCAATAAACATTTCTAGAAATGGGTATTGGATAAGGAGAATTGGCATCTTTGACAAAATTAGGTAACTAGTGATGAACTCTCATTTTTTCCTGTCACCTTTGAACACATGGTGATTCCAACAGGATACAAAGGAGATCCCCATTCCTTCTGACATGATTTATGAGAGGTCAACTCCAGTGGGAAGTCCCAGCTAGAGCAGTTTTAGCTGACAGATGGAAAAATAAGATTTTAACAAGTCTTAATTTAACTTAGTTATGTCCATAAATACTCGGTAACACAATCATGGCCGTGTTCTTAATTCCTCCATGCTGTCAAACCAGTCCAAATCTGGCATTAAAGCCCTGACACAATTCCTGCTAAGCCTTGGAAGCTGGAATTTGATGGCATTTTTTCTAAATTTCTGACCACAATTCCAAAATACCAAGGCTTTGAACTGGCTTTACTGCTCCTAACTTTGGCCATCTGGAAGTTAGGCCTCAGTCTGAAGTGGGTGTCTGTCCATGCTTTCAACTTTGTCAAAAGACCAGAGAGGACGAAAAATCCTAAAACCTATCAGAGAGCAATTTGCACATATTATTTTGGAGATGTATTTTAGGGCTGGGGTTAATTTCTCCATCTCCCACTATCAGTCACACAAGTGGCCTGGATTGGTTGTAGGGCTCCACACTGGAGAGATGTGCTCCTCCCAAGGAGGAGCTACTTGAAATCCCAAAAAGTCTTCCCTGTAGTGCAGAATGAGCACAGCAACTGCAGTCTGGGTGGGTACCTGAAAAGTCCAGCTCTGGAGAACTTGTGGGGAGACTGAGCTGCTCTGATTATTGCTGTTTTCTATACATCACCATTTTTTCTGATCACAACCATAACAAGCTCTCTTCTTGTGTCTTTTAGGCGAAAAGTAATCATTCTGTAAGGAATTACAGCTCTCTGAGAGGGCTGTTTCTCTACTGTTCTCAGGATCAACATGGATATTTTAATGAAACTGAAATTTTCATAAATGAATTTTTTAATTTTAGTATTTTATTAAATATTTGCAATATTTTAATTAATTCATTTATTTTCTTTAATGAAAGCAGAGTCTGACCATCATGGGTGTTGTCTCATGTGTCCTGTTACTTGACCAGCATGAATTCCTTCTGCCTGATTGCTGTCTGTGATGGCCAAGGTTTAAACTGGCAGTTCTGAGAATGCTCAGGACAGGTGAAGGTATGGATTCTCTAATTACCTGGTTTCCTTAGGAATCTTTAACCTTCCTCAGTTACTTTTTAGTTTTAATTAAATTAATGCCTATTTCAGTAGCTCTTGAAACAGATATTTTGGTTTGGATTTTTTGTACTTTTGAAGGAGATGGGAGTAAGGGAAGGCAAAGACATTCCTAAAGAGAAAAGGTGATTTACACTATGATTTACCAGCCACATAATTGGCAGTAGTAGCACTCAGCACTGAGAAGAAAAGACATTTAACCATGAATTAATATATGGTACTACTAATCCTACTTCAGAACTTACTGGTTGGGGCTACAGCTGTTTATTTTTAAATTTGTTTACTTGTTTGGGTTTTGTATGTTGCAGGACCTTTCCTGTTGACAAGAGGAAAGGGATGTGTTTGAGAAAAATGTCCAGCAAGAGAGAATCATCAAGGATCATCAACCACATCTGGAGCTCAGAGAGTTGTGCTCAATTTTCACCTCTGACAAGCTGTCTTGACTCAGTGTGAACAATTTGCTTCTGCTTGGATTGCATCTGCAGGTAGAAAATGAGCCCTCTCCTGAGCAGAGGTGTTGAAAGCCTACCTTAATCTTTGTGGGGTGCTCAGACTTGGCACACCACGTACCTGGATAGAGAGCTCACAGCCAGGACTAGGCAAATTACTGATTGCTTTCCTTCAGCTCAGGCTTTTTTGGATTGCTTTGTGACCTGTTGTGTGGGAAGACACCAAGACACATGTATTACTTATTAAGTATGTGACTGTAAAATATAGGTTTGTAATGATAAAGAGAAGCTCCATTTTTTCTGCTCTATTACTTTTCTTCACACAACAGTGTAAAGGGTGGTTACATGAAGATTTGAACAATTTTGTGCAGAGGCAACTGGGAAGAAAAGTCTGAAGAGTTCTGTCAAGAGTACCTTTCCAGGATGTGAACTCTCACAAATAAAATTCATAGTGGGATATAATAAAACATGGATTTCCTCATAAAATACCAGATCCAGCCTTTAGTTGCCTGCTTAGGTTTGAATTGAACTAGGACTGATCCTAGTATCACTTTCCTTTCAAGGAAATCTATTGTGCACGTTTTCTTGACTAAGTGCCCACAGTGTTTCTGTATTTTTGCCATATGATAGCTCAAGGGTTGTTTAATAAAGGACTTTGTAGGTGTTCCTGTTCCCCAGGAAAAAAAAAGTCCCTGGACTCAGGGCACTACATAATCAGACTTCTGAAAAGTCATTGTGTTTCTTAAAAGGTAAATGGTAACTAAACTAAAAATGCCTGGACTTCCAGTTCTGGAGGTGAATTCTCCCAGAACTCTTGCTGCAACATAGGAAAACTGAAATACCATTTTTGTGCTAAATATTACCAGCAGCACCACAGTTACTGCTACTCTGAGGTGCTGACAATGTGAATCCAGAGGTGATGTCTGTGTTTCAGCCGTTTGGGCTCCTGACCTTTCCAATATTTGTTTGCCATTTCATTCTCTCACCTATAACCTGGAGATTTATGGCAGAGCAAACTTATTAATCCTGACAACCATATTTTCCTTTGGAAGCTGGGCCCACTGTCAATAAACATCAAAAGAACCCCTTGGCTTTCAGGGAACACCTGTGAAAAGAGAAGGTTCGTGCGTCACACGGCGTTGCTGGAGTGAAACACCTTTATTGTGCTGCAGTTATCACTGGGAAACCTGGCAGGGCTCCTCACACTCTGGGGAGCTGAAGACAAACCTCTTCAAGGTTTTTTTGTGTGTGTGTGTTCCTGGCATGCTTTTCGGTGAGGTCTTCATCTTTTTTATTAATCAAAAGCAATTTTTAGTGCTGAGTCTACAGCTCCTCCGAAGACAAAGAGTCTTTACAAAGTTGACTGGAGCTAAGTTTGGTGAATAAGCTTCAAGCTGTGGACCCGGGCCAAAGCCCATTAAAGTCAACTGTGATTTTTCCACTGATTTCTGTGTATTTCGCCTCACATCCTTGGGGCAAAATGCTGCCACTGAGAGTCACATGAACGTATTTTGCCCTACAATTAATTAACATTAACTGGATTAGTGAAAATACTCATGAGATCAAAATGGTAATCAATATGAGAGTGATGGATTAGCAGTGAATGTTGTCATTGCGACTACATAGTCCACGTTTTCCTTGACTTTTGTGTTATTTTATGATCAAGAAGTAATTGTTTTATTTTGTGATTATGCTGCTTTGCTTGCATTTGCAGTGTCTATTTTTATGATGTTTATGCACTAATTTGCGAGGTTTAGTTGGAGATGAAAAGCCATATATTTTTTAATTGCCAGCAGTTTTAGTGATGCAGGGAATTGTATGATATTGCAAAAATGTATAAAATTTAAGGCACTAGAATTACAAACATAATATTGAAGTAAGAGGTCCAAGCTTCAAAAACAGTGGATAATAATATACATTTTTGTATCTGAATGCATTTTTTAAAAATGGTCTTTTTTTCCATGAAGATTAAGTATCTTGTGAAGAAAGACCTTCAGATTTGACAAGCCATGTTCCATTTATGCATAGGATTTCTAGGAGCCAGACCCCACTCTTACAGGAATTAAAGTTGGTTCTCTTTGGTGCTAGCAATGTAAGTACTCATCCACTTCTAAAACTATTCCAATTTTTTTTTTGCCTAATTATGCTGTTTATAATCAAACAGCTTAATGCAACATCAGCTGTGAAGAAACTCATTGGGGATTGCCACCCACACTCCAAATGTTATCCCACGTGAAGTGTATGTTTTTGTGGAGGGCTTCAGAATGGCTTCCTAGACAGAAGGGATTATCCCACTTCTCCAGTGCCCCAAGTCATCCCCCCAGCTTCTGATGCCTTGAGAGGCTCCCTAGAAACAGAGATTAGACAGGAATAAGGGAATAAAGGTGGGTATTTATTTGAAAGGCCTTCAAAGGTGCACCCTGGGAGCCAANGAGTTATACACTGGATCTGAAAAATATGAAAGGTAAAACCTAAGGCATCACTTCCATGGCCTTGCTACCCTTTTCTCTTCCAGTGGAGGTGACTCCAGCACACAGCAGCATTCCCAGAGTTGCTGAGGACCAGGTGCTTCCCACAAGGGCGGGGTGATCTGACTCCAGCAGGGGTGGCACGTGTCTCTGGGAACACTCGAACAGCCCCACGCTCTTCCCACGCTCACATTTTCTATCATCCCCATGGCACTGACACTTCCTGGCAGCTGCCTTGACCTGCCTGCCAAAGAATGCCATCCAGTGAGTGTGAGTGCAGCATCCAGCAATAATATTTGATGATATCCATTTCTGGTTATAAACACTTCGCCACAAAACCCAAAAGTACCGACTGTTCTCAGAACCTTTTCTTTTTCTTCCTGTGAATTCGTGCTTCCTTAATCTTCCTAGATTTTTTTTTTTTATCAGTTTGTTTTTCAAGCGTTTGTTTAATTTATGTGTTTATTAATTTTCCAAGAACTTTTGCTAGTAGCATGATTTGCCTGTGTTTTTCCAACAGGAAATGAAATCAAGACTGGTGAATGATGCCAATTGTCAAAACTTTAGTAACAGCAGAAAAACGTTTTTTGGAGAAGAGTTGAGTTATACCACCTGTGTTCTCAGTCCTGAAGACAGTTTTGTGAAAGGACTTGGGCAAATCTCCTCACAGCACTCCACCTCTGTGTAACATGGGGATAATGTGTAATATGTTATTATCCAGCCTAAAAAAACCACAGTTGAAAGTAGAAATAGGAAGTCTGATGATAGGGATGAAAACTGTTCTAGCTGAGCCAGATCTCAGACCCTTGAGGTTTTTACAAATTAGCTTTTGATGTCCAGTTCATGATTCTCAACAGTTTTAAAAAAAATAAGTTAGAAGAATAAAGCCAAACAGAATGTGACAGAATCCTTCAGTCACTTTTCACTTGGACAATAACTGGATTTTCAGCCAGAGTTTGCTTATGTGCATGCTGAGCAAAAACTATTAGGAGTCCCTAGAGGGATAAACCATTTTTTATTGTAGTCTGTGAGACTGTCTTCTGACATCCACTGGATTGGATGGGTTGGATTGAGTTGTACAAGAGATGAAAAAAAAGGCAAACAAACCCCAAACTTAAATTCCACATTACTCAATGGACATTTGCTTTCAAGTGTTTTCAGGGTTACCCGTGTGGGAGAATGGCAGTCATTTATTCCAGCTGGATAGTACAAAATGTCTTCTTTTACCCAGATATTGCTAGGAAAAATCATCTTTCTTTTATAAAACATGTTAGTTCTACTGTGGGTTCTTTTGGGGTTTTTGTTTTGTTGGTTTTGTTTTGTTGTTTTTTTTTTTTTTTAATTCTCTGCTTATAGTTATCCTTTATAGAATTAATATTAGTCTCCTGATACATCTAAAAGATCAGTTATGTCCCATCTTCTGGAGTTTGTGCCTTGAGTCACAAACCCAGGGAGAGTGCAGGGGTGGTTATCATCCAATACAGCAGTGGCATGGTTTGAGGTTTTGAGAGTGGTGATGGATGTTCAAGGGCCTCACAGTGACAGGAGAGCTTTTTTAGAAAACTCCTCAACAGCAGTGAACTGGCTTTATTAAGATAAACTAAAGGAGACATTAATTGGAACCATGTGTATCCATGACAAAACAAAAGGAAAAAATGTTCGAAGGAGAGATACAATCAAATGGGAAGATTGGGTCTAACACATCTTTAATGTGATGTTGACAAGCCTGAGGAAATTCACTGGGACCTGAAGTATAATCCAAACCAGCTTTAAGTGAGGTTCTGAAATTGAAAACTATAAAGTGTATCTTATAGACTGATACACAAACTGATGGCTCTTTGAGAGTTTGGCATTAAGCCATCCAAGTACTGAATTTATAGCAGATGGTAAGGGTGTTGCAACTCTCAATCTGCTAGAGGTAATATAAAAAAAAATTAAAATAGACTAATACTAATCTTAAAACCAATGTTAAAGTGATACTTTCTCTTCCTGACACCACTGGTGACCAGGAAAATATGAATGCAAGTGCTGGTCTTTTCTTCCACCAGAGAGCTTTTCTTTTCTCTACTGGATTTACTCACAAAGTGTCTTTTTATAACAGGTTATTTTGATTGCATTTTCTGCGTATAAAACCTTCTTCTGTAAAATATGTGTGGATTTGCATTCCTAGTTTATTATAGTCCTGTTGCTGTTCCTAGTGGGCCTGTAATGTTTACAGGGTGAAAAGAAGAGGGAACTTGTTTGTAGTACTGTATTCTTTGTGTGATTTGACAGAGAATTAGGGAAGGCTAATTTGGGTGTGGAAGTTGTGCATGGCTGGCCTGAGATAACATGCTGTTATTACATCTACAGGGAGGAAGCAGGGAGAAAATCCTTGGAGCTCTATATAAGCAAAGTCAGGATTTTGATGGCAGTGTGTGGAAATTCACGTTTGCTCTCCACCAGAAATTTCTTTCTCCTACAAGTTTTGGAAAAAAGCCATGCAGGAAGTAATGGGGTTTTTTTTCCATGCCAGTGGATCCCAAAACACCTTATAAAAGCATACATTTGTAGCAAAACAAATATGCCTCTGTATGGGCTGCAGCATAAACCACCTAGATAACCATTGCAGAGCAGACTTGCAGACACAAGAATATTTTCTTCTCCCAGACGTTTTTATCCTTATTAAAACAACCTGCATTATCAATGTACCACAGACATAACCAGAATTGTTGAGGTTTGCCAATTAATTTTGTTGGAATAACCTAAGTTAAGGAGGTAACATCAGATTTACCAGTCTGGGTTGTGCACAGTGGTGTCTGGAGCAGTTAAAGCAGTGTGACAGAGAAATGAATTGAGCCCTTTTTTCAACAGAGCTGTGTTTTTAGTGACTTTCACTGTTATAAAATTGAATGACACACTTGTGAATTATGAATTATGGAATTAAGAACTGCAGATCTATGTAGTTCATACCTTAAGGGCTACCTCTACTGTTAAGTTAGAAAGAATCTCCTTGAAAAAACATATTTAAGTCTGACTAATGTTTCATAGGAAGCAGAGACTGTGCTATAGGCGTTTTTATGTGGAACAGAACCTATTAAGCACCTCATGATGTGGAGGCAATTCCAATCACAGGAACAGAATTTTCTAGATTTACTGGCAAAGTTCGTTTCCAATGTTACAACAAGTGGCCACCAGCATACTTTAGAGCCAAAGCAGCGTTCAAGTAGTCCCACCCTGGTAATTTTCTAGCCTGGTTTTGGATGCAGTTACTTAGAATTCCACATCCAGTAAAAAAAGGCAATAACAACTTGCCTGTTCCTTCTTCCTAGTTCAACACTATTGTCTTTCTGGAAAACGTACTCTTGTAACTCGAAGCTATATTAAAGGAAAATGGCCAACGTAATCATCTATTTCTTCTGAATCATATCTTCTTTTAAGAATGCACTGAAAACCAGTAAATGCTGGTTCATTTTGGTCTCCATGACGCACACCAGATAGGGCAGAGTTGACCAGCTGCAGAGAACCTACTGCTAAGCTCAGCCAATAGATTGCTCCATCCTCGAAGCAGATGTTTCTCTTTTAGACTAATGGAACTCTTGCAGACCATATCCCTTCCCAAGAGAAAACACCAGCACAGTTGGAAGCTGGAAGGACTCATCTCAATAACAGAAGCAAGGTGCCAGCAGCATCAGCCACGGTTTATTAATAAAAATCCGTGAACAGAAAAGCAATTGCATTTTGTTTCAGCTTGTTTAAAAGAAAACCCACACAAACCAACCCTATTTCTTCTCTGCATGGCCCTCTTAGATGTAGTGTTTCTTTGTCCTATAGCAATAGACTTCTTTGTGAGAGAAGAGGAAATTAATCTCTTGTTAATTAATCTCTTGTTGTTTGCCTCACTGTTGCTCTGTCAGTCATAAAATGGGAGAACTGAATTTGTGTAAATACTCATTGTTAAAATTCAGATCACAGGTGATAACTGATACTCTGTCTACGTCCTAGGCAAAAATAAGGAGATCTTCATCATCCTTTGAGACCACAGACTGGGTTTGATTTGAGTCATACCTGAAAGTACCTCTTCTAGTGTCAGTCCTTTCATATTTGTTTGTGTCACTGTAAGAAGAGAGAAATGTTCATTGTATTTCTCCAGAGGCTGAATGACAACGAGCAGAGCCAGGCTTCTAAATTAGACTTTGAATAAGAATTGTTTCCAATTCCTGGAAACATTCTCTTTCCTCTTGGGACTTGTACATCCGTTTTTGTCTAGTCAATGGTTCTGAGAGCTACTTTTAAAATGGCAATTAATGCCGGGGTTTCATATCTTATGCAAATGTGACCTGAAACCTGGAGAGCCAAATTTCATAGAAAGGACATAAAAGACAGGAAATTGGGGAAAAGTTTGTATTGCTTCATTTCTGTTTTCCAGAAGTAGTAGCAAAGAACTGAATATCTTCTCTTGGAGAAAATATTTTAAATTTCTGCTAGGTCTGGAACAAACCCTACCTCTATCTCTCTGGGTTTGCTTTTTTTTTTATTTTTTACATTATAACATGGTTGGGTTCAAACTTTACCTCAGTTCTACAGTGCACACATTTCTCCCTGGACAGACACAATGAGGGGGGGTGCTAAGAATTTGATGTAATGGCAAGAAGGCAAGAGTGAGGAAAATTAAGATGTCAGTGTCAGAATAATCCTTTTCAGAGCATTGAGGGAAGGTAGAGCACCCGAGAAAACCTCACCACAAAATGGGAGCTGCTCCTTCTGCCAGCAGCCCAAGTGCTGGGCAGCTTCCTGCTCACTTTTCTTGCTATTCATGCTGAATTTTGGGGCAGGTAACACTTATTAGTACTCAAAAATTCCACTACACAATGAATATTACACTGTGACCACCAGCACCAGCTGTAACCTTTTTTTTGCCCTGGTAAAACCTCTATTACTGATGTCGAGGGAAAGAGTAGAGAAATCAGCATTTTGCATTAGAGTCCAATTGAAGTGGAATAGCAAACAACACCGTGTCTCACATTTCATTGGCCGCATAGAAGTGTTAGCTTTTAATAACATCTTCTTAAGATTATTTATATAGTCTATTTGCCATTATCCGTATCAGTTCATGCCCTCTGTGTATTTTAGATAACATTGTTGTGTTTCCTTTGACTTCACATTTGGTGTGCTGTGAACTTGCCAATAGTGAGAGCAAATCGGGGTTGCCTCTGTCTGATCTCTTCCACAAGCTGTTTATTAAGGAATAACTCATTATTAGAGATTGTAAATTCAGCTTTTACACTGGAGGTCTCTCTAGCTACACTTGCAGGGGCTCTTTGCCCGTGCTTCTTCTGTTTAAAATTGTATTGGTTGTTTAAATGCTGAGAAATCTTTCTAGATTGAAATGAAAGAAGTCAGGTGAAGCTCAGCACCTTTTTCTGACTGATTCTGGGAGATTGTGCAGTGGGCAAACCTGAAATTCCCTAGAGACTGATCTTGCTCAGTTCTGGGACTTAGGCCTGGTTTTCTCTAGAAAACTGGCCACCCACGTGAGCTGTAATCAGATCTAAATTTCTTCTGCCAGTTGTATGGCTCTCCTGACAATTTTTGAGCAGGAGAAGATCCATTTAATACACTAACCAGAGCAGCCTCCTGTGTAAATTTAAGAGCTGGGGTAGGGCATTAGACAAAGCCATCTGAACAAAAAATGTGTATAGAAAAAAACGCTGAAGAGATCACCTAATTGCAACTAAACACTTGGCAAAAAACATGAATGAATATTGGCTGGATTGCTAATGACCTGCTGATGCTGATTGTTAATGATTAAAAATGTAAGCATAAGAAAGAAAAGATGCTTTCAGACCCTGCAAAATCTAAGTAATAGCTGAATCTGCAGAAAGAGGTTCCTGAGCAGATAGGATGCAAGTTATTACAGTTCTCCCTGCCTGCCTAAAAGCAAATATAAAAAAAAAAAAAAGCGTCAAGGACAGAAAACAGCTCTGCCCAGAGTACAGGCATCTCTCAACCATCATATTGGCCTTTTACCTTGTCTGACTCCCCAATAATTTGGGAGTCAAGCCCCTGTAAAGGATTAGTACAGCCCCCTAAGATTTGGAAGGATTAAGAAAAGTATTGTGGTTTTGGTTTCTGGATTTTTTTTCCTCGTTCTGGATCTTAGACTGCACATTGACCCAATGGCCAAATCATAACTGTGAGACTGTGGAACTTTTATTTGTGCTGACAGCAATGCACATGGCATTTTTATTTTTTGTTTTCAGTTTCTAGTGTTAAAAAATATTCTGCAGTGTAGACTTTAATTTGTATTACAAGACAGCCTGCCTCTCCAGAAGAAAAACAATATTTGATGCAAAAATTCCCTTTCAGAAAGGCTTCCAAAAATGAAACAAAGGACACGGACCTGTTGGAGTCAGTCCAGAGGAGGCCACCAGGAGGTTTGTACAGCCAAGGAAAGGTGTTTAGTGTTTCCTGCAGGCTGGGGAGGATTGTGAAAAAAGGAAGCATAGATATGTAATTCTGACTCTTTTTCCTGCCGAGTGCCCTTGGGACAGGGGTTCCATTTCACCAGCCTGTTCCCACTGACACATTTCCACAACTTGCTTGCAGCCCTTTGCTGGTTGCATCTGTGTTTTTGCACTAAATCTTGTCCCCATCCCGAAAGCTCATCTGTTATTCCTCTGCCTGTCCCTCTGATGCCCCTGTCTCTGCTGTCCCTCCTGTCCTTCCTGTCCTCCATTCCTCCTCTTCTCCTTCAGCTGGGTGCTCATCTCCTGCTTTTCCCACATCATTTTGCAGTTTCAGTTTTATTTCCATTGCTTGCTCAACAACTGAGCTTCAAAGTTTGCATCAGAATCCTGTCCTGTTCTGCATTGCTGATATATTGGTTGCTGAGGTCTTTCTGTGAGTGAAATAACAATCCTGTTTGCCCCAAATGGAATTTAAGTGCTTCATAGTGAAGAAAACTTTGTGCTTTTGTGGACTGCAAACGACCAACTGCTTTTTCAGGTCTTTGGTTTTAACAAAGGACACACAGCACAAGAGACTGGAGTAAAAATGGTGTGGACTGGCATGTTGCTGATTTCATTTAAGTACTCTAAATGTGAATACTCTGAAAGACAAAAAGAGTTAAGCTGAGATACCTCTAGGCTTTTGTGATAATGGAGAGCTGAAAGGGAATTTATTTGTGAGTTTCAGGACAGAGTTCACATTTATTCACTTCTTAACCACTCCCATTTCCTTCATCCATTCAGCAGATAAAGCTGCTATCTAAATCAATAGCAGTTAGGCCTAAGATATTTCCTATCATAGTTCTGGAACAAAAATGTTTTCATTTGTTTCAAACTGGAGTAATTTCCACTTCTTAGTGGCAAAACAAATACATATATATACGTGTCTCTATATATGCACATGTACCCAAAGATACACAATGGATTAAGATTAGGTGTATAATGTGAAAAACTGAACTGGAAAGATTAACTATATTAATGAATTTTAGCATGAACCAAAAGTACTAACCTCTAGAGAATGCTATTTGTTCACTGAGCAATTAAAAAAATGAACCTTTTACTATCTTTGCAAAGGGATGTTTGATTTCTGAGATATTTGGAAGATTTATACTTTAATGTATACTTATACAAATTTACATTTCTATTGTCACAGTACTTTAATTCAGTGCTCAGCTGTGTATTTTAAGTGTATCAGTCAGATTGGGTTTCAGTTTAGGGTTTCAGCAGCTACTGTTGCTGTTCTGCTCTTTATCAGAATTATCCTGTGTCTGAGTTAGAGGTCACTTTCTTGCCTTTTCCCTAGAAATTCCCTAGAAAGTTTCTGGAGGTGCTGTACGCCTCTCTAATTTTTCTTTCTACCTTGTCCTGGTGTCTAAATTCCAGAGGAGGATGCCCAGCTCTCCAGCCAGGATAACCCAGCCCAGTCACCCGGAGTTTCTCTTGTCGGAGCACCCACTTAGCCACCTCCCTTGTCCGAATGTCTCAGGGGTGGTGGGCACCCACTTTGCTCCTCACTGAACTCCTGTCACGCTTCTGCAGCTCCGTGGAGTAAATGCACTTTTCCAAACTGCAGTTGGTATCTTATAATTGACTCTGTGCCGTGCCAAAGTCACTGCCCACTCCACCTTTACCTGCCCCCTCTTCTGCTGCTTTTTCCTGTGCATTCCAAGATGCTTCAGTTTATTTACCCACTAAATTCCAAATTCCCTTCATTCGTCATGAACTCATTGAATTGTCTCCAGCAACAACTATTCCCAGTCTTCTCTATATTATAAAATACAAAGCTTAATCAGAGGCTCTTTACTGAGCCGTTCCTGCTCTGATTAGTTTCTTTATTTGCATTCTAATATCCAAGTGTTGTTTTGCTCTTTAGTCTCCATTCCTTTGTCTCACTTTTCACTCCTCTCTGGTTACAGCTGGTTTAATTCAGCAATCAAATCAGGCTCTGAGGTGCAACGAAGTGATTGCCAAAGAACAAGATTCAGGTGAGGTGAACAAAGTTTAGTCCTCCAGCAGCAATGTATTCATGTGCCCTTACCTGGAAAATATGTAACAGAGAGTCAGTCTTTAAAAAGCTGATTTGGTAAAATGAAAGAAATCTCTTTTGATTTCCTGTTACCTGTGAATTTTCAAATGGCTATAACCTGGCCAAATTTGCTGACTTCTCAGAGCATGAATAAACACCAATGTGAAGAGCTGCTCTTCTGTGTCAGGATTGCTGCTCCCATAAGAATGATCTCTCTTGATGGGGAAGAAGGTAAGTAAGCTATTCTTAAAAATAATAATAAATCTCCTTTTTTTCTACTCTAGTTTTTAGTAATGATTGGGCAGTTTTGGCTGGAATCTTACATATCCCCTCCCATTTAACTAAAACAAAAAATCAATCTGAAGCAGAAAATGAGCCTGGAAATTTTCAACCGGAACAGTTGGTTTAGTTATGTTTTAAGTAATGGGAAACAGTGTTTAGTGAACTTTAATAATATAGGTTGTTCCTATTTTACTTATAACAAGAATTTTAGTGTGGAATATGTGTGTGTGTTTCATTAAACACACTAAGCTGAAGTCCTTACTGTTTTTACTATGTAATGAGTATTGTACATTTAAATGTAAGAAATGGATTGAAACTTACTGGAAATCAGGAGAATATGTGAGCTCTCAAGGTGTTTCAGTTTAATAAACCACTTCTGTAGGACGTACTGGATAATAAAATTTGATGCACTTCATAAAACAATGTATATTACAAAAATATACATCATAGTAAAAGCCTGGTGGAAAGAAAGATTTTTTTCTTGCTTTCTTGGGTCTGCCATGGATTTCCTGAGAATGAGCACAATAATTTAGCCCTCTGTTTTCATTTGCCTTATCTTTAAACATTTGTCTATACATAATCCTTTTTCCTCCTGTTTCTTATAAATGCTTCTAAAGCCGGGGTTGTTCTTTAAATGGGCCTGTAGCAACTTGAATGTTTGATGGTCCTACTTTTTTCTCTTGATTACTGGCAGAATTTAAAATCCTGCTGTCAGCTACTTTTTTCTAAACCTTTTCCAATTCCATACGATGACGTGGTTGGCTTGAATTTTGCTTTAAAAGTATCCTAAATAAGCATAATCCCTTGTCTGGGAATCAGAAAAATGACACTATGCTGGTTCTGGGCTCCTTCACCAGCCTGACTGGAGCAGTGTGAGTTTTGTACTTGCAGTGTAAGTGACTGCTATTGGTTTGTTGCAGACAACAGATATTTTGTTAATGCCCTGCAGCCTCTCTGGAACTGACACGATGATGTTTGTTAACACAATTCTGTGGCACACATTCCTGGAATGCTGAGCTGATTGCTGATCCCATAAATACATTTGTGTTACTCATCATGAGGTGTGCCAGGAGCTAAGGGCTGGATGAAAGGGCTTTGTCCAGGATTTAACATACAACTTGTTCAGTGCGCTTGGATACAACTCATTCAGCCCAACAGGTTCAAACAGACACCACAGGAATCGGAGATCACAGGAAACTTCCTTCTGTGGTCCTTTTGTAAGGATCTGCATGTTCATTTAGCTCAAACGGAAAGTCACTAGTCCATGTGTATGTAATTAAATGTCTTTGATAACCTTTAATAGTGAATTACCTCGAGTAGTCTGGAAAAGATTTAGAATGCAGCAATAATAGGGAGCAGGGTGTACAGCACTTTGTTTTCTGTTTAGGCTTGTCAAACCTGACTGCTTGGACCTTTTTTGTCTTTGTGTGCACTTTCCTTATCGATGAAACTTCCTTTGAGCATCAAAGACTCACTTTAGGAAGTCAAAATTCCTGGGTTATTGAAACAGAGCCTTGTTGACTGAGCTGATTCTTTTATTAGACAGGTGAATTTCCCATGGGCTCAGAGCCCTGTGTAACAAAATCACCCTGCTTCCAAAACCATGTGCTTTAGTAAAAACAAAGAAGCATCGTGTTTATCTGAATGTTTCATCTGGGATAAAACAGGCATTAGAAGGGGCCTTCTCCTTTGTGTGCTAAATGTCTGCTACAGCATAACATTTTCAGCATTACCTTACCAACCCAAACGTTTGGAAGGAAAAAAATTGATTCTCTAGGCATAGGTTTGGAACTCCACTTAGCCGTGGGGGAGTGGGATCAAAATGTCCTTTGTGGATGTAATTTGGAGATACACAGGAGTCTCCAGAGGTTTTACAGATCGGCGGCTGACACCGTAACGAGATAATTGGTCAGGAGGTGTTCCAAGCCACATGAAAAGGAAGCTTGAGAAAACAGCCACAGGGAGCTCCTACAGACTTTGATTTGGCACTGAAAGCTTTTGGCCATTGTGAGGGTAATTCTTGGCGTTGTCATGGAACAGACTCAGGGTGAGTTGTCCTGAGGGGTTTGGTTTCTGCAGCTTCAGGAGCAAGCAGGAATATGCTGCAATATGTTCAAACCACGGTACTCTGAACTCGAACCTGGAGGGGGAAGCAAGCAGAAGATCCTAAGTCTCAAGCAGGTGAACAAACTGAAAATCACTGAAATATTTGCAGCTGAGTCTTGTGTCCTTAACGAAATCTAATTGTTGAGAACGTGTCCTTTGGAGATACCTGTGTTGATCTGGTATCAAATTCGTGCCAAGCTAACCAAGGTGTTTCCCTTCAGAGTGGTCTCAGGAAAGCAGTGCCTCGTGGAGATTTCTGGTCATGCTTCAGTCACTCTGTTTCATCAGAAGGAAGAAGAAAAGGTTAATTTGTGGCCAGGCATCTTTTGTGGTCCTCTTTTGTTCTCTGGCTTTTCTTTCTGTATTTTCTTTAGGTCTTTCCTCAGGGAAACCATGAGGCTGTATTCTTATGCAGGTTGGTTTAATCTATAGATGAAAGTTTCTGGTTTAATCCATAGATGAAAGTTTCCATATATTTTTCCCCAAATTACTGACTAGTTATAACACCTCTCCATTCTGAGGCAGAAATCCAGGAGACAAAGTGGTTCCCAGCAAAGTTGTTTCCCTGATGTATTTTCTTGGGATCTGTTCCATCTTCTGAGGTGAGCTAGCTTTGAGTTTGCTGCAGTTGTATTAGTTTTAGATAATTTTGTTTGTGATATTTGATAGGAACTAAAGGAAAATCGAGAAGCTGAAGCCAATTTAAGTGAGTTCTCACACAGACAAAAAAATGGTCCCAGCCTGGAAAACCTTGCAAGCTTAAGTGCAGGACTAAAGGTAAAATTATGTGACAAATATATGGCAGTGAGAATACCTTGTAGTATGACACCTGCTTCATTTTATGTCCAGTGCTTGTAGGTGATTTGATATCTCTGAGGATGGCTTGCATGCCATCCACATGCCACAGGAGATTGTCCAGTAAAATAAGTGTGAGTTTAGAAGTGAGCCATCGTGGTGTATCTGCTAGAGAAACAAGGACAGGAGCTACAGCTTTACTTTGTGCTACTTTACACAACTTTACAGCTTCAAAATTACTTTGAAAAGAAAATGTTACTTAGTTTTTGCTGAGGTTTGAAGTCAAAAATCCCCCATAGTTAATGTGAATGTTCTAAAATATTCAAAGGTATAAATATCAGTTATATGTTACCTGTATATATTTTGGCAGAAATCCCTTTCAGGTGCCATAGATTTAATCTTATCAGAGGAAAGGAACCACAGAGAGCTGTTATCTTACAGTCCTGTTCTATTAAGTGACTTTTATCAAGTTTCCTTTTCTTTCCCCATAGTATTGAGATTTAATTCCACCCCTGCCCACATCAGCCAAGTGAGACTACAAGTTTGGGCAAACATTTAATAAAAAAACACTTCTTTTTATCTAAAGAAACTTTTTGTATGCTATATATCTAAGAAATTTTGCTTCTGAGTGAGGGAATTTGGTTTTAGCTAAACTGGCTATGGGCTTTGTTGTTTTTTTTTTTTCCTAAAAGAGAACTTGTGGCTTGTTTGTGGTTTTTCATTTGTTTGTTTCCTGATTCTAAGGCAACTCTTGCATCCGTATTGATCTTGGGCTTTGAGTGGTTGAATTTAGGGAGCCTGTGAGACCCTTTATGGATCCAAATTTCCAGTCCATTTCTCACTTAACCAGAACTCCTGGATGGACCAGAGCTTAGCACAGCAAAAAGCAAGAGAAGTTAAGTAATTGGAAGAGGAGTATCCTCAGGTTATAAAATGTCACTCAGGAGTGTACAGACTGTTCTCTTTTCTGTGAGATGTTGTATTTCTTTAATAATGAAATCTTGGATCATTTACTTCACACTTAGAAACTCTTCTTTTCCAATTAAAAAAACCAGTATATCTCTTTGACCTATACAAATTCTTATTTACTTTCTCAGGCACCATGTACTGGGAAGAGTCTTTATGGTATCTATTTTTAAAATGACAAATAGGGCTTTATTCTCGGCAGATACCCATCAAATTTTAAGCTACCTTATGACAATTGTGATGATAAGGAAGCTTACATCTGTGTTAACACTACTGTTGTCTGTGTCCTGGGGTTTTTGGTTTGGTTGGGCTTTTTTTTTTAAGAAATCTTTAGATTTTATGTGGGCAGAACTAGACCTCAGAGTCAATTTTGTGCCACTGCTACTCCTCAAGCAAATGCATTTCTCCATTTTCCCATTTTATTCATCTGAATGCTGAGTGCAAGAAAACTGCATCTTACCCTAATGTCTCTGAAGGTATTGATTTTTTAAAATAGTGATATAAATACACACAGACACACAAGAAGTTATAATATATGAATTAAAGGCTAAGCAAGTTACATGTTCCTTAAGCTGTAAGGAACCTTGTAGCTGACATGAGCTGTCAATATTGGTGCACTCAAAAAAGAAATTTGAAAGCCAAAGTTTCATGCTTCATTCTTAATAGGAGAAAACTAGACTTCCAATTTTTCTGAGTTCTTGAAATTACTTATTTAAAGATTGCTGCTGTTTGCAAATTGGATCCAATTTATGAGGTTCTTAGGCCAGTTATCTTTGTGACATCATTTTCTTCTTGTTCTTACTGACATGAATAAGTAGCTTTAAATTGCGCTGAATTGAAAATCAGTTTTAAATTAAGCCATCCAGGTTGAATAAATAGCAATAAACTACAGACAAGCAACCAAAGATGAGTCAGACATGATGTGAGGAGTCATTCAGTGTAGAACACATCCGTTTGAATTGTACAGAAATGTCAGGTTTTTAAGCAGAACTTCATGTGAAAGTACATTAGGAGTTATCAGAACTATTGGGAGTTTCTGTTTGGCTATATCTATATTTTTAATAAGTGCATGTAAACATTGTAAGAATGATCACTATGCCTTTCTTTGCAAATGATTTTCAGGATATTTGAAAGAAAAGTCATCTTGAAAGTATTTTCAGCTACATTTGCACGAGGGCTGATGCCATTTTTGGGTGTTGCTGTTTTGGCACTCCTGCAGCTGAGAGCCCCCAGCCACTGGAACTCAGAGGGTGTAAATTTTTTTTTTTTTTAAATAGGGAAGAGTGAAATTCTTTGGGAAGAATATGGGTTGGAATTTACTTTAGATTGTGATTGTGCAATTATTTTTCAAATAAGAAACTAAGAAATCCAGGCTGCTGGCAGTCAGATAAGGTGTCACTCATGTCCCTTTCTCTTGAAAATTTGGGGGTCACCACTGACTATCATGAATTTTACAAGTGATCTACTTTCTAAAGTTATTGGCTTGTAAATGTGCTCACGTGAAAAGGTGTGATTAAATATAGTCCATGCCCTGGGGCAATCGAGGATATTCCTGGATGAAGGGAAAATCAAACTAATGGTGAACCAGCCCCTAGCAATTTCCTGGTATGTTGCTTAAAAACAGACATGATTTTATTTCCTTTCTGAATATCAGGATAATTGCACATTTCTGGAAGGGCTGATCTTCATAATGGAGAGTTAAATATGTGTTCAGATCAGAATTTAAAAGAATCCGTAGTTCAGTGGGAGAGGCTGCAAGCTTTTAATTAGGCATCTTGTAGAATAAGGATGGAAACACAAATCCAGGTATTCATAAGATTGATCATTGTGTCCTTCAGGATTAGTATTAGATCGAGGGGCCCTTTCTGAGCTTAGTTTTATTCTGTTATCTATTAATTCTGTTACGAGTAACCAAAAAAGTGTATTATTCCTTCTGGATTTTCAGAATGATATGCAGTTTAAAATATCAAATATGTAAATATTTTCACAATTAAAATCATTTCAATACAGACAAATATAATTTTAAACACTTGATTTACAAATGCTTTTCCACCAAGAAATGGTGACCACAAAGACCACAGAATCTGAGTCTTCAAAACCTACATAAAACATAGAAGAGGCTTCATTTTAACTGGGATAATGATTTTAAAAGAAAAGTGGTATAAAAGCTAAATGTTGGCAGGGGGAGAATGTTCTTTGGGCCTCACCTGGTTTTTATCAGAACAATCGGGCTCCTGACAGTGCCTGACCATGGCATTGTCATTTCTGTGAATTACCTGGCTGCCTGCAATGTCTCTGTTTCCAGGAAAAACCATCTCAAAGATACTGTAAGAAAGCTAATTTACATTAATTATCAAACATCTTATGTAAATTAAGTGGATTCCGAATATCTGGGAGTATTTTAGGCATAGAGAGCTCATCTATCATTAATCTACTCAATTTAATTGTTGAGTAGACTACTCAAAAATTGCTACTCACTTCTCAAATAATTGTATTTTTGGTGTATTTTTTTTGCTCTCTAGTGTTAGACAGTTTTCCCTAACTTTTCTGATAATCACAGAGACTGACATGCATTTTGTCATCATGTGTGAGTTACAATTTTTAAATTAAATGTTAAAAATAAATATCAATTTCTTTGCCCTGGCAGAACAGCCTTCCACCCCTAAAAATATTTTTTCACACATATTTTATTCTCAGCCATGTCAATCCTTGTTCTTAAAAATGTACAGCATTTACTCATCCTGTCCATAGCACTGTGAGTTCTTTACAAGGTAATGTGTCTTGTGTTTGCTTTTACATCTGGAAAATATTATCTGTACCAATCTTTTATTTTTCCTTAACTCACAGTAATACACCATTCACTGTGAGGTGAATTGTTACTTTTTAAATAAAATGCATAATTTTTTATAATTTTTTTATAAATTATTTAATTAAAAGAACAGAAGGACTCATCTTGGATTTTAATTTGTCTATGTCCAAGAATATCATCACCTGGTCTTAGAGGTGGTGGCTGATTCCTGTGAAATTAGAAAATCAGTCACGTTGTGTCTGTGTTGTGCTGATTCCAGGGAAGTTGGTTTGGAACCAGAAGGGAAATGTATGGAAATCTTTGTCGTAGCATCATTCCCATAACAGACATCAAAATAGAGTCTTCTTTGGTTTTGGAGGGGATATTAGTATAGCAGTAAAAAGTTACAATAATCTGTTTTGATCAGCATAACCTGTAGGGTTTTTGTGGGTTTTTATTTTGGTTTGAGATCTTTTTTTTTTTGGTGAAAACTGCAGCAGGTGAATGAGAAATAATGTGCAACAATGAGGGTTTACTTGAAATGAAGCATTTATCTATCAACAATTAGAGAAAGCATAGGACTTGCAAATAATTTCCCCTCTTTTTGTCTCTTCTCTTGATGGTCACACGCTTCAGGCTGCTTTGTCTTTTTATGAATTTTGAGAGTCAACCTTTCCCACACATCATTTGCGTGTTTTTGAAGGTTTTTCCACCTTTTGAGCATCATGGTTTTCTAATGCCGACAGATTTCTGCAAGTTCCTGATATGATGACTCTTAATTAGGACTGGACAAGACCTAATTGAAGCAGTGCAACTGTTAAGTTTAAGTTTATCAAATTCCAGACGTGGGGTCTGTCACGTCAGGGAAGTCCAGTTGTACCCCCATTGTACCCCGACTGTCTGAAAGCAGCAGAATCAGCTATCAAGAAGCTCTGTAATAGGTAATTTTAAATTCCTGTGAAAATGTCCATCTCATGCAGTGTGGGCGTGGTTCCATTGTCCATAAACTTTTGTTGTTCTTATGATCCGTACGAAATTAATTACAACTTGTACCAAAAAGCTACATCTCTACTTTTGAATGTGAATTTGGACCACTTAGGGATGGGCAAAAGGTAAACTCCACTTTGTGGGGAAAAAGGACTCTGAGTAGGCTCCATCTGTCTACAGTCCCTGTGTATATTTTCTAGTAATTACAGTTACCCTACTCCTTGTGGAGGACAGCTATGTATGAACCATACAGAAATATTTAGTTGTATTCAAATAACAAAAGCAAAGAGTTTTCTGCAGCTGCTTCTGGGCCTCTTTAGACCACACTGTCTGGGCCTGTTGGTCATTTTTGTAGTTACAAGAGTCTTACACCGTGGGTAATATCATATAAAATATACCAAAAGCAGCTTTTTGAATAAAAAATGTACTTCACAATATTTAGCCAAAAAAAGGTAGATAATCTTTGTTTCATCGGCCTTCAAAAGGTTAATCTGGAACCAAGGAAAAGCAATATAAATAATAAATACAAATCTTATTATGCTGAAGAATGGAGCTTTCGTGGGCTTTTTTGTTAATTTTTTAATTAACAAATGGTAAACACATATGATGCCAGCTGCCACAAATAACAATAAAGTTGAGGTGTTTGTGTGGGGATTTTGTGAACTTCTTAAGAAGTACCAAATTTGGATCAAAGCTGTTTCTGTGTGTGGTGCTAACCACTGTAATTACTGTTTGATACACAGAGCAATAAATGCAAGACTAGTTCCTTCTTTTTCCTTCCATATTTTTGCTGTTTTCACGTGTCTAGGAACATTTTTTTTAGGTAATGATTTATAAGCTGTAAGCTAAAGGAGACAAGCAACATCATGAACTAGATTCTCTTCCTGGGCATAGAAAATCACTTCCCCATTGTCCCAAAGAGTGGAATTGACCCTCGTAGCTCTTGTCTCCAGTTAATCAATCTTTTTCCTACGTTTTGAGGCCAGGCAGTGAACTCAGCTTCACTGTGGCAGAAACAAGGCAGAGCTGTGGAGTGCCTGAAAGTCACAAGGAGAAATGTCCTCGCTGCAAGCTGAGGCTGACATGTTATGTTATGATATGTGATATATAGGATATATATCACGTGTTATGATATTGGCTGCAGTGTGAAACTGCCCACGGTTCAGTTTTAAAGATCCTTACTTTTAGTATATTGATGGCTAACTCAGAATCCTAGAAATCTTCTTGCTTTTCCATCCAGCTAGTCTAAACCATCCGTGACAGAGTTGTCTAATCTGCTCTTGAAGAAGAGTCCTGTTTTAGTAAACTGGTCCCACATTTCACTGTCCTTGCTGTTAGAAAGTTTTAATCTTGTGTCAACACTTAACTGTCCTTCCTGGCAATGTAAAGCTCGTTATTTCTTGCCCTGTTACAGAAGAAAAAATAAAAAAAATACTCTTTGTTTTGTTTTGTTACTTTTTATGTATTTTCAGGCTGCAGTTTGTCTCAAAGATCTCTCCTATTCGAGTGCTTTGGTCACTTAACCTTTCCTTAGGGGCCAGGCTTGCAGCTGCTGTCGTGGTGGCAGTGAAAGCCTCTCTCAGAATTGTTGCTTAGTGCTCCTCCGTGCTGCTGCCTCGCAGGTGCACAAAAACCCTGTCAGGAGAGATTCAAGGCTGAATGGATGTGACGTGCTGACGTCAATGACCCAGGCTTCAAAACAACTTTATAACCTGGAGAAAACAGAACAAGTCCATAAAAGCTGTGGGAGTGAAATCTGTTGGTTTCTCAGCGCTGTGTGATCCCTCCTCAAACACAGGCAGCCCCCGCAGCTTGCTCAGCCTCCAGCTACTCATTACACCTTCAGGCTTGACTCTTCCCTCAAGGCAGCAGACAGAAATATGTGCTCAAAGCACCTCTTTTTTCCTTGCTGGAAACCCTTCTGGATGTGTTTTCTTGCACTCCTTCAAGGCAGTGACAGTGACAGGCTCATTCTCTCTGGCGTATGACAAATAAATACAGTCCAGTTGCTGCCTTCTTTTGGATGTCCTCTGGTGGCTTTATGTCCACCCCAATCTTGTGTGACTGAGAATTTGTGACCATCTTGCACATGGCAGCTGGCTGAGACCTGGAAAACAGAAGCTGTTGAGGAAGGGTTTTCCAGACCACCTAATTCTTACCAGCCACCTTTGTTTTTCCTTGGAGCCTGCTGTTGTACATTCATTTTAAACCTGCATCGCTGCCAATAAAAGGTGTGGGTTTCCTCCACCCCTAGCCACAGATCCTTCTCTGTGTTGATATATCATCTGAGGGGTGAGCAAGATCACTGGACTGATCCAGCTGAAAGCGAATTCAGCAACAAAACTAAATGATTTTTCTGCACAACATCTGCTTTGCAGTGGGATGGCACCAGCACCACTGGAGGAATAAAGAATAAATTGGGGCTGGCACAGGGCCGAGCATGCAGAGCAGCAGCCCAGGCTTGACTGAGGTCACTGACCAGCCTTGGAGGGAGCTGATCACTTTTTATCTCAGCCAGATTATTAAATCTCAACCTTGCCTCCTCAGCAGAGTTGTTCGGTGGTTTAGGCTTCCTCCTCCACTGGTGTGTGGGACCTGTGCTCTCAATGCCACCACGCTGTTGTATTTTTAGGCAGGATATCACTTTATTCTGCCTATCCCAGCACACCTCTATCACTGGGAGTGCTGTTTCAAATGTGATGCTCCCCACAGCTCTGCATCCTCACAATTTGGTTTTCTGGGTTCATTTCTTCCTAGGTTGTCCATGCCTTTGGAGCTCATAACTGAGGCTGGTCTTCAACGTGAGCTCCGTAGGTTCAGCAACAACACAAGCAGCAGCTTGAGAAGGGGACAATTCCACATTTGAACCTTTTTGGACACCAGCACGTGCACCAAACCAGTTCTGCTGAAGTGCCACGTCTCAGGGCAAGCAAAAGAAACACTGCACCCCTACACCAGCCTGGGTGCCTTGCACAGGGCTTGAAGTTTATGCACAGAGTTCTGTCTTTGCTGAAGCTGGGTTTAACTGCGTGACCCTTCATGGGAGATGTGACCAAGCCAGCAGCTGAGGCCACACTTGAATTTTCAGCACAGCACCCCGGTCGCAGGATGTTGGTTCCTTTTTGCATCCTTATTTCTGCAGCTGTGTGTTCTGGATCCCATGGGACTGCCTTCCCAGGGCCAGGGAATTCAGTTAATGTTCCTGTGCTCCCTATCTAACAGAGTGTACTGTCCAATAACACGTGATATTTTTCACCCCTGCTTTCCAAATTGTTACATTTCACTAATCCCCTCCTGCTTGCACTGGTAACAAAACAAAACCACTCTCAAGTCTGTCGCTGCATAATTTTTCTTATCAAAGTCCTTTTCCCATAAAACCTTATGTTGAAATATTCAACAACCTTAGGAAAGCATGTGACTTCCCCTCCTCAATTACTGCCTGCCAGAAGTTGGCTTTTCTGTTTAAAATGAGACCTTTAGACCGTTTGGGGTTTATCTACAATAAGCCCACAGATGAGGTTCCTCCTTGACCCTGCAGCTGATTGTGAAACTGTCACAGGGAGAGAGTTATGCACTTCAAGAAGACATAAATCACGAGTTAATCATAATCAAACTGCGGAAGTAAGGCAGGAATCAGTTAAAGGCACAAAACCAATCTAGCAGCCATTACAGCTGCTCGTTTTGCAAATCCATCATTTGGAAAAAGATAAGCATCCAAGGAAAAACAAATGCCTCTTGCTTGAATGCACACAATTTCCAATATAGAGGTGGTTGCCTTGAAATCACAGCTCTAATTTAATTTGCTTTATTCAAAACATTAATTAGAGGTGAGGATGGAGGAGGGAAGGGGTTGTTTTGAGTTTGGGGGGCATTCTGTTGGGCTTGTCTGGTACGTCTTTGGTTTGGACTTTCTTTGGGGGTATTTTGAGGTTTTTTGTTTCTTTTTTTTTTTTTTTTGGTCTTACTTATAAAGTTCTCTGTCCCACCTGACCCAACAGAGATTATCACAAAAGAAGGTTTTCCAGTCTTCTAAAAATCTATTAGATATTGGACTGAATAAGCACAGACCTGGGCTCAGAGGCGATATGCAAAATTCAAACCTGAGTTATCAGTTGTCAGATGAAAGTCTAAATGCAAAACCTTCTTGACTCAGATTATATATATATATAAAATATATTATATATATATATATATAAAATATATATATAATAATACATATATTCCCTTATAGGAGTTTTTGTCAATAGTTTTCCTGTGGCTGTTACTTAAGAACAAGTGTAGTATTGCTCTAGACAAACAAAACTACAGGAAACAGGTCTTGGCACAAAAATTACTTGCTGCTTGATTGAAGTGGAGGGAGCTAAAGGGGTGGGAATTCAGTTTCACAGTGAGATAAAACAAAACCCATTACCTTTATGTATTTATTTTATGTTAGGGTTTGGTGGGCTTTGGTTGGTTAATTGGGATGGGAGGTTTGGGGTTTTTTTCTGGTGGGGTTTCTTTTTGTTTGGTGTAGAGAGGGACAAAAGGAGGTTGGAAGAAAAACAAGAGATCAAGAATAAAGACTTCAACCTGTCTGCCTTATCCAGGGTGAATGCCAGAATCAGCTGTAGTATTGTCTTCTCTGGCTTATTTTTTAAAACTATTTTAAAAATAGTTCAGTTTTAGTGGAATGTAGCCTGGAGAGGAGGGTTGGGACCCATGTCCAAGGTGAATATTCCATGGAAACTTGAGTGTGGGAGCATTTCACATTGAGGCCCGCTGGGTGTTAGCTCTTTACACAGAATGAAAGGTCTGCAGTAGGAGATGGAGAGCAGCCCCCAGTAAGACTGATATAACCTCAGCCGTGTGGTACACTGGCATTAAAGCAATTTCTGTGGAGACATTGACTTTTGTCCAGAAAAAGGGGAAACTAAAACTTGCTCGTGTTATGGAAGTGCCTTAAGCACTGAATTTCTCTGCTATTATTTTTCTTCTCTGTGCCTCTCATCCTCTCTCTGTTTTATTTAATTTGGGGTTTTAACTGGAAATTCCATTTTTCTTGATGCAACTTGCTTTGTGTCTGGTACTGTTCCACGAAAAGTTTTGTTCTTCATACACTGAGAGTTTGTGGTGAAATAATTTTGTTAGAAACCCCCTTATAAAGCTGTAAAAGGCACACTGCATCCCAGAGCTCTTCTGCACAGGAGAGAATGAACACTGCTGTGCTCTGCTCCTGATGGTCCTCAACTCTAATTAAAGATGCTTTGCCATCTGTGAAACAGTTCCAGCAAGAAATGTGAAGGCAACTCCAATTGTATTACAATCACTTCTAGCCCAAATGTTCCTTTAATGGCTCTTTTGTCTAATTTGGGACTAAAATCCTCCGTGCAAAGAGTTTTGGGGCATGGCCCTTTCTGAAATGTGTGGATTAGTGTTCTGTGGTGTTCAGGAAATCAGACTAGATGACCACAGTGCTGCCTTCTGGTCATAGCTCCAGGTCAAAGTTTATAACTTACCTTTTCCATACCCTTTTCTCCTACCACTTTCAAAGTGTGAAATCCAGGTGTGACACTGTGCAAGGGCTCTGTCAGGAACATCTTTGTCATCCTCTTTTTTTTGATATATTTTTCAGCTACCACTTCCCAGAAACTCTCTGGGATAACAATATCTGTAGTGGAGGTTTATCATGCAGGAGAATATGCTCAGCTAAGGTGCCACAGTTGTGTTTTATTTTGGTTTGGGTTTTTTTATCTTAAAAATCCCCAAAAACTCAACAAAACAACCAAAAAATCCCAAAACAATGTTTTCCCTCTTCCAACCCCTACCAAGAGACTCTGCCTTCTCAGGGAGACTTCTCAAGCAAAAAATATCATCTATCATTTCAGAGGATGGTTTAAAAACTTGCAGAAAAGCAGAGCTTTCCTGTGATGGTCTCCAGCACTGGTGAGCAGCAGATGGTGCTGAGGAAAGTAGAGGTTTTCACAAAACCATGAGTGGCTGTGGTTATTGGGTGTATTTCTTTCTCCCCATCATCCAAAGCAATCTTTATTTCACCTGCTGCATTGATGCCAAATGGCAGGAGGGAACCTTCCCCAGCCATCACCCACTGGGGATGGAAAAGTTATAGCTCTGTTCCCCGACCAGGTATTTAATATTCCCTGGGGAATGCCAGGTTCTGCACTTGTTTTAACATCTGCATCTACTGTAAAACTCCAGATCCAGCTTAAGGCATTTTGAAAAGTGCATCCTATTGCCCTGTGGGGTAGGAGTTGGACTAGACAAACACAGCTATATCCCCAAACCCTCGATTTTGCCTTGCACAGGTTTGCCAGAAAGGTTTCCACCTTTGGCTTGCACTGACAATGATCTTATTTTCTGACTGTACAATACATTGCAGGCAGAACTGAACAAGTAGATTAAAAAATTTGAAAGCACTTGTGACATCAAGGGATAGATTAAATCACCAAGACAATTGAATCATATTTTCAATAGAAGATAACATTGCAAAATGATTAAAGCCATAGGCCATTTCAGCTGCCTTATGTCCTCTGCTTCAAAATATTGAGGGCAAAGTACCCGAGGCCTCTGCTGCTCAAAATGTCACTTTGAATAGCTGTCTAGGGCTATCAAGTCTCCCCTGGAAGTAGAACATAAAAAACCTTCAGTGTGAATCAAAGTTGAAGCACGGAGTGGTCTCATTTTCCATAGAGGCTGATCCAAAGTACTTGGTGGAAAGGGGATGGGTGACAGCCTCATGGTTGTTTATAAGAACTGCTATTTTATTTTAGCTCAGATGTTGTTAGTCCTGATGGTTATTTAACTTACTGTATTACCAGATATCTGGGTACCACTAATCCATCACCACAGAAATCCCTTCTTGTACCTGAGAGAAAACAACCCAAAAACACATCAGAATCAGAGCTACTGGGGAAAGAGCAGATCTGAGATGCTGCCAGGGAGTCCCCTGGGAGACAGGAGAAGGCAAAAGGAGGTGGCTACTGCAGGTAGAACCAACCCATCTGGAGATCTTTCAGCTGGGCTTGTGTCCCTGCTCTTCACTTGGCTGGAAAGAAGTGAAAATGGTGTCCCAGAGTCAGCCCTGAGGCTGTTGTGCTGATTTGGGTTAGGCCATGTAAACATACTTTCAGTTCCATGCAAATTCTTCCTGTGCCAACAAGCAAGCCATCCACCTTCCCTGCTCTAGGGTATGTAGATAAAAGCCTCTCCATTATCTCAGCATTGACTTAAATTAAAGAGTGGGAGGTTCTGTTCTAGGATATTTTTTTTCCAAGTTTTCTGCTGACATAATAGAGACCGGATACTCCTGGAAAGGGAGAAAAAGATTGTCTTTTAGAAAGCAAATGTAATTAGGAAAGTCTGTGGAGGAAATTATCTGATGGGTTTTTCCTTTCTTGGATTCTTCTTGATTCTCAGAAAATTATTTCTTTCTGTTGACTGGGATAGTATTATTGTCTTACAGAAGGCTCACCAGACCTTATTTATTATTTGCTTTTCTATGACTCTAAGAGATATGATATCTACGAGCTATTTTCTTAGCTATTAAGGTAACCCTTCTAAAAACACTGGATATTCAGCAGTGCTTAACCATGTATACACCCAGCTGCTTGTCTGTGCAATGAAAAATTAGTTTAGTGTTTTGGTAAGTGACAGAAGAGCCATCTACATATTTCAAACCAAAATGACAAAATAACTTGACATATTTCCTTAGCAGGATCACATGGAATGAAAAATGTTTTATGGAGGAAATATTTTAAGCTATAAAATTTTCTGTTTGTTTTTTTCTGCCTACTAAGATAACAGCAGAATGTTTTGTCTACACGTAACCAGTCTTCATTAGCTGCTGGAAAATGTAATATTGATTCAAACTTCTTGGAACTTCAGCTCAAAAAAGAGATAATTTATAATGCTTTGGATGGGAAGTTTCCGAGAAAGGAACTTCCTCTAATAAGAGAGGGTATATTGGCTTTCTTCTTTTTAATTTTTTAGGGTTTTTGGTGTTTAGAATATGCTTTACATTAGTATAGTATACAGTAGTTTGTGTGTTACTTTTTGTTGGATTTATTTCCATCTATATGCTTAGACCTCTTATTTAAACTGTTGGTACTATTAACCACCAGCAATATAACTAATTACCTTTATTATGGTAAGACCTAGATGCCATTTACAAATACGATTTTGTTTCACTAGATTCTGTATAAACAGGCTAAGGCAATCCACGGCTGAAGACTTCACAGTTTCAGTATCCCACAGAACAATATATTATATTAAACAAGGAGATAAACATTACATAGGGACAGCAGATTTTTTTGATTTGGTTCACTTAATTTGATTTGGTTTATTTAATTTGTTTAAATATTAAGTAAGTGGTGCTCAGTAAAAAATGGAAGGAGATTATTTGATTAGGAAAACAAACAACAGGAGAGATGAGAGGGGAAGCACTGGAGTGAATTCAGCAGGGATAAGAGAAAGGGAAGTAAGGCAGGCAGGTGCACTAAGGGCTAAAGTGAAGCATCAAAGAGAAAGTTGGGAGGAAATATATGGATTGAAAACTGTAGTAAAATTCCTGAAGACATCATAATATCACATAGCACGTGATATTATCAGTAGGTGTTGTGCTGGTCAGTCTCCAGGTGACTGTGGGGTTTTCTATTAAATGTGAGGGACAAGACCAGCATAAAGAGATTTGACATCAGGACTCCAGAAAGAACTTAAATTCACTCCTCTTACCCTCTTTGTAACTGAGGTCCTTGGTACCTGCACCTTGCCCTGGTAAGGGAAAGCAAGGGAAGCTCTCATCTGTTAGAGAACAGTTCTGTTTTCCATCACATCTCATACTTCAGTGGTCACTTCCATGCCTCTAATTAAAACACTGGCCATAACAACATGAAAACCAGATGTGACCTTCGACATTGATAGTGGTTCAATTAGTAGCTAGTCCATGGCTGTATGAATATTTGGAAAAGTTAGTTGTTACCCTATACTGCTGTTAGAGAGGAAATTCTAATCTGGAGTCTGGTCTTTCACAAAATTTTTAAATGAAGTTGAGCCTGTGCCATCTGCCAGCCTTCCATGTTACTATTCACATAAATTGATACATAATTCAGGTTTTATGCTAGATACTCACCTCGAGGCATTTCTTCACAGGTTCCAAGGAGGACATAGGTTATCTCTTGCTGTAGTCACTGTATCATCATTATTCTTTTAGAACAAAAGCCTGAAGGAAAAACAGTTAAATACATTTCCTGTCATAAACCTGAAATCTTGAGCCAGTACCTTAAAATGCAAGAACAAGTCATTAAAAACTGCCCACAAACATGAAACAACTGTTTTAATTTGTTGCCAAAACCAGTTTATAAGATTAAGATAGCTGACTGACTTTCCTTTTTCTGGTCTGAGGTTTGCTGAGCGGAGTGTCTTTGTGTCACTGGTTTAAGAGCCTGACCTTTAGTTATGAGAAATCTTTTTTTTGTTGTTCTTATGAACAATGTTCTTTCTGTTCTTATGTTCTTGGCCTACAAGAGAGACAGCCTGGAGAATGGAAGACTTTGGGGAAACCCTAAAGAGGGCCTACAAGAGAGATGGAGAGGGGCTTTCTATAAGGGCATGTAGTGATAGGACATGGGGGAATGGCTTCAAACTGACAGAGAGCAGGTTTAGATTGGATATGAGGAAAAAATTCTTTGCTGTGAGGGTGGTGAGGCCCTGGCACAGGGTGCCCAGAGAAACTTGGGGCGTCCCATCCCTGGAAGAGTTCAAGGCCAGGCTGGATGGGGCTTGGAGCAACCTGGGATAGTGGAAGATGTCCCTGCCCATGGCAGGGGTTGGAACAAGAGGATCTTTAATGTCCTTTCAAACCCAAACCATTCTGTGATTCTGCAATTCTGTGGTTTCTACCCCAGAGATCTGGCATCTTTAGTAATTGTTCAGCTACTCCTACAATGTTGTAAAAATGAATTTATGTTTGCAGAGGGCTCTGAGATGAAAGGTTCTGAATAAGTACAAAGTATAATTATTAGCTAGTGTTTAACAAGGTTTTATGATTATCACATTACCTGTGTAAACAGTATTTACTTTAGAGTTAATACAGGGTGAGATCTGGGCATCCCACAACACCTTTTTCCACTTCAACTGAACCTCATCTGGGAACATTTGAGATCTTTGTCTTTAGTTTGATGCAGCTCACTCCAAAACTCTCAAATGAGGCTACTTTGTTGATAAAACATTGTTTACTTAAATCTTGGAAACAGTCAGGAAAGAACCACTTGATTTCAACAGCTGCTTTTACAAGGGTATCTTGGCAAGAAGCAGTCATTTGTTGAACCATCAACACAGAATTAACAAGTGAAGGTACTCTTAAAAATTTCTTATGGTTCTCTAAAGAAATGTGTATTTAAAAGGAAATCTCTAAGTTTGACGTGTTTATGTGCCCTGTAGTACACACTACAGAAATCTATTTCTGGCTCAGCTCAGCAATTCTCGGGTTTCTGAGGAGTTCTGCAGTAACTGGGTGCTTAATTCCTCCTGGCTGTTGGGATGTGACCACCCCAGGAGCAGGCTATAGGCACATCCCTGACAGCAGTCAACTTGTAATTACTTTGCTTGAGGATTTTTGTTTGTGGTTCCAACTATCATTGTGGATGCAATTCGTGCACTTCATATTTTAAAGGAGTTATTTAAGGCAATAAAATTCAGCAGGTAACAGAGGTACACTTTAAATGACATGAATATTGTGATCACACATGCACGTTGATCTCGCTGTTCCATCTCACACTGTAACTTGTTGCTGACTGTATTTATTTAAGATTTGTGTCATAGTTTTGATGGCAATAAGAACTCAGAAAACCTTTCTGCACCTTGTCAGAATGGACACTCAGAAATTTCTGCTTAAATGTCTTTAAGTTCATCTGAGCTTTTCTATAAACTATGTAAGCTGTTTCTTACCTCATTACTTAGGGAGAAAAAGAGTTCTGTTTTAACCCAGCTGCACAGGTGTTAGAGAGAAAAAAAAATTGTAAAAAGAAAAATAAAAAGGCTGATTTAAAAGCTTATAGAGTCAAAGAGAATTTGCTAGCTTTCAGTATTTCACAGTACTTACCAAGAAGGTCATCCTGTGTCTTCCTCTGTGTTTGAAACCTGTCCAATTTCCATTCTGATGCAGCTGCTT
>VZRO01007137.1:214014-303978 GCA_013397915.1 Daphoenositta chrysoptera
TTCAGGGGTTACTTATACTGTACAAAGATTTCTGTCTTTCCGTGATAAAAACAAAAAAGGCAAACCAAAGTACCACAACATTTTTTATGCAGGTGCTCAACTGTGCATATGATTGATTTTTAGAGGCCACTGGAAGTGCTGCATGTGAGATAATGACACTCTTGCAAGCTTCCAGTCCAGAGGAGAGAGAGGGAACAGCAGGAAACACAACAAATGAAAGGGAAGCTCAAAGTAAGACCAGAGCAAAAGAGTCAATAAACAGCACTTCCAAACCAGCAAATATCTGTCTGTTACCAAAGCTCTGTTGCAACAGAATTTTCAGAGGAGAAGGCCAATCTAGGGATCTATTAGCTGTGTTTATCCAGCCTTTAAAGCATAAAATCCATTCAATTTACAAGCTCAAAACCAAGACAACCTTCTTCCCTAGCCTGTGTATTCAGCTAGTCTTAAGCACTGCTCTTTCATGTGTATATGGGTTATGAAGCCTTGCCCTTGATTTTGGATTATTCTTGGTTCCACCCGTGAATAGGCACCAAGTGATTGCACTTAGCTCTAAAATAAACCAAAAAATATATCAACAAACAAAAATGAGCAAAGTTTAGCTTTGTTTCACTAAGTTTTGGCTTTGAAGGACTAGCAAAAGAAAACACCATGTACTCAAAACCATCCTCGGGTGATGCAGAGTGTACATGACAGATGTGCTAAATAAATTGATGCTGTCTTGTATAAAGCTGTATAAACCTTCTGCTTTAGATGTAAGTGGCTTGTTAACACCTCAGAGAGACACAGCCTGCATGCCCTGCAAGCAGCAGAGTTGCAATTGTGAATGAGTTGTTTTGCCTTCTGGAGTGGAAGGTAGGGGGAAGGAGCTATGGACAGTTAGATTTTTATTAAGGTTTTTAATCACACATTAAAAACCAGTCTGAGTTCTTTTAAGGCAGTAATTTAGGACTCTGAGGGAAATATTCCTGCCTCTCTAGATACTGATTTTATATCACAATACACAAAGTTAAAATCCTGCTTTGCTTCCAAAGTAATTTCCGACTCTTTCTGATTCTGTCAAATCTTTTTAGCTTCTGCCTCTTGGCATGGCTGTACCAATTTCTCCGAGTTGCTGGCATTTGGGGAAACTACTATTACATCCTAAAATACTTTGTTGGGTTTCTGTTTGGGGTTGGGAGGGGAGGCAGGGGTGAGAGGGCATAACTATTTTAGTTTCTTTCTGTGCAGTGAAACAGGCTCCTGTTTCCCATGGCTTGCAGAGCTCTATAAGGTTTAGGGCGCTGCTTTCAGGGTATGAAGTCGCACTTGCAGCCACAATCCTTTAATGAAAGACAGGAGGTGATAATGGAGTGATTCTCCCAGCCCACATGTGTGGATCTGGGTACAGCCTGTTCCTGGGGTTCCATAAAAGCCACCAATTCCTGTCCCCAGGGACACGCTGGGGTGCCTTAGGCTCTTCTCAGCACCTTCCGAATTTTCCTTATGGCACCAGTGTCAGTCCCAAGCCATGTCTTCTTCAGAAAGTAGCACTAATCAGGTCTTCCAGTCTTTTTGGGGTTTTGGTTTTTTGGGATTTTCTGGGGGAGTTGTTTGTTGTTGTTTTTAAATTTTTCTGCACCTTAGGGGATTTTTAGAGTAGCTGCTTATGCACCTGTGGAGGAGGAGCAGGATAGTGGTGATTGGTCTGTGTTTAAAAATCTGCAGTGTGTTTTAGGAGCTTTAGAGTAAAAGCTGGTATGGATAAAGATCATTGAAAGAAACTTTAATAATAGAAATTTAGCCAGTTCCTGGCAAATTCAATGCTGCTGCAGCGTGCCTCTAAACTGGCAGGAGGTTTTAAGCAGGTGATTATTTGGCTTTGATTATTATTTATTGTTTATTGGGAAGGGGACAATTTTTCTTTGGGTTTTTTGCTGTGCTCTTTGGAAGGGAAAGTTGTATGTTTCTGTATTTTGTGTCGGGGGGGCAGCATTTTTGTTCAGTTTTTGTTTAGAGGAGTGGAAATACAAGCAAGCCAGCAGGTGAAGAGCAGTGCTTGAGTGTAGCTTTGATTTCCATGCGCCTCATGCCCTTAAGGAAATTTTGTTCTCTGTTTAAGGTCTTTCCTAGAGCTTAGGGGTTGGCTCCAAGATTATAAAAAAAAAATTGCCACTAATTCATTTATCAAAAGGCTTCTTGGAGAGTCATGCTAAGAGAGTTTATGAGCAGCTCCTGGCTGACTCACTAGCAAAAGTTACTTATACTGAGAGGCAGAGAAGGGGACAATTGATCAACATTTGTATCCATTTTTTTAAGAAGTCATTTGTTAGGTGACTAAGATTGCTAGGCTTGACCAAAGAGAAATTTCTGTGCAAATGACTGCAGGACCAGGTTCTGTAATAAAATAGGCTGGTATAAATTTCTAGAAAGGCAGTACCAACAAGCTACACTTCATATGGCCTTACACACAGTTTACAATAGCAGACACCTTTGGGAGAATAATCTATGCTTCAAGCTTTACACTTGTTATTTCTCTCCTAAATTGTTTGTAAAAGATGCTGGATTAACTAAAGTACCTCATGTAAATTAAGCAAAGTCATGTAGATTTAACTGGCACAAAACCTACTGAAAAACCAACACAGCTTCTGAACTATTGTCCAGATTATCAGTCTCCCCAGGAGAAAATTGTGTCAATAGTGCTGTCCTTAGATTTGTCAATTGCTTTTAAATATTTTTACAAGGAAGGCAGATATTTTTATGCATGTCAAAGAAGTGATTTGCTGAAATAATCGTTGTTCACATGCTGATCTGAAGGATATAATGTAATTTGCCTAAGTACGAGCATGTAACAAATAAAATGGGAACATCCATCATTGGTGTGCAGTGTGCCCAAACGAACTGTGAGAGTCATTGATTTTAATTGTTTGATCTCTCAGCCTTAATTTTCTGCCAGATGGGTTTTCTGTGCTGTTTAAAGATGGGCTTACAGCCAGATGTGGGATACAGAAAGCCACAACGATTTCTCCTTCATAAATGGGCAGTTTCAAGTGTAATCCCACCCTATCAGTTTTAAAATACTTCGATCTCAGCTTTCATTTCCCAAAGAAAACCTGGCATTGTGCGTGACCCAGTATGGCAGAGCCACAGCCATGATTTCCACCTTGCTGCACCCTGTTGCTAATGCCAGCTCCCAGTCTGAGGCACCACATTCCTCTCGACATACTCTCTGTACTTTTAGTTATGGCAGTGGATATTGATAATCTTCATTCAGCGCTTTAACCTGGTCTTGGGAATAGGTGGAAAAATGTCAGCAGGTTCTGGGGGAAGACAGAGGCACCTGGCCTATCCTGATTGCACAATTAGGGCTTTGAGAGCAGATGCAGAACAAAGATGTGTGTGTGAAGCCACTCCATCAGCAAAGCAGCTGGAGATGCAGCAGATGTGGAGGTTCTGGGGAATTCCATTAAACTTCCCACCCATCAAGAGGCTCCTCTTCTACCGTGGGTGGCAGTGGGGAGAGGGTGAGGTCAACAACTTGGTTTTGAAAGAGTGGGCTCTGCCTGTCATCCTCAAATTTAATAAGATACCAAGGTCCAGCACAGTGCCTAAAACATCTGTGAGAAGAGGCAAACGTCGGGTTGGCTGAAAATAATTTCTGTGCTTGGCATTGTATACCCTAACTCTCCCAAATCTTCTTTTAACTTCTCTAGAAAAAAATGTCGGCTTTGTGTTCTAAAGGGCTTCCTGGTATCCCTTTTATCCCATGTGTTTTTATGCTTCCATCAGACACCTTCCCTAAGCTTCCCCATGTTGGTGCCACCTCTCCAGTGCCATAAATGGCCACTCTGCCCCTGATCTTTCTGGTTTTTAGCTCTGACGGCCTTCGTACAGCCACAAACTGGTGTTTGGGATTCGAGAAGGGACTAGGAAGCAGCTCTGCATTTTTTTGGAAGAAATGGCCTTGTGGAAGGCCCAGCCTGCCAAGGCTTGAGTTCTGCAGCACGAGCTGCTCTTCGTGCTTGGCCCAGGGCAGACACAAAGTTCTGCCTGCAACCCTCTGAGTGGCCAAGGACTAAAAGCTTCTTTGAAAAGAGTGTGTTTACTTTATGTGAATCTAAGAGGTTTGAAAAACTTGATTTTAATCAATAAGTTAAAGGTTAGCTAGATATTTAAAGGGATACAAGAATGGTTTATTTTATCCTACCTTTAAATGTTAAGGTTAGTTGGTAGAGCAAAGACAGGGCAGAAATTAATGGAGTGTATATATAAAATGGGAATGGTGTCAGAGCCAGTTTTCTTAAGCATTGTGAGTACTGCTGACGTAAAACAAAATAATATTTTTTCATTGTTGTGCTCTTATGAGTGCCTGTGAACTTGGAAAGTCAGAGATGAAGTTTAGGGTATTTTTGGAGGGTATGTACAAAGAATAGGTGCAGATAGTAATTTCATGTTTATAAATCACTTCAATAGTCCTGACCCAGAGAAGTTTATTGAATCTAGTGCTATCTTTCATGTAAAATAGCATGCCTGTAGTCTACAGCTTTTAAGGATCTATTTTGTTCCTCCACTGTATATTGCAGAATTCTATCCTTTCCTAATATGGTGTTTGAGAGATGTTTTAAAAATAAATCATATTGACATTTGGATTTAATTACAAATTTCAAAGATAGGAACACATAGTTTATACAATATTTCAGCACAATGTTCATCTGAGCAGTACACAATTAAAACTTTTTATTAAATTTACATTATTCAAGAAGCCCAAACACTTAGGTTTTTGGAAATTTTTATATCGATATGGTGAGTGGTCAAAACCCTGTCTGCTGAAATCAACAGCAAACTCTGTCCTCTACAGAAATAAACCTGTGGGATCATCATAAGTTACTCAGGCCGTGGAGTAAAGGCAAATTAGCTTTTCTTCACCTTTTATTAGAAGGTTTTGTGAGAGAAGAACTACAGAGAGCAGCTGTAACACTGCTGAACTTCAAGACAGCCAAGAGCAGGGGGGCTCTTTCAGAGGTCCAGCTGTGTTTGCTTCCCTTTATCTGGGGCTGCAGAGCCAAACCTGCAGTGCCAGCTCAGTTTGGGCTCCCCAGTGCCAGCCTGACATGAGTCCAGTGAGTCCAGAGCCCACACCCAGGATGGTTTGGTTCTGAGGGCACAGGGTGGAGGAAGAGCAGCTGAGAGCTGGATTTGCCTGAAGGGATAATTGAGAGAAGCAGCCAGGCTCTTTTCAGGGGTCTGTGATGGAAGGGCAGAAGTCGTGGGCCCAACAATGTGAGAACACTGGAAGCTCCAATTTGACATAAGAAGGAAACCTTTTGGGGATGGTTAGACACTGCTAGAGGGACCTGGAGGGGCTGAGAACTCTCCGTTCTTGGCAAAAGTCAAAACTTGACAGAACAAGGGCCTGAGGTGGTCTCCAGGCAGCTCCACGATTTTCTGCTTTTCAGCAAGCAACGAAAGAAAAACAAAAAGCAACAACTAATGCTAAGATCATGAAGAGTTTACTAAGACCAACTAGTGGATGACATTCTAAGACTTTTAAGAGCCATGTATTTCTGGTTTTGCACTGGAGTGTGCCTCCCAAAAACTGAGTGCTATGGTGAGCTGGTGCTTGCCCAGGGTGTCTTACAAGTACTGTACAATGCAGCCTGTTCCTGATGCTCAAAACTCTTAATTTATGAAGTATATTTCCCTCACAAGACATCAGTTAAAACATTTATGTTTTATTTTAGATATTCCTCCCAAGTTCCTTTATACTTCAACTTTTTTCATCCCTTCACAGACTGGCACCCCTTTTTAGTTGTACATGCTAAGCACACTTCTTTGTGCAAAAGATTGCAATAGATTCAATAAAATTTTTCTTTAAGTCTATCAAAATGATCTATGAGACCCTTGTGTCATATCTCCCAAAATACTCTGACAAATGGGAATCTTCCAATGCTGTAGTCTCCAGGGTAGCTTTAATGACTTCCTGGATGTAATCCAATGTCTTGCAGTACTCTGAAGGATAGTTTGTCTTCCTAATGTTACTGTTTCTAATATTTAGCAACAGTTCAGCTGTATGAACTTAAAATACAGATGAATAAAAATATCCAAAAGACAAAAGAAAGATGGGAATGGTGAAATAACACATCCCATCACCACTTTCTTGGAAGAAACTGATGAGGCTGAGGAAGGAAGAGGTTGCTTGAGGCTTTGAATCAGGCAGCTGGAGGGGGTGGAGGTGGAACAGCTGGAAGGGCAGGTATAGAATTCCATTCTCCTGGAAAGAGGATTTGTCTGGTGAAATTGGGAAGAAGAAAAGACATGGGAAGGCAAAAACCTGCAGAAAATGAAGAATACTAGCCTGATCATGGAAGCTTGGTGAAGTTGGAGGAGAAGAAATTGATGTTTATTAGGCTAAGTTGGAGCATGAATTTAGTTGGAGAAGACCTAGTGATGAGGAAGAGTAGCAGAAATTATGAAGGCACAACAATAATCACGCTGATGAAAATACCTTGCAAATTTTAAATACCATGTCCAATAAGGGTTTTTTTCCCTTCTTGTTTACATGTTGGTGAAAATACAAATTTTAGTAAAACCTTTCTAAAAAGTCAATGTAAAGACATGGGAAACAGTATAAAAAATGACAACCCATGTCTCAGACTGCCCTCTGCAGAGGTGCAACAGGCACTTCCAAGGAAATATTAAACTGTCCTTACTGTCATAGATATCATAGACAGAGTGGACTAAATTATTCTCCATTGCAAATTAAGTATGTTCATAATCTTTAAATGCTATAAAGACACTGGACTAATTTTTATCATTCTGCAGAATTAGAGTGGAAATGTGTTGGTTAACAGGTTCTGCATGATTTATCTATCAGTCAGATAAATAGCTTGATCTGTTCTTGTACGATTGATTTACTTTAGAAACTTTAGGAAACTTGATTTTTGACTCTTCTCTGGATCTAGCATTCAAACTGACAAGAAGAGATCAGTTTGTAAAGATCAATTAATTGATCCCTTTCAGGCAGTCTGAGAACTGTGGGCAGAGGGGGAGGAGCAGATCTCAAGGGACAGTTCAGTGGAAGGTATCCCCAGTGCATGGGGAAAACTGCAGGGCTTGTTCCTTCCTTGATGTAAAAGAGAGGACAAAACTCCAAGAAATGATAATTAAACTCTACGGACCAAACTATTACAGGAATAGATCCAAGCCCAGTTCATTGCAGTTGCTCTGGGCTGTGTTGGTTGCACAACAAAACCTCCTGAGATACTTTAAAAACTTTGAATACCAAAGTGTTCCCCAGGTTTCCAGTGACTGAATTGTTACTCTGCAAACTTATCAAGGCAAATCCTTCAAAAGACAATTAAATTTCTTCTCTTACTTCCATAGGTTTTGTTGTTGTTGCCTTAAGGGGTTTTTGGGATTTGTTGTACTCAAATACTTAATGAGAAATTTATGAGATCACAACTCAAATTTCTTTAGCAGTTGGATATGGACTGGAGAGCTCTCAGACAAGTTACTGTTTTAATTACAGTCTCAAATCTGTGCTTCTGAAATTTTAATTTAGGTTGCTGGCTGTCTCTTCAGTGACAAAAAGGAGTTTGATTTTACCCAATAGCATTTGAAGGACAGCCTGCACCTGAGTTAATGTTTTTTTTTCCATTCAGAAAATAAAGATATTTCCCTCAAGCTTAAACTATGCCTCTTTATATGCATGAAGAGAATACATGACAAAGTTTTAAATATTGATTTCCATAGGTTTCCCAGTCTGCAAGAGCCAAAAATGGTAGTTAAGATCTTTGGAAAAATACTTTCCTGTAGTCTATAACTGATTTAAAAATTTGAAATCTGACAAAAGAAAAATCCCCATGACCATAAACATGATAGTTGCCTTTTTGTATTGCAGTAGGAGTGCTACACCCATCAGCATCCTGGTAAGCAGCAGCAAGTCTAAACCAAATAAACTTCAGTGGCAATTTCTTGTCCCAGCTTACAATATTAAAATTGCAAGGGCCTAATTAAAGTACTTCTTAGAAATTGATTCAATATTGCTGTTTGATAAAGAACCATCCTTATTCAATATTCAACATATTACAATTTTAACTTTCTAGTAACACATTTGTAATTTTTTTTTTAATCAAAAAATGATAAAATTATTTGGAGACTCTAATTTTATCTCATCTACTCTTTGGCTGTTTCTGCTTGTACTTTGTAAATATATTGAATTATCTTGTTTAGACTTTTGGAGGATATTTGGAGTTTTTACATGATAGTAAAAGACTTTACTGTAGAGACTGTAAAGGCTTATGTGCATCTGAAATTTATGTCAGCTTTTACACACTTTAATTATACAAAATTATGAAAGGAAATAAGGTGTTTTCCGCTGATGTACAATTTTGTTGTGGTATTTTTACTGTCAGGAGAGGTTTCTTAAATTATTTTGTTGCTGAAATGTTTGCGAAGTCTTGTTGAGGAGGTTTGGGGTGATAGAAGGGATATAGTAAGAAAACATTTAATTCCCTCTCTAAAGCATCATTTCCATTAGTAAGAAAGCTGCAACAAGAAAATCTAATACAGGTCGTAATGCAGCATATGTGGATAAAATCTAATCTTTGTGTTAGCTTGTGAAATTAAGCAGGAAAATTGGTTTCTCTTTAGGTTTGTTTGTTTATGAGATTTTAAAAATAATTTCTGTGCTGATCACACTCCTTCAAAAACAAGAAAGAAGAAGAAACACCTACCAATGTACAAATAAATTTCTTTCTATCTATTATCTTACAATTCTTTGAAAAATCTTAACCCAGCTAAAGCCTTTAATCCAAAATTTTTAGAAGATCGACAGATAGCTGTGGTGTGATGGTTCCCATTGAGTGTAACACTCCATTTTTTCTGTTTGCCTGGAGAGAGAGATCAGCACAGGACAAGAATGAAAATGAAACAGCAGAAAAACTGAAATAATTGTTAATATGAACAGAGAGGCTGAAGAGTGAGAGCAGGCTGAGTGTGCTGTGGGTGCTCTTCCAAGAAGGATGACAAATGGGTGTGCCTCACCCTGGCCAGTTCTTTCAAAAATTAATTATAGAGCTCGGGGGGGAAAGTAAAGGGAAGTTTACTTTAACTTTGGGTAGGAAGAAGAGCATTTCTCCTGGGTGCCAAACTGGTGTCTGTTCTCAGGTCGTGCTTAGTGTGCAGGTCTTTGTGAGGTTTTAGCCACCTCCTCTCTCCCTGGTCCTTGGAATACATTGCACTGCCAAGAGCCACTTCAAAATCCATTAAACATAAGTAAAACTGTCAAGCCCATTTCTTCTGCTTCTGTCTCTTCCGTAATAAGCAAGGAAAAACACATTTGTTTTTAAAATACTCGCTTCCTTTGTTGCTAAGATGTTTTTGCTGTAGCTGAGCAGCTCTGCTGCTGTTGTAGTCACTTCGGTTTCCAGAGTGGGAAAAAAAAACCCTAACAGAGTAATCAGGACAAACTAGTTTGGGGTGACTGCAGCAAGCTTGTAGTCCAGGTTTCAGACCCAAAAGCATTGTTTAAAGGGCTCTGCATTTGCTCCATCTGGAAAGCTGCACTAACTTGAACCTTCCTTCCACTCTCCGTTTTTTCTTTTATCTTTTTTTCTTTTTTTTTTCTTTTTTTTGCTGGTTTCCTACACACACACTTCTTGATATAATTCCCCTGTATAGGAATGCAAGATCCGTTGAAGCTGCACTTTTCTCTTGCAAAGCACAGGCTCCACTCCACTCCCTGATGCTGCAGACACTCACCGAGCATCCCTGCGACTTTGCAAGCACAAAAGAGCTGTGAGAGTAGCAGAGTTGAGACCAGGATCCTCTCCAGAGCTTCCCTAGGATAGATATTCAATCACGGCTTCTAAAACTGTGAATTACTGCAGTTCTTAAAATCATAATTGCTGAGTCAATCAACACGGCTGTTAATGAGCCCAGCAACAGCAAATTTCAGTTTCTACAGGGTTTTTGCCCCTCTCTATCTGTGAAGTTAAGCTTCTATATTATAGGAAACTCTCTTTTCCTTAACACACTAATTTTTAAAAAACAGGCAAGGGGTTTTTTTTTCCCCCTCAGGAAGTTGTTTGCAGATCTGCATTCTCAGGCCTTTGGCTTGCATGGGATATCTGTTTGTTGCATGCAAATTACAGAGCAGCTGCTCGAATTCCCACTGGTTTGTTTCTCTTCATGTCTTGTTAAGGACAGACGAAACACAAAATTCTTTGTTAATCTAATTAAATTCTAAACAGCCTAATTAAATACTTATTAGTCAAGTTACAATGCTGCTAATACTTCTGGTTGCAATTATATGCAGTTAATGTACAAACAAACTCTGTGATATTTATCCTTTTCTGGGATGCTAGCCTTACCCTTTCACTGCCCCTCTGGGTCCAAGGCTTAAAGGTTCCAGTTTGGCAAAGGTACAGGGCTTGGCAAGTGATCAGCACCCCAAGCCCATTACCAGGAGGAAGAGGAGGATGTAACTTGTTTCTTCCTTTTTTTCATTTTTCATATGTGGTCATTTTAATGTTTGTCAACATGCTCTATACCTCGTTTTTTACTTCACTGATCTGCAGGTTTTATGTTGCATTCAAATTTATCACATTCATTCTACACACATTGAGTATTTTTTCTTTTTTTAACCCCTAAAATAATGTTTGCCCAGTCCTTTCACTGACTGTGGCAGAGTGGTTTATAGCCCTGGAATCATCCTGTACCCTGCTCCTGCTGCCCTGGGCCTGCCACTGTTACTTGCTGTAACTGACCCAAGATCATTTTAGCCAAAGGACCAGAGGTTTTCCTCTGTATTTCCATCTAGGAAGGCTGGTACTCAGAGGGGAGACCATTTCATTTTAGTATAATAGGCATGGCCTTACACTTCAATCTCATAAATTCTGTGTGTTTGGCGTGTCTGCAGGGAGAGGTGAAGGTAAAGGAGATGCCCAAGTGGCATCTGTGAACTAATACCTCATTCCTCCCTTCTGCATATGGATGTGAAAGTAAGGCATCCTTTATTTTTTCTCTTTTTCCCCCCACTTTTACTTTTTCAGTGATTCTGCTATTCATAAAATCAGTGTTGTTCCAAAAGCTGTTAATTGTTTTCTGATAGGACAGTGGACTTCAAAGAGGATTCTTCTAGATTCCTCAGGGTTTGCAAAGGAAATATTTGGAACAGACTGTAGGTTTGGAACAGCCAGAGGAGCTATCAAAATTGCCACTACATTTAGAATTAAGCTGCTTAAGGAAAAAACTTTTTTAAAAAGTGACCTATTTATGCTTATATACCTTTCAGTGTCGCAGATTATTTTCACTAGGACAAGGTTAGTTTCTCTCTGATAAAATTATTAATTATTATGATTAATATAATTAATTTTTAGTTATGAAAACAGTCCAAAGGGTATGTTGCATCATGAGGGATGTGGATATAACCCTTCTTTTACTTAGCTTCACTGCCATACCCTCCATACACAAGCAAGATCCAATTCATAAATCAGGCAGTTGTATTAAGGTGCTGTTATGCTGGGCCAGCCCAAGCACTCGTGCCTTGTGATTGGAAAAGTGCATTTTTACCCTGTTTCTGTGTGTTTTGTTTTTAACATTTTAAAACCTGGTTTTTAATCTATGTACTGTAGTGATGATTGCAACCTGGAGAGTGGCAGCATTCACCTGCTTTTTTTCAGGTGCTGGAAAACTCATGCAGTTTTCTTAGTCTATGTGTTTATGGAGCCCCTTTGAAATAAGAATGGGCTAAGAAGGCCTCCAAGAATGATTCTTTTTATGAAATATATTTGTCAGGAGCCTGAAAATGTCTTCTCTTGAGGTATAAGACAATTAGCAGAGAGGGAATTGCGTGAAGAAGTGAAGAACAGATACCTGTCTGTAAGTCTGGTGCCATGACTCAACAGAAAAAGATAGTTCTGCTGAGAAATTTCAGTGTAAAAGGTAATTTATAGGATTAAAGTAATAACATGCTTCACATTTTGAAGCTACAACATCTATATAAAGGATGGAAAAATTGGGAAATGGTGTGCATGTTCAAATCAGTCCTACTTAGCTTTTATGAGACCAGCATGTGACAGGTTATGAGGAAGTAGAGAGCATTGAAAGACCTTTTGAATGGTAACTTCAAACAGTCTCTTTTCTCTTTGGTTATCAGCCCAGTTAGGTGTTTTATAAATAGCAAAGATAGATTGTCAGATACTTTCAATAGGAAAGAGCAGGGGCAGGACAGGGAAGTAATAAGTTATATGAGATACCAATCGTGTTTCCATCAACAGAAAATGACTCATGATTCATAAAAGCCTCCTTTACACTAGAATACATTGTTTAGAATTTTGTTTAAAAATTAAACAGAATGTCTAACATTTCAGCAGCTTTAACTTCCTGGCCTGGTTTCTAATGGACATTCTATAAATAAAACATATATTTCAAAGCTTGAATTCTCCTCAGAAGAGCCTATGAGCAGTTTTGGTGGGATATTGTTTTTCAGTGCAGCGTTATTAATTTGCCATCTGAACAATGCTTTTGCAAGCAAAGCAATGAGTAAGAAGTGTGCTTTGAGCTGGCAAGTCAGAATAAGGCACCTTGTGCAAACAAACATGCAAAAGAAAAAGCTCTCTGCAAAATGCAAAGCAAAATTGATGCCAAGATTGCTGTTCTGAATAGCAGTGTACAGCAGCACAGTGAGATTTCAGTCAATTCACCACCTGTGAGTAATCCTCTAAATAAAGGTATAAATTTCACAGTAAATCCTTCTGCAAGGCTTTCTAAGCCCTGAGCATTAACAAGAAAATATACAGGGCACAATTCAATGTGATCTATGGGGGAAAAGGAAGGTTAGAAGATAATCCCTCTGTCACTTTCTTGTCACACGGGCTACTAGCATGTATTTACATTAAAGAGCCAGTTTTTTTCCTGGTGCCTTTGCTGAGATGCCATTTGACTCCATAACCCAGAGTGCATCAGAGTCACTGGAGGGCAAGCCTTAACTAGACACTGGAATAAAGGAAAGTTCTCTCTGGAAAAGCATTCCAACCCTTTATTACTAAATTCTGGTGTCAGGGGTGGAGGCTCACAGTATTTTAGGAGCAGCAGAGCTGCCTTGGAGCCAAGAGAGGCAGAAGGTGGACACATCATGCAGGGATTGCTGACAGACTGTTTCAGCATGGGGACAGAAGACCTATTGACATTTCTCTGGTGATATTTCTCTGTTTGACACACGTATGGATGTATCTATGCCTTACAATTTGCTTTCTAAAATTGGATTTCGCCAGAACAAAGTGTAAGATCTGGTGTCTCCCAGCTTTAGGGATGGCTCTACCTGTACCAAGAACACCCTGGCCAAGTGATTTATGTCTGCTTCAGCTCCCATCCTGCCTCCTGTCCCATTCCTCAGGCTCCCCCAGACAAGGGGGCTGCCTGCAGGCTGCTGACCATGAGCTTTCCCCTGAACAGAGGCCAAGCCCTGGCTGGGAGGGTAAGCCTTGGAAAGAGCCAGAACTGTGCCAGGGAACGTGCCAAGAGCAAGGAGGTAAAGATGAGTGTGGCCCAGCTCTCAGTGAGTCCTGGCCTTATTCTGTTTACTGGAATAGACAGAGCAGGCAGCCAAAGAGGTCAGCAAGAGAGCACAGCACTGAATGTTTTTAGCACTCTGGGGACATTTGCCCCGCTGGCCTTGGCAGGGTTTTCTCATGCACCACTTCTGTGCATATGCTCATTCCCTTCCCCGCCTTGCTTTCCCTGCTTCCCCTGCCTGCAGGCCACCTTTTCATGTTTGTCTGAGTCAGATGGTCCAGCAAAAAGCCTGCAATTATACTTCGTCTTTATTGGGTCCTGTAATGATTCAAATAATTTCTTGAGTTTTAATCTGCTTTATGATGGCCGAGCACTTCTGGTCCAGGAGCCCCACTCAGACTTGGAAAGGAGGACTAAGACTTGACCACCCTTTAAAAAAAATTATATTCCCAGAAATGTTCAGGACTGCAGAAAGCTTTTTTTTTTGTTTGTTTGCTGCCCGGCTAAGGAGCCTGCAACAGTGCCTGCACCACGTAGTTTAATTTTTGAGTTGTTTTGATCCCAAGGGAATACAGAGCTCTAATCCAGGCCACCCTGTGTTGCACACCAGTGCCTTTCCCACTCATGTTCCCTCTGGAGTACAAACACAAGTTGTGGGCAAGAGTAGAGAACCTTGTAAAAGCAGAATAAATACTATCACAAGCAATAATGCTAGAACTGAGGAGTTTCTCCAGTTAATGTGGCAGCAATGTCATCAGAGAAAAGGCAGTGGGAAAAAGGAGAAAAGGATGGGTCTACTTATATGGATGACTAAGGTGAATTCTCTCTGGTTTATACAGGTGAGTTAATAAAGTGAAAACAAAATGCTCCCCCAGTGATCTGAGTTCATGCCCTGCTGCCTTCCAGCAAGGCAAGAGCTCCCTGGTGCCTGAAGCATCTTTTTTTAATACAGTGTAGGCTGTATAATCACTGAAGTGCTTGAAAACTTGCCAAACACTAATTTTTCCTGTTTGTGATTGTGGAAACCTGGTGGAGTAGTGAGAATTGCTTTGTCCTGAGACAAACCTTGAAAGCTGAGAATGCAGCTTGATTTGGGCCAGCAATCCTGTGGGCACAGGTTGGTTAAGCCATGCAGCCCATGAGCAGTGACTGTCACTGAAGGGTGGGCGTGCTTGGAGGTTATTTCAGTCCTTTTTGCAGTTTGCAGAAGAATTAATCAAAAAGAAGTGATCTTCTTAACAGAATGCAGTGATGACTTGTCTTCACCAGTCAAAACTCAGGATAGGGATCTGAAAAGCCAGAAAACATCCCCAGAAACTTGGATATAAAACTACTCAAGAGGGAGGAGGCATTCAACTCCAGGCTCCAGCACAGGAGAGCTGACTCTGCTTTTACACTGAGATCAAGGACAAATTGTCTACTGGCTTTGCATCAAACACTGGCTCAAAACTAAGATAATGGGAAAATTTCCTTTTTATTTGAGTCTATTTTTTTTTAAGTGTTTTTTATCTTGCTCATTTAAAAGTCTGTGCCTCTGTTCTAGGAAGGTTTTTTTTCCAGGATTAGAGATCTCTTGCATTCCTCAAGTGCAATTCATTCCCAATAAAACGCTCTGTGTTCCATATCAACCATTAATGTTTCCAGATTGTAAACCTGACAGGTTTAACAGATTTATTCTTGTTTTCTATTAGTGTGAAGCTAAGACTGTGAGGTTAACATTTAGCGTGCTGTGGAGACTGAGCAGCTCTTTCTGTGTCCGTGACTTTGCTCTGTGATGAAACTAAACTGGCAAAATAAACCAGGAAAAGCAACTTTTTCCTGAAGTGACTGAGGTCTAAACAGCTGTAGTTTTGACAATCAGTGCAAGAAATAAAGATGCAAAATATAAAATCTATTAATACGTTCTTAATTAATTTGGGATGGGGTTTTTTTTAAGTGTCCTGTAACTAAATATAATGCTGACCAGGGACAAATTAAATCCTTTTTACTCGGCTGATGAGAAGCTCTGGTTGTACCTATTCAGGCATTATCTAACCCCCCCTTGAACAACAAGGGGAGTTCTTCGTTTGCATATTTAATTTCTGCTTAGTAATCAAGACTGCTTTAAGTATTTACAGTAAGCTGTGTTGGATTCTCAGTGGATAAACAAGCTAGGGTTTTTTTATATAAAGCTTATGCCTATAAAACAAACACAAAATCTGATTCATTGTTCCAGTGAGGGAAAAATACAACTTACTATGAAATATCGCACCAGGGGATTGATCTATTTATTTATCTATTTTATTCAAATCATAGACTCATAGAATGGTTTGGATTAAAAGGGACCTTAAAGAACGTCTGGTTCCAACACCCCTGTGATGGGCAGGGACACCTTCCACTAGACCAAGCTGCTCAACAAACATGCAAATGAACCTATAACTAGAAATACATTTTCTATAACACTCAAAAAAAGTGATTGTCTGTTACTGGGAGCACGTGGAAGAGCTTTTTAAAAAGGAACTTGACTTAAACTTCAATATTAATTTAGTCCACTTAATTCCATGCCCCAGGCATAACTAGAGAGTGGAAAAGAAATAGCAGTGTGAATAGGCATGAATGAAGGAATTAAAATCACTTTGTAATAAAATTCTGCAGCCAAACTGACCTTTTTTGATGGAAATCATTTGGTAGAGAGCTTAAAAACAGCAAGGTGGATCCAAATGGTCTCACATTTGGATCCCAAGATTGCAGTTTGGCTTCTTGTCTAACATCTGAGCCAGCAGGAATGTCCTGCACTCAACCAGAGGGCCACAGCAGGACCTCCTTGCACCACTCGAACATAAATCTTTATTTGCATAAATAAAAGAACGATTCTTGCTTAAAGACTGTTGGCTTAGCCAGATAAGGTCAAACAAGACCATATTTATCTGGCTAAGAACAGATCGTGTTTGTCTTATGCTTTGATGTGATCCTATGTCAGCAGAATATGATAATTTTATTTTCCCCCAGAAAGTCCGTAGCGTGTTTTTGTACTGGTCTCAGCAGATTGTGTTTAAGTGGTTCAGCACTGCCATAAGCTGACAGGACAGATTTCTGGTCTGGTGCCAGTTAATGCTTACTGCAGATGCATCTCAGGGCTCTACAGGCCATGGAGCTGCTGCCCTACCCAGCAGTACATTTGTGTTCCTGGTGGAATAAGTAAGCTGTAACCTTAGGTGTATTGGATTACTTGACATGGTTCAAAGGTCAATTCATGGAAAAACACCAGTGAACATCTCCCAACAGTGATTCTTCTCTTTCTTTTCCACCCACTGGGAGAAAACAAAAAATGAGAGAGAGAAGAATTTTCTGGCAACTGCACCCTTCTATTTCGAGTAGGTTCTGGTTTACTTGTATTGAACAGTTTATTGTACTTTCAGTTTCTGCTGTGTTTTTCTCATTTACATCGATTTCAGTAGTTTTACTACTTTTGTAGCTAACTTACAGATTATTCATCACAACTATTAGCTTTAATGGGGTCTCTTTGCCCTCAATTTAATGTATATACTAAAATCAATTTACTGCAATTTGTGAGCGTTCATGAGAATTAGACTATTTTTAAAGTACCAGCACCAGTGTTTTGTTGAGTAATAAACGTCATTTTTGGTTTGCATGGCACCTGGAAGTAACTCTGTACTAAGAGACTGCTCTTACTATCTGTATGGTGTATCAGCTGAAAAGATGACACCAGAGTCATTTCATTCCAGGAGTTATTATAAACACATCCTTTGAGTAAGAGACTGAAATATTTTGAATTAGCATGAGAAATATTAAATAAAGAAATATTAACAAATTAGTAGATGATTCTGTACTCTTACAGATACATAAAATATTATGTACATATGTGAACATGCTCAAAAAAAAATCTTAGTTTTTTCTGCAACATTAACTTAGAGCAGAGCCACGGGGAAAGTACTTTATTTCATCTTTTTCTTTCATATAAACTGGCAGCATTTTTAAAACAGCTCTTTCACGTCAGCTCTGTACATAATTGTTCTGTTTTGGCTGGCGAGTATTATTTGCTGAAATACCACTTCTTATCTTCCATCTCTTTGCTGGCTCTTGTCCACTTTTCAGCTACTCCTCTGCATCTTCTGACTTGTTGATTTCTTTGAAAGACAATTTATAGTGCTTTAGATTGTCTTGTATGCTGCCTGCTTTGGGGTTTTTTTTTTTGTTTTTTTTTTTTAGTAGATGTCCCACTGTTGTTTTAGCAAGGAGCATTCAGACTTTTTGTGAATAACTGTGAAGGTGGCTCTCAGTGTGTTGTAACTACGTGGCACTGGTGAAGGAGTAAGATTATTTAGTTCAGAGACATAGTTCTTAAGACATTAATTAAGATTTTCTAACAGAAAAGTTTCCATGCTTACATTTCAAACTCAATCCCTTAGTGTTTTCATTGTCGCCATTCTGTAATTGTTCAATGACTCTAAGAACAAGAAATATTTCCTACTTTCTTTTGCAGGACATAGTAGAAAACACTGTGTCCATGAGGAATGATAGAGGACAATAAGGGATTGTAGTAATTTTTCTCCTTTATTTGAAAAAAGCTGGTTTTAATAACAACCTGGAATCACCCATGTATAGTCCATCAAGGCTTTTATGATCTTCAAAACAGGGAATGCTTTTTGTTCCAGTGACTTTTGTGAAGTCACATACCAGAGTGATGAGCATAAGAAACCCTAGAGAGGCAGGAAGTCAGATGTCCCATAAGGTTAAATTCTTTTTCTTCTCTGGGTGACTTTTTCTGTCGAACATACCATGATGTGGCATTAGCTCCAACTGCCACTTTTAAGAGTAAGCTGAAATTATTATTTCAGGCTGTATACTTGTCCCTTGTTCTAATTTCAAGTTTTACATGTGTTGTAAAACTCAACAAGACAATTTCTGTTGCGAGACCTAAATACAACTTGATCATGGAGTATTAAAAAACGTGATGATGGTTATTTGGTTAGCCACCAATTTCCTTTCTCATGCTCTCAGTCTCAGATTACTGAACTTTCATCTGGCATTCTCAGACATGCTCACTAATTGTCCTGTAGCAGACAAATAAAGAGCACGTTTTACAAGTAATGTGTGGGATGTACTAACTAATGTCAATTCATAGGTTGCCTGGATACAGATCTTATTTGTGTTTAGGATTATTTAATTAACTTCTTAATTGTAAAGAACAGAGAATTGAAGCATGCAGTCCAAAGTCTAGTCAATGCAAAAACTCAATAGACTGTAATGAATTTTGGCTCAGACTGCCCTGGTCGTCAACTATATCGTAGTTGTAACATAAGAGATGAGAATTAAAAGGGCTTAGATGAAGTTGGAGGAGGCTGTGTGGAGGGGGAGGATGTTATTAGGAATACCAGACTAATGGAAGTGCATTTGTAGAGAGCGTTGTTGAACATGTGTCATGTAGATTAAAGGAAAGCTGAACAGCTGCTCGAGTGAATATTGCCAGTCTCTCTAACAAGCTCGGCACGAAGGGTCTTTGGAAGAAGAACTGTGTGTGGCAACGGGATCTCTGGAGTTAAAGTAAAAACCTAAGGCATCACCGTGTCTGAAACTGAACCATCTCTGTATTTTTCTTCCAAAGTGCTTTGTGCAGAGGTGGTAGTTAACTGACTGTGAACACTTTCTAAGACTGGCTTCAACAGAAGCTCTGAACTTAAACCAGTCTGCAATATTTGAAGGCAAAGGTTTGCACTTGCTGTACTGCATGGAATTTTCTATTGCCATAAGCTGGCTGGAATGCAAAAAGGATAAAATTTGGATATTTAAAGACGAAATGAAAAAATACTTTTTTTTCCCCCCTTTTTCAGCATTGATATGACACATATATATTTAGGCTGAACACCACCTTTCTTCACCACTCCAGAATTTTGGTCTCACACTGAATCCCTTCTGAACTGTCACAAAAGGGAGGCTCAGATCCTCTGCAGTGATGAGGTGGTGGACTTGATTCACAGCCTAACAGACTTAAGGTGCTTCATGCTCCAGAACTTAAGAAAAAAATCCTCAGGATGTTTATTGAGTGTTATTTACCAGACATGGTTTATACCATTACTAAATCCATTTAATTCATTGGATTTTTTTGTGATTAGGTGCTGTGGAAATACTAAGGTATTTCAGAAAGACTTCTTTTCACTTCAGTACAATCTGTCCCTAACTCAGCTTTTACAGACTTTTATGTGGTAGCTACCTTACAGCCCATTACTCCTTCAGAAAAGCTGATCCAGGTTTTGTAATCTTTCTTTTTTTTTCCCCAGATGACTTTTCACAAGCCAGAAGTTTCTCTAAAATCTCTTTCTTGACTCATTATTTCCTGGCAATTCTAAGCTGGTTCTTTGTTTTCTATTCCAAGAGTCTGGAATGCCATAATATTTCTCATTCAGTTTTTGAGGAAGAGTTGTCTGGTTGTCGTGTAAAAGTTTCAGTGCCCAGTTCCAAAAAGTCATAATAATTTTATTTAATATTTTAGCACACCAGTGTTTCCCTTATAACAATCTGTCCAATGTTTTTGTAACAGTGATGGTATGGAGATTTAAGGGAAGTAAGGTGTGTAAGGATATATTGCCTCACTTTCTACAACTGGCTTCTCTTAAAAGAAAAATAAAAGAAAAGAAAATTTCTTCACACAGTGCTGCCTTGTGCAGTTATCCCACGGAAACTGGAAGAATATATTTTTAATAAAATGTTTTAGAAGAGTGCCAAGTAATTCCTGAAAGCCAGCTCCTGTCAGAAGCTCCGTTTTCACCTGTTTGTTGCCCTTCTGAACTCACTGGGATATTGAATAACTTCTTTTCTATTTTGTTTAATTCTGTGTGAGTGGTGCCTAACATACTGTAAGTATTAACATCAGGACACAGGAATGAACCTGAAGCCCAGTATGTCCAAGAAACACATTTTAATGAGAAAGGAGATGTCCCTAAAACCCTTTCCACTACCCAGTGGTTCAAGCAATTATGGCCATCAGATCACTGACAGGTAACAGACATCTTACTGTAAAACCTTAAGTGTGCAGGCATTGGACTCAGTGGGCCCTAAATATCTAGATGAAATCAGGAAATCTGGCCTTGATCACCATCAAATAAAATACAAAGTCCTGAATCCAAGATGTTTTACTATGTTATTTTGCTGGTAAAATAAAACTGCAATTTTTTCTCATGGGTCAACACAGTGAAATAGGTGTTAATCTGTGCTGTAAAGGATGTTTACAATCTGGAAATGCTCCACAAGAATAAGTTTCTTTTCCCCTGGCTTTGAAACTCCAAATTGTAAGATATTGAAAAGCAAAATTTAACTTAAAAAATTCTCAGAGAAATGCACTGTCTTAAAACCAAACCCAATACCAAATGCTCTGCCTCTCACAATCTGTCCTTTAGAAAAAAGTCCTCCGGACAAATCAAAAAGAAAATACTTTCCTCTGCCCATTTCAGGCTACAAACTGCACAACCCTTTTGCTTTTTATTTTGGTTAGCAGCTTGGACTCCCTTACTGCATAACTAACCTGAACAAATATTGTGCCTTAGATCATTTCAAGGGAACAAATTCCAAAACAAGCAAAGAAACAATAGACAACAATTTTTTTCTCAAGGAAAAAAAAGTAGGTAAATAATTATCCTTCTAAGGAGGAGAGCTAATCATTTACGGGCATTTTTTTGATTAACCAAAGTACAATTCATATAGATTTTTAAGTCTGGAAGGAGAAAAGAAACCATACACAGTAGTTTTGAACTACCTTCAGCCCTACTGTGCTGTGTACTCAGTGTAATAATATCCTTAGCAAAACAAGGAATGGTTTATGCAGCCCCACGCTGCATAGGAACCCTGTAAATACAGGAATTTTACATAATGTACAAGTGTCACGCTTTATAGAGGGCACTACATACTTTTGCTACCAGGAACGAAGCTTTGTGGTCAGGGAAAATATTCATCTATAGACCTGTTGCTGGTGTTGAGCAATATTGAATTTTAGGATGCTGGTTCCAGTCCAGACCCTTTCCTATCTATAGACCTGTTGCTGGTGTTGAGCAATATTGAATTTTAGGATGCTGGTTCCTGTCCAGACCCTTTCCTATCTCCTGCTAAGCCAAGTGTACAGAGGGTGATGGCAGCACTTCCAAGCACATCGACCCTTCCTGATTCCTTCTGATGCTCCCCAGACACAAACACAGAAAATGCCTGTTGGTTTCATACTTCCTTTGAAAGGGAAGGGAAATAAAGGGTCCTGTTACAACCCAAAATCTGATTAATTTTGGCCGTGGTGGGCAGTTTCCCTGGTAGCTCTGAGGCACAGCTGCTGCTGTCTCTCTGAAGGAGAAGAGAAAGGTTTGGAGTGCAGTTGCCTGCACAGTTTTTGCACCGTGATCCAGCCTGGGACTGGATATTCCAAAGTGTTTCTTGCGTGTGGTGATTATTTATAAGTTTTCATGTCACTTTTTAAATTTTTGAGGGCTTTTCTGGGGAGTTCGAGTCTTGTTAAATGCAACAGGGGAGAAAAGAGCTCTGTGAGGATGAATAGGAAGGTTTGCTAATCAGACTTGGTGGCTGGCAAAGAACAAGTCCAGGACTTTGGCAGCTCTCTTGGGTCTGCAGTTCTCTTGACGTTTTTGAGCATGAACTGTCTGTGGCTAAGAAACGAGGGTAGTGCTCTTTGTTAATCTGTCATATTTTCCCTTAAAAATCTGACTAGAAACCAGAGATTTACGGCCCACAAGGTATGGTTGTCTCTAAGGGAATGTACCTAAGGGAATGTACCTAAGCAACCCATGGGCTGAGGAGCGGGATAGGATCCACTTTTTTGGGGGGTTCAAGGTTCGTGCATCCCAGGACATCCTATGGGAAAAGGTGCCAGGCACGAGGTCTCAATAACACACCGATTTCTTGGAGCCACATTCCCTTGGATGCATGCAAGCAGTCCTGCACTCCCTTTATTAACAGTGTGAGCTATCCAGGCTCAGGCTGTCCCAGGGGACATTTAGCCAAGCTGGTGTGGCTGTGCAGATCAAAATGCTCCTTAGCTGGTACCCATGACTGCATTAACATCCCTGCCCTGCTTTGGCACGGGGCTGGCTCACCTCCAGCAGGTACAGACAGTCAGCGTGGCAAAAACATGAACATCTCACAGCACCAGGGGTGATCAGCCCACAGGAGAGGGAATTGGAAATCCTGTTCAGCCCATGGACTGTAGGGAGGCACAAATGTCTGAAAATCCTGTTACTTACTCAGCTTTCTTACCGTGGATCTCACTGCCTCATTTTGGGCTTCCTATCCCTGCTTATGTTGTCTCCATTTCTCACCTGGATATCTTCATTATTTTTACTGAGCAGCTGTTTCATTTTATCTTTTACTAGACTATTTTGACTGATACTTAAATGAAAGCAACTGCTGTTGCAGCTGAAGAACAGAACACTGCTGTTCCCAAGGGAATGTTCTCTTCCCATGAGTGCAACAAGATGCTTCTGAGTAAAATCTCCAAATAAGTGATGTCTTTTTAATTTGACACAACTTTACATTATGCTTTCCTAACACCTTGCCTCATGCCACTCTTCTGCCTTCCCCTTTCTGACTCCAATGATCTGCCTCCTGGGAATTTTTGTCATTTGCAGTATTCCTTATCCTGGCAGTAGGAATGAGGTCACAGAAAGCAGGAACAGGAGTGTCAAAGCAAAGTGTGGCAAAACGAGCATGCTCTGTTGGGTAGCTCAGCTGGGTTTCAAGAAACATAAACACCACAGAATTCTGACATAAAACTAAGGATTAACTGGGTCCGTATGAATGCTTGGCTTCCACCCAGTATCTTTTGGTGTGACAGCAGAATCAGGTCCAGTGCTGATATTATTTTTTCAGGACTGGAATGTGAACTTAATGCATTCACTGAGACACTCACTTGAGCTCATGGTAGGTCTGTTATAGCCCCCACTTGCAGTACTACTTTGAAAATGAGTTTTCCCTTATTTTCATTTTTTTAAACTGCTGAATAAGAACAACATTCTCTCAGTGCAAAGTGCTTTGATGGCTTCCAAATGGAATTTCTCTAAGTACACTGTGGGTTTTTTATAATACTAAACTTTTGATTTCACTCTAGGGACAGTGCATCAATTATGTAAAGCAGACCAAAATTTAGCAATGCTAAGGGCACTTAGACTATTAAAAAATTTGAGAGGTGTCTTGGAACTTGGGACTGTTGCTCCTATACTTTTGAGCTGGAGCAGAGATGCCACAATAAATCTGTTGTGATCTTCAAGTGCTGGATTGAACATTGTGCTGTTGATAATTTTAAGGGTGGATAAGAGGAGACAAACATTGTTACTTGCTAAAAAAGAGTAGAATGACAAGTCTGTGTCTTCTTTGGATGTTCCTGTGCTCATTTCTGTCCCTGGCCTTGCAAATCACATGCAAAAAATGTCCACAGATATGGGGCCAAGTGGCCTCCCTGGATCATTGCAGTTTTCAGAAGATGCTGACAGGGATGTCACTTGGACATGTAAGGAGGTAGCTCTAGTTTTGCTCTCTGCCCTACAGCAGAAGGTTGCTGTAACTGGTAGCTCAAAGAACACCTGGAGAACAGGACAAATCTCTCCAACAGTGCCTGCTGAATGTTCAGAAGGACCAAGAAAGATGAAATTCTGGGCACCCTATCCTTTTGCCATGAGATGAGAAGAGGAATGTTGGAAAGCACTCAGCCAACAGCATGAACAAGCTTGAATGTCAGGAGTTTCCCACTGGCACAGAATGAAGTGAAAGTATTCACTGACTCCTGCAGCCTCAGGGCTGAGGCACAGAAACCAGAGCGTGGTTTCCAGTTCAGGATCTTGCAAAGATCATGGGCTAAAATCCCCAGTCTGAATGCCCAGAACCTCTGACAAAACTTAGATACTAATTCTGTAACTCAGGTCTGTTCCTGAAACAATGTCTACCTAAGTGAGCATTGAACCGTTTCTAGATTTTTCAGCTTTGCTATTTTCTTACAATGTGGACAAAAGTGCAAAACTCCCACAAATAAGATCTTCATTAGCAAGTTGACTTCCCAGAGCTGAAAGACAAGAGAATGAATTACCATGGTTCTGAGGAAGGAAAGTGACCCAGTTCCAGAAGACAGTGATGCAGAGAAAGAGCATTTCATCAAACAAGATGGGTAAATTTTTGGCAGAAGCTTTAGAGATCAAACCAGTTGATTTTTATTTTTAGATCTAAAATATTTAGTTAGAACTAATATCATAGAAATCCTACAGCCAGAGTATTTGTTTTCGAGCTCATATTCTGAGCCCTTTTAGAGTAAAGGGAGAAGAAGACCCTTAGTACTAGGACTGCCACTTGGAGGTTCTAAAATGGTAATATTTCTTATTTAGGTTAAGCAAGTGGCTTCAAAGAAAATTCTTAGGACTCAATTAGCAAAAAACAAGGTAATAAAATTCAGAAAGTCTACAATACAGATATTAGCATGTTGTGTGTTCCACGTCTATGTTACAGGTAAACACAATATGGAAATAATTGAATTTTTTTTCTCTTTTAATTTAAAATTATCTGAAAAATACTGTCCACCTGCATAGCAGACAACCACTTAAAACCGCTCCAATTTATTGAAGCAACAGAAATGTTTAAGTGATCCTCCCACACAGGTACCCATTCTCTTCATCAATGCTAATTGTTAATTCCACCTGAAAACAGTACTTTTCCCCTCACACGCCTCAGATAGCAAAGACAATAAACTATTGAGAAATAGTATGAGGCTGTTTTTTCTTTGTTTTTCCTGATGGATCTTCCTTTAGATGCCTGTTTCTAGGACTGCACAAGGACAAACTTGCTCTAAGGCACTCATACAAACTCTGCTGTGTTTCCCAATACTTTAGTGTTTGACTTTGCATCTTTAACATTTTGTAACGTCAGTTCTGCACATGATGCACATCCTGCTGTGCTTCCTGAGTAGCTCTCACACTCCAGTTCATGGCCAGTGACTAAAGGAGCCACTTTTATTTTTAATGCCTTTAAGCTCCCACTCCTTTCCCATCTCCCGAGGTGACACAGCTGCTGACAAGAGGTCTCAGCCTCCCTGTGGTGCTCTCACCAGATGAGGTTAAGTGTGAGCAACAATTTACATTTTGTCAAAATCAGAGGGGTGGTGTGATGATGTTTTGACAGAAAGGTAAAAAACGTGAAGTGGTTCAGCTTTTGTTACCCTTTAACCTACTTCTGTATGTCTGTACACAGAAGAATTGCTATGTTATCTCACAGCAGCATTCTCAATTGATTTAAAAGGATTTCAGAACCTCAGCCATAAATATCATGGAAGTGTTTATATTGCAAGCATGTTCTTATAGCACACCTATTCCAGAACAACAATCCAAACCTGCCTTTGTGGAAAAACTGCTTGATGCCTTCCAGAAGGAAGCTGTTGGTAACTAATTTCAATGTGTGTATTCAAACAATATGAAATATGTTTTCAAAAGAAAAGGTGGGTTTGGAGTTGTTTTTAAGGATGGGGTGTATAGTTTCCATGCATGCACTTGCTGAAACACATATTGTGTTTGTCTTCCTGTATATTCACACAGAGCTTAGCCTGATAATCTGTTATTCCATTTAATGCCTTTATTCCTTCCATATGCCAGAATGATCTCATTATTGCGTATGTGGACACCTGTTCCAAATTATTTCTAATGGCCTTAATTAGGCTTATTTAAAATTTTAATTATTATTTTGCAGCCTTTGTTTAGAATCAGATTCTTGCGAATTTGTCAGAAATTGCAGGGGCTGCAAACAAAGTTCCATGCACTAACAACTGCTGTGGCAGCTGTAAACAATATGCACTACTCCCATAACATTCTTCAAGTGGCCATAAATTTGTTTCTCGGCCTGCCTCAGTGATTTAAGTGCTTGGAGTTAAAATTTTAAAGCAACAACATCTAATTAAATTATAGAGGTGTAATAACTACCTTTTAAATGGTCAAAGAGTGCAGCCAAAACCAACAAATCTGTTTACTAAAGGAAAACATGTACACATCAATATAAACTTTTAAAATGTATTATCAATTAGTTTCTTAAATAGTTAGTTGGGAGGTTTTTTTAGTTCCTTTTAAAATGCCAGGCAGCAAAACATCCTGTCTCTTTTTCATGGGTAGTCATGTGTGTGACAGTGGGAACATCTTCAAAAACCTATGAAATCCATATATGCTGGCAGAAAAGAGGAATATTTTAGCATTGGTCATTCATTTAGTCAGCCTGGCCCTTGCTGGTTCCCTTCCTGTTGAGCACAGCTTCCTTCTGAGAGTTAAGAGCAAATTTGGAATGGAAACCATGGAGGTCATGTTTTGCTTATCCCTTCAGCTGAAAGGAGAGTTTGCTGTAAAATATACACTTTCTTGTCATGTATCTGCTGTTCCCTGTGCATCAGTCACTGCACAGACTCTGGAAACTCAATTTTCAACACTTTAAAGGTTAGAGCCTGCTGTGCCAGCAAAGGACACAACAACACCAGCAGGCCTTTATGGGCTTTCCATCCCTCCTTATGTTCCTCGGGTTTCCTCTGTCCATCCCCGCTGGTGAGGCAGAAGGAGAGGCTTGGATCACAGGGCCTTTACTTCAAGCATAAGGAATGTGGCTTTCAAAGTTCAGCCAAGTATGAGCTACCAAGATACAACACCCTTTTAAATTGTGAACCTTCAGCCAGCAGCACCTTATTCCATAGGTCTGCAGTGCTCAACACAGCCCAGACCCGCTCTCTCCTGATAAAAACAGCAAATACCACACAGCTACTGTGTCACACACCAGCAGGATTTTTATCTCTACCCTGATTAACCCCCCATTATTTTAGTGAATGTTTCTTCTTGTTTACACCGATTTATAACCTTCCTCAGCTAAGTGTCAGAGCGCTTTAGTGTTTCTCTTAAGCTCACTGACCAGGAGGAATGCTAGGGAGTGAAGTGGGGTGACCATGCCAACTTTTGTGTGTTGAAGGTCCCTAATATATTACTGTCATTTGATTGTCACTATTTAGCACTCAATAATAGGTTGCAGATATTTCAAATCTAAATGACTACTTGGTAACAGAGTTATTCTGCTGGACTCTGAGTCCATTTCACTTAGACATGGTTGCCAAATTCTGAGAGTACAACTTGCAACCAAGAATTTTTTCTTTTTTAAGGATGTGAAATCACAGTAACTTTTCAAAATACTGCAGAGAAGTTACTACTGAGAAATTTGCTTGGGAGTTAAAAATACAGTTAAACTGTTGATTATAAACAATTGGTGTGAGAAGTGGTCAGCATCAGCTTGGGGGCAGCTGTAATCACTAGTGGAGTACTGAGTGTGGTTGTATTTTTCTCAGCCTTCTGGTTTTTAGTATCTTTAAAATGAATCCCTACATGATGCTTTCCAGGGAAAAGCAGTTTCTCTGTAGCATTTCCTATATTTTGCATATATTTTTTCTTTTTTGAGTCAAGGAGGACATGTTAAATGGCCTTTTTTTCATAGCATATGGTGATTTAAACCTCTGTATTCCAGGACTTGTGCATCTTTCCTACTGTCTGATACCAAGTGTGCACAGCGTGCCTTTAGTCTATAAATTAGAAATACCTTTCCATTTTTATGTGATACCTGTCACTATGGCGTTTTGATCTTTAAAGAATATATTTTATGTGTAGGATTTTTATAACCATGGTATTTTTAACCTCAGATTACAGAGAATTCTTAAAAACAAATGTTTCCTCTATGCATTGCAGCTAAAAATGCCTAGATGACAGCTCCTGCCAGTAAACTATTCCATCTTTAACAAAGGTTTTCCCTAATGTTGACAGCAATTACAATGTTGCTGTTATGTATGTGCCAGGACTTGGAACCCTCAGACAAATTTCAGCTATGCTGTCACTTGAGACATTTAATTTCAGATTTTTTGTTTGTTTGTTTTTTGGGTTTTTTTTTTTTGTTTCACTTAGGGTGCTATAGCTGGCCGTGTATTTTTCACGGTAATTGGACTAAGTAAAGTATGAGATCAAAGGATTTTGTTGCCATCTCGAGACGTTGGTAAATTGCAACAGAACCATGGTGTGGAACAGATGGGTGTTCTCACTTTTTTGGCAGGTGAGTGCTTTCCCTGCAAATGGAAACCTTCCAGCTCAGCCCTGTGGCACTGCAGCACAGCAGAGGGTAAAGGGCAGAGTATGGACATCTCCCAGTCCAGCTTCCTGGGAAAACCCTGAAAAGGAATAACCAGCTCATGCTCAAGAAAATAAAGTGAGCCACTAGAGAGGGAATGAAGTCAGGAAAAATAGCTGAAGGTAACAGAGTTGGTGAGAAACAATGTGATGATCTATTGCTAGTAAGATTTTCACTGAGAGATATTTAACTATGCTGTCTTGAATTATTGGCTTGCTGAATTGATATTATTTCCAGATAATAATGTTTCACAGAAAATTTATCCCATTTGGAGGAGAAAAAGTAAGATTTGTTGTAAATTTACTGGTTTTATGAACAGTATTTTCATTTTAAGTTCTCTCTGGTTTTATTTTAAATTTTATGGAGTAACAACAAATCTCTGTGTGGCTTTGTTTCCCACAAGTCTTGTTACAAAAGTGATTAAACACAGGGGCACTGCAGTTCAGTTCCCACCTGTTAAAGTTTAATCTTTAGCCACTTAGTTGTTCTGTGACATGCTTTGGACTACTAATGCTGTAAAGCCACATGGCATCTCTTAAAATTAATTTGTAATGAGTTAATAGAATACATCTGAAACACCAGGTGGAGTTGAGAGCTAGAAGCCGTTAATGTGACTAATTAGTGCCTCGGGCTCAGCTCAGTTGAAGGCCTGAAGAGCTGGTTTGCAGCTAGGTCTAGTTTTTTTTGGTTCTTGGGAACTGCTGTACTTCCCTGAGAGCTTCGGATAAAGCTGCTTTCTATGGCGTTTCTTTATTAAAACAATCAAACCAAAACTCAACAGATCTAGCAACAACTTGCAATGCAAAAGATCAGTGGGATCCAAAATCCCAAGAAAGGAATTCCAGTGCAAAACTGAGCTGCTAGATCAGGACACATTACAAAGGGCCCTGGATAAGAATTCAAAGATGTGTCGTTCTATACAAGAAGATATACTCAAAGTGAATTCCAGTGAAGGTTATGATAGTAGTTATTGGACTACAATGATAACCAGAATCTTAGAGTAATTCATTAAAAAAATAGACCAAGCAAATTATGATGGCACCTTTATAATTTCAGCAGCAGCAAAGATATTGGGTGAGCATACAAGGTATAGGACAGTATTAACTCCAGTGAGCTAATTTGTGGTGAACAGAATGCTTAGAGATGCTAAGCAACGTGGACCATTTAAAAATGTACATCTTTTCCTTGTGCTGAGAATTCTATTTATTTTGGGACTCGAGAATGTGATTTAGTGTTCTGTTTTTAAAGCCTGGAGATACTGGGATGGAAGTTCTGCCTTCCAGAGTGCTCTAAATGAAAGCAAATTTTAATCTTTTTTTTTTTCCAATTTAGAAGGATAAAACATGGACGCTTATTTTAATGGGACTATATTGATATTTTCTCCCAAGGTATCAAGTCTTGGGACTGCATCTCATGGTGGAGCTCCTGCATGGCACTGATGCCAACACGGAGCAGATACCATGTCTAGGCAGCTGGAATGTTTGCTTTAGTTGCATTTCCAAAACCTGGTCAAGAATAACTGCAAATGCACACATATATGTGCCAAATCTACAGGAGACTGAAAGAACACCCTGGCTGCTCGATTGCTTTTGTAGCAGGGTTATTTTGTGGCTTTTTTTGGCTGGTTCCTCTTAATAATTTTTTTTCTGCCAACTACTCCAACAAGATAATCTTACTATCAAAATTGAGTATTTGTGAATTTACCCAGAGCCTGGTACCCAGAGAGGTGCCACTGAGAGCAGTTTGTTTGATGGTGCCTGAAACAGGGTGAACAGCTTCTTTTAAAGATGTGTCCAAATATCCAAACCCCCTTGGGAACGAAAGAGCACACATTGCTGGAGACAAATATAGAACTTCTTATCAGAACTCTGAATCACACTCGGGCCCCAAAGGAGTAGGAAAAGACTAATGGTCTAACTCCAAGAAGGATTTTTGGATAAGGGCTGTACTCAGATGAGTTCTCTGTAGCTGGACTTTTTCCTCCTAAATAGAATTGAGAGGTTCTGTTGCCTAACACTGAGGAAACTGGACAGGAGGGTTGTTCAGCGGGACAAGTTTCTCTCTTTTTTTGTTTGTTCCCTGCAGTAAATCTTCATCACTCAATTAGAGTCCATCTTGTGCAGTTATTAGACACAACAGGAAGTAAACAGAGGTGTGAAAACCGAGCCACAGGGACAGAATATGGGAAAGGACACAGCCTAAAGTTCAGACATGGAAGGAGCAGTGGTAGGATGCACCCCAAGACGCCAGTGCAGAGCTCTGCTTGGTGGAGAAGACAGAAGCAGAGCTCTGCAGCGAGTCTGGGGCAGCACCAGCCAGGTCAGAGCAGGCCTTGCCAGCTGCACTCATCATCCACAGCACAGAGCATCATTATTGTTGCTAAACAGCTTAAATAAATTGGAAGCAAGGTGGCAACAGTGCCGTGAAATAGCCCGTGCAATAATTCTGATACGCCCCACCACTTTTACGAGCCTTGTGCATATCAAGCAATCCAAACCAAACACAGATAATTGCACAGTAAAACCATTCAGCATAAGGAATGGCTGCTGATTCCATCTGAGCTGCCTGCTAGAGGTTCAGGACACCAGCATCCCAAGGAGAACTAGCTAATCTCTGAGCAGGACGTTGCTGGATGAGAAACCACATAATATGTGACCTAGAAAAGACGATGTTTTTCCACCCAGCCCTGGAAAACATAAAAGCAGAGCTCCTAAGGCAAAGGATAGCAGCTAGTGCTTCCAGAAGAAATGAGGAATATTAAAATTGACTTTTTTATGCTTCAGCTCAGTTTGAGAAAGGATCTTGCTGTGCTCTTTTTGCTGTTTTATGGGGTTTTTTGAGTTTTGGTTTGTGGTGGGGTTTTTTTTTGAAGACACACCCCAAGACTGTTATTAGTGGAAATACAGGGCTCAGTTTCTAAGAGAAACAGAGACCCTGCTAAACTCTCAATAAACTGGAGTCTTGTGCTGTTGTCTGCTGCCACACTTTACTATCCACAGTCATGGCAAAATTTTGAGAAATACAAATTATGTTACCAACAGATGGAATTGTTTCTGTTTAAGGACAGATGCTTTTTATACAGCTTTCATTTAAAACTATGGATTTTTTGAATGCTTGCTTACAGAAATTTTGAACAGCAAATTACCACTTTCCTCATTAAAAGGTGTTTTTCTCAGATGAATCTAGTTTTCAAGAACTTCATACACTTATGCAACATAACACGTAACTAAATTATTTAAATAGCTAGTGTTTTTATGTTATTCAAATGCCATTTGGGGAAAACAAATGCTTCCTGAAATAATTCCAAAAATCCTTGGACATACCTTCCTTACAGATGCGTGAGTCTCCCCCTCCCTTCTAACAACCAAGATACTACAGCAAAACTTCCAATGAGCATGCATTTTTTTTGTAGTTACTATAATAAGACAGCAGCAAGGTGTGAAGGAAACTCACTCTAACACGCTAAAGATTGAGATATGAACAGTGGGAGGATAAATAAAATAACAATATGGATTTATCGTAGTTGTTGTCTGGGCTTCATCTCCCGAGACACTCTCTGTGCCTGGTGACACTCTGAGTCTGGTGGCTGTGCCTTGGAGCTTGGTCCCCAGCATTTAAATGGAATTCTGGTGGATGTCAGCTCTCAGCACCACACCAGAAGGTATCCAGGTGCAAATGCCGACTTTGAAAGTGCTGTGCTGCATCAGAAAGGAAAATTATGTGATGAAAACATTTCAGGTAAACTGAAAAAAACAATGTTATTAATTTATTTTTTTTAGTAAGTTTCCTTTTGGTTGTCCTGAAAATTTATTTTTAAAAAATGACTTTCACTGCAGAGAAATTTTCAGTTTTGGGGATACAACACTTTTTTGTTACAGGGGCTGCTCAGGAAAGCATTTCTGTCTGGCTCTTAAAATGTTATTCATCTCAAAAATGTAATTCTGTCTCTGGTACATGAGAGCTCCAGTAAAATGTCTTAGGTGGCACAGTTATTTGCTACCATCCCTGCAGCAGAAGAAAGATGCTTTTATGAATTCTAGCTGACATGAACTTTATGCATGAGAAACCCAAGATCAGACTGAAAAACTGCTGGCAAATTTCATTTGAATGGGAAAGTGGCTAGATGTTCTACTATCTTTCTTTATTTTGTATGGTAAGTGTGGGTTTATATTATTGGTGCTTTTTTTTTTTTAATATAAACCACAAGCTTTGCCTGGCTAAGCTTAATTTCAGCAAGATCAGCCACATCTGTCTTCCAGGAAAAAAACCCCAAACCAATACCACTCTCTAGATCTAACTAGGAGGAGCCAGTCAAGGGCTGATATTAAATGATATATTTAATATTTGATGATATATTTGATATATTTGATATAAATGATATATTTAATATTTGCTTGCCTCCACCACGAGGCAAGCAAAAATCAAGAGAGCTGTGCCATAAAGAACAGCTCAGTTGTGAAGCCCAAGCACAAAGCTGCTGCAGACAGTAACTCAGCAGAACATGTGGCCAAAGCCAATTTGCAAGATGCATCATCCAGGTAATTTGTAATATGTATGTAGTATTTACCAGAACACAAATATATAAAAGATAAAGCAAGCATACAAAAGATAAACGTGGACAGTGAGGTCCACTGGGCTGCCTGAAAGCTAAACATTCACAAAGAGATGTCTTGCAAGGCCAGTAATTTCAGAATACAGTAAATGACATTGGATTTACAGTTTTAGAATTGCCATCTCCCATCCCATTGTATTCACTTCCATGGCTCTAAGGAGCAGGTACTGGAGCTGGTGCAGCCTCAGCAGTTAATTGGTAAAGATGAAAAAACACAGGTGACATGGGAAGGAATCACAATAATTGCAAGAGGGAAAGGTGAGAGAGCTGCATGGGTGATCATTTGATGTGGTTTTTTTGGGAGAAGTGGTTTTACTTTCTCTTTCACCCTTTCCCTTCCAATTCTCTACTTCCTTATTCTTTTTAGGAAGGTGGCAGAAGACATACTGAATTTTTTAAAAATAAATTTTGACCAACAAGCCGTGCTTAGAGCAAGACAGAGAAAGGTGGCCTTGGTTACACAGTGAACCTTGTGCTTGATCCAGGAGCTGGCTCCAGAGCTGAACACCTCCTGGTAACAGCAGGAAAGGGGAAACCTGATATCCTGATCAGCTGAAATTACTTTCTCCTTTTAGGAAACTCAGCTTTTCTTTAGGGAACTCGGGTCCAGCTGTTGCTCGTGAAGTGTTTGCAGGATGCTGACAGTGAAGTCAGGGGCCATTTTATGCCAGCATTTCCCTCTTGTTCAAGCTCAGGAGCAAATTCCAGTTGAGTTATTTGCCCTTCTTGGGCCAGGTAGTCTGTGTAGCAGTCCAGATGCCATGCAGATGGTGAGTTTGATCTTTTAATACGAGCTTTTACAACCCTGATGGTATTTTTAGAGTTGTTGTCTTACCTCTGACCTCAAGAGGATGTTATTTTATCTCTTCTGAGTACTGGGAAAAACACAAAATCAGTGTGAAGTGTTTTTGTTCTTGTGCCTTGTAAGAGAGATTCTAGAGAACAGTTTTCAAGAGGGCTTTGGTTTCTTTAGCTCTTATTCCTCGTGTGGACTCTACTCAGGTCCTTTATAGAGGATACATTTTATTTTCCTTTGCATTTGCACATTGGGACAGCTCCAAGGCCAGTAAGAATGTTTCTAATTCCAGAGTGTTGAGGTATTTTTCATCTACGTTGAGTACTGTGTCTTTTGTCTGAGAATCTGACTGATGTAGTCCTTTCTGTTTAGGAATATTAAATATACTTGGAAGCAGATAGGTAGTTATTAGCTGAAGATTTTCCACATCATTGTCATTAGATTTGCCAAGTCTGGGATTTTCAGCAAAGTCTGAGATGTTGGTATTGCTCTTAGATAATTTGATAATTGACTAATCTTCTTCATACCAGTTTTATTCAGTAAAACCAAAGCTGAAATTTCTTAAATATGAGAGGGCCTATGAGCATCTATGGACTTTGGAAAATTGCTTCTGGTCTCATGGACTTACTTTCACTTCAGATATTATTAAAATATTTGAGGGGGATATTTTCTGCCATCTGTTTACAGGAATATCAAATGTGCCCAGGGCACAGGGTAAATGATTGCAAGTCGTCTATTGAACATGAAGAAGAGAAAGAAAGAATTGTAAATGAAATATGCAAAACAAATTATGCTTCTCAATGCAATTGGAACCATGCTTAACATTTAGCTGTGCAGCAATCTCTTCCCTCTAATGGAGCATAATCAATATATACAACACAAAGTATATGTCTAGAAGCAGTGAATTCAGCAATATAGGATGAGGGATCCCATGAGTAGCCTTTTCTTCTCAAAGAACAGCTCTGTGTCACTTTTGACAGACAGTCTTTGCTTTATAAAGAACAGATTGGAAAAATCTGTGTGGAACAAAGTGTCTTTGAAGTGCACAGCTCCAGTTTACATTTTTTTCTTTTTGTTTGCAAGCTCAAAACCAAAATTCTAAATCATGCCATAATTTCCTTTTCTGTTATATAGAAAAAAAAAGAATTAATGGTTATGAAATTATTTGCTGTTAATTAAAGTAAACAGACAGATATGGTCTGGGACAGAAACCCCAGAAGTTCTGAGTTGACATATGTGTCTGTTTACAAGTTTGTAGTTGGTCTCCACCTATGAAATGGGATGGCAAAGAACCCTAAAAGCAACCATCGCCCCCAGGCTTTGCAGATGATTGGATCAGGCTCTGACCTACACAGAACTGTAAATATAAAGCCTGGTACGTATGAAGTCCTGCAATTGCATCCAGGAAAAAAGTTGCATGCAGAATTTGGTGGGGCCTAATTGTCAGCTTTGATCATGGGGTAGAGGCTACATTCCTTTCCCTCGTGTCTTACGTAAGTGCACTCTCAGAAACCTCACTGCCTGTGTTTTGGGAGTGAGTGGGGCCCGTTTTACTCTGCAGCTGGAGTGGAATTGTTTCGGGAGGACCTCTGTTCTGGTTTTTGGTTTAGCTCAAGAGGCCACAGACTCAACCCAATGGCATTTCTCTGTAAGTCTGCAAAACAGCAACTTCTGAGCATCACATCCGAACGCTTTTGAAACTTCAGGGGAAGTTACAGGTTTTGATAGCCAAGACCTTGATTTCATAGGAAAGTAATAAAAGAAAATGGGAGACAGGTGGAGCTTCTGCTTTCTGTCGATTACAGCCACATTTGGAGTGCTTTTTGATCAGAGACCTGGTTAATGGTTCCTGTACAGCAGAGCAGAAATGCCACCTTCTTCTCACAGTGGTTCACGTGGTGTTATCCTGATGGACTGCCTCCTACAAAAGTGTTGGTGTTAGGAAATGGAGGGGAAAATGGGAGATGTCAGAAAGTGGGGAGGAGCAATTTGTGTAGTGAGAATATCCTGGGAAAGGGAGACATCTCAAACATCAGCAGGGACAGAAACAGCAAACAGGAAAGGAAAGAGGCCTCTGCTACTGGGGACAAATGGGTTGCAAAAAAGAAAATTTCGCTGGTCCCTGTGGACCAGAAAAAAAGTGGAGATTCAGCTGCCAGGAAAGAGGGGACACTGGTGCAAATTCAAGGCCACTAAGGAGGTAGTAAGGGATGGGGTGGGGTGGATCAGGGGTTTCTGTAGGATTGACCTGCAGGATCCTGCTGTGCCAGAGACCAGGAGGTGCTGCCCAGGGGGACTCTGCTGTGGGACGGGACAGTGCAAGTGAAGGGGGAGAAATCTTCCATTTTAACTGGGACAGTAGAAGGGACAAAGGTGTGGAAGACACAGCACCTCTGGGAAGGGGGAAGGAGGATTTGTGATAAAGGTTGGTTTGTACAGATGGGGAGTGTGGAGGAGAGGCTGAGGAGGAAGGCAAGAAACCTCTCTGGCATGCTGCAGGCTCAGCCTACAGAAGCTGCAGTGTGTGACCCTCTTGTTAACTTCATTTCACAATGTTCCCTGCATGCTTTGTGTGGCTTCCAAGTAATGCATGACATCAGAAAGCTTAATAAAAACCACCTGCTTGGTACATTTTATGTTTGACTCTGTTAAACTTTCCTGGTTCAAAATATCCAGTGCTATCTGAAACACGAGGATAATTACTTTTCTCCAGATTTGCTGAGCTTTCTTAAATGATTTCTTTCCTTAAGGAGTAAAAGTGTCAATTTATATGTTTTAGTTCTGCGTTTTTGAAAATCACCTTTCAGCTGTTGTAGGCTGGTAAAAACATCTGTCAAAATTAACTTCTGATCCTCTTCTTGAAACTAGTCTACTTCTAGCCATGTTCTTGACCTGTGTTTCAGGAATGAATGACTGACTGCTGTGCACCAGGGAATTAGAGGGTGTAAATGGCCATAGGTCTAGGGGGAGGTATGCTCAGCACACCCCAGTAGAGCTCTTTCAGCTTCAGATTGCCTGGAGTCTTTCAAGTCAGACAAGAAGCAATGTTTATACATCCCTCAGCACAAGAAAAGAGCTGATGTGGGCCAGAGGTAATTAATATCAGCAGTTAAACTAGCTGTTCATTAAAAAAAAAAAAAAAAGGTAGCATTAGAAATAATTGCTTAGCTTTCCACTTTTGTGATCCAAAATTCTCAGGCTGTGTTGTTCCTATCTTTTAAATATTAGATTAGTATCTCTCAAGACAAAACAAAAGAAGAACCACTCTTCTTCTCAGGGCTGCTTTTCAGAGTTTGTTCCAGGTTTTGTTTAGCTGTGACAGAGGGTCACAACATTGTCAGTACTAAAGAAATAGGTGTAGTGGCCTGTCTCTTTTTGAGGAGTCTGAGCTTTCATTACACAGTCACAGCCAGAAGTCAGAGCTCCTTCCCGTGGCTCCCTTGCTCTCCAGTTAATCTGTCATTAGTGACACCGAAGAACACTTCCCCTGAGGTAGATTTTTTGTTTTGAGTGAACGTAGCCATTTTCAGGAGTTTTTGGGCCTCTTTTTGTTTTATCAAAAAAAGTCAGGCACAAGGGCAGCTTCTGCAAACTTATTTTAGGACGAGGAAAGGGGTCATGACCCTGAGGCTCTGCTGTTTAAATCAGCAGAACTTTGGAGTGGATGTAGGATTTAGGAAAGGGCACAGGCTCTGCTGGTTGTGTTGCAAATTTTCCAGAGTGCTTTTTCTGAACAAGCCAGAAAAAGATTTGCCTGAAGGGACACATGAATATGGGGTACGTGAGTAACTTTTTAACATAAAAGTCCTGGGGTTTTTAAGAGACAAAAGCAGAAGGACTAAAAAGTGGGTACCATAAGAGGCTGGTGGAGAGAAAAGGCATCAGGTTGACCTCAGTACACCCTCAGTGGGATGTGCAGGGTGGGGTGAAACTGGGGGGTCTTCTGAGACCACTGGGACCTCCTTGAATCTGCTGCCAGAACTCAAATTCTCAGGCAGTGGAGTCCCCGTGCCAAGCTGGAAACATGGGACTCAGACTGGAAGTGAGAAGTGGATGAGGTCAAGTTTCTTATGGCTTCCTTTAAATCCCCTGAAGTGGAGAGACAGAGAAGGTCTCTCTCCCTGATTGGGGATTTCTCATTCATTTTAGAAAGAAATGGAGTAAATTCATCTTTAACTAAAGACTTTAACTAATTCATCTTTTACACTAAACAGTTTGTAACCAATATTGTTCTCCTTTGCTGCCTTCATGCAAATGTTCAAGTCTTTGACTCTTTTGAGGATGGACTGTGAGGGCATTACTAGATCTAGTAAAAAAATAAAAAGATTGTAAATAAATCTCTGCACATAAAAGCCCCAGGCCTCTCTAGACACATACTTTTAAATCTATTTATTCACCTTTTCCCCTCTGATTTCATATTTAGATAGGGATAGCTGTGGTGTAAAGCAGAGCTGTATATTTTGGTCTGTTAGGACATGAGAAAGGGCACAGTGCTCTCTGTTTCGGCAGCTGTTCTGAGGCCAGTGTGCTAACTGTATTTATTTATTAGTGGGTTGTTTTGGTTAGACTATTTTTTCCCCTGGTGCATGTGCTGCAGCAATCGGTGGACATGCTTTCCCTTTCTTACATCAGCAAAGAAATTAGCCCGAGAGAATTTCATGGATTATTCCCTTTTGGCCTCTGAATTCTCCAGGTAAAGATCTTTTTCCTAAGTGTTTCTTCCATTATCATCTAGCTCCAAATGCATTCTCCTGGCATGTGATATAGCAGAAATATATGTCATGTGTTTTCTGAGGACATGAGCCATAACCCTCAGAAATAATTTGCTTCTTCTCTAACCCAGAAGCCATTGAAGAAATTAAATCTGGATGAATGATGAAAATATATTGCAGTCAAAGAACAGCTGTAGATTCTTTTTGACAGCAACTGTGGTTTCTAATGCTTCCTTGATTTTCACTTACACATATCTGAAGTTATGATTAATCCAATGAAATATTCAAAATCGCCCATGCAAATCTGACTTTCGTAAACGGGAGTTACTGTCTCATAAAGCATCCTGACATTCAGATCTTTCTTTTGTGATGCAAACAAGCATCACATAGGTAATCTTCACATCTCCCATTTCCAGTTCTGGAGGAAGAATTTTCATCCACTGGAAAACAGCATCTTTCTCTGCAGGGGTTTATTCATACCAAGAGCAACTGTATTTCTTAAGAAAAATCTCAAAGGTGAAGGCCGACCTCCCTGCCCCCTTCCTGTTCAAATTATGAAATTTGCCTGGAAAATAGGGTTTTTCCTTTCCTTTTTCTGAACCATTCTGATGCTCTGTGGTGTGATGGGCTTTCCTTAGAGACTTGAAGCTGTGAAATGCTGGTTCTCTCGATTGTTCAGGCCTTAAAACAAAACAAATGTCATGAATAATCACAGTAAATCCTGAAAGCTAGTAAAACAATGGGAGGGGAAAGGTGATCAGAAGCTGTGCAGCATTGAACAGATGGAAAAAATACCTTGGGGGCTCATACAGCTTTTGGAGACTTTTCTTTTGGAGCTCGTCCTCTGACAGCTACTGGCACTGGATGGAAGGAGCAGGGAGCAGGAAATTCACCCCACAGCCACAGGGTCCTGGATATTGCCTGCCTTGCCCTGCTTTAGGTCTCCAGAGGTAAATCCGGGGAGAAAAACACCAATTAGTGTATGAATATATACTATAAACTAGTGGATACCCTTAAAATTATTAAACTATGCTGATTTCTCAGTAATGGGCATAATAGGTCCTAAAATTTCTCATTAATCTGGTAGCTGTGTCTTTGTCCTGGGTTTAAGTTTGCCACAGCAAGTGATCTTCTACTTGCCATGGATTTTTATAACTTCAGCCACTGGGGCTCTGCTACTCCTGTACTTGTTCATAACAGGTTTGTTGCATAAAGACTTTTGTTTTTAAAAAGGACGAGTATCCACATAAACATTTCCGAAACAATAGAATCTGGGGTCGTAAATACATTCTTGTGACCTTATTAAGATGAAGAGAATTTTGGTTTGAGAAGAGGAAAAACTTGTGATCAAGCAGCTGCAGTCACAATAATAACAAAAGAAAACATAAAATCACTGTCAGCTTGATTATTTTGGGAGTCTTTGTCCTGCCCAGTGGTGCCTCTTTATGACAACCCTAATTTCAGGAACAGGATACATAGTTCAACCTAACTAAAATATAGAAATGTCATAACTAAGGAAAGTTTGTTAAATTTTCACTTACTGTATTATTCAAAGGAACAGGACTGCAAAAATTTAATTTAGCACTGCAGCAATTGAACTAAGTGCAAGCACTTCCAGCTATTATCGAAATGGCTGCTTCGTGAAGGATCACAAATATCAAGATAATATAACAGAATATACAATGTATTAGAATATAGGAACTATATTATATTAAGTTCCTATCAACCTAAAAGATACATTAAAAGTGTGATGGGGTTTTAGTAACTCGGTGTTGTTCCTGTTACTAATTAACCCTTCAAGCAGCACCAAAGATCCCTGCAAAAGTCATTTAGTGCCTCCAACTTTGTAATGATGTGTAAATATTTGACTGGTTGTTTCCTGGCCTTACGTTGTTACCAGCATTGTGTTTCTTTCCCTGATGCTCCCCGGGATGAAGATGGAATGTGTAAATAAACCTGAGAAGAGATGGAGCTGGGGGCAGCTTGGCTGTGTCAGTGTTCATCTCAGTTACCCAACCAGCTCCTCTTTCATCCCAATTCCTTATCCTGCCCTCCTTTCTCGAGCAAGAGTGAGATTCGTGCTTCCCGAGTGACAGCATGAAGAGGGTGGATTATGTCATTCTGGTGGCCAGATGGCCACAAAACCCCCTGTGTCAGCCCTGACAGGCTCCAAAGGGAAGCTCCTGGCTGCAGGGCTGGCCCTGCACAGCCCCTGAGGAAGGACAGAGCTGCAGACCCCTCCAGAAGCCCACCCCAATCTTTGGAGGCAGCTCTGGCTTTAGAGAGGGCTGTTCTGACTCCTCCAAAGCTTGGCTTCTCCTGATATTCCAGCCCAAACACACACGATGTTGTGCTATAACCTAAAGCACACACACGTGCACCCCGGACATCCCTGGGCTGGATTTTGGCTGCAGTGTTTGTTTTGGGATGTTGTCATACCAGAGCGAGGTTTTGGTGTACAGGGGTTTTATCTTGCCCTAACCCTTGTAATTCTTTTGTATGTATAGGGCAAGCACACCACAAAAAGGAACAAAATTGAGTGCAGGGAGTTATTTTAATTCAGTAAGAGTCACTGGTGGAGGAGAAGGCAAATTGAAATAAAGCACAGAGAGCTATAGGGAACTACTTTTACTATTTGTGTCCATGCCATTGCAGCTTGTTTTCCCTCGATGCTGAATTACGTCTTCATTCGGGGTATTTTAGCTCTGTTTCACTGCCATCAGCCTTGTTCTGTTGCCCTAACTTAGGAAAGCTTAGGGTTTGGCTCACTGTTTTATCCCAGCCCTCAATTTAACAGAGGCTTTTCCTCTTCTAAAATTTACTGAGCGTTGGTGTGAAGATGCTTTGGAAAAAAGGGCTTCTGGCAGGCCTTGAGCCTGCTGCCAAATTAGTTCTCTGCTTTTTAAGGGGGCTTTAGAAATTTAAATTACAATATTTCTACAAAATCCTTGAAGTACAACTTTCATGCATTTTCTTACTTTTCAAGAGGAAGGAGTAGCTGTGGCTCAACCACAAAACCAAAGATGTTTGTTTAAAAAATATATAATAGTTTTTCTGCAATCCATATCTGCATTCAGTGAGTGTACACTGTGTTTTCTAGTCTGTTTGCATGGCTGGTGATGTGTGATGGAAGCTTAAGCTGTAAATGAAATTCATTCCTAAAAGAATGGGTGACAAGGCAGTGTAAGATTGAATTCCCATTGCACGAATCACTTCATTTGCACATCTCTTTACACTCGATTGGACATCCTGATACTTTAAATGCATTACAAATTTAATCAAAAGCACTAAATAAGACACACAACACTGAAATTACATCCAGGAAAACATCAGGGACTAGGGAGGGGGAATTATTCTTGCATAAAAAGTAAAGGTTCTATACTTCCACAGATTAATTGAATAAACAAAGGCATATTGAAGCTCCTCAGGAGTTTATGTAGAAGGTCAACTCATGGCATTTCCCAGATTGCAAATCAATGCATTGATCTGAATAGATTTGTATTTAAACAGCTTCTGGGATGACTCCCTTGGAGCTTTTTCCTCTGCAGTCTGTTAATAATGCTGAAATGAGATCAAGAGGACTCTCCCCATGTCAAAGTCATTCAGAGCTGTGTTATCAAGTGTGGGGGGCTGAAGGTTCAGTCCTGCAAAGTTCAATCACACGGATAAGTCCATTACCCTTTGAGGAGCTGCAGCTTAGGAAGGAACGAGGTCTGGAAGTGAGGTTGATAATAAAATGATTGTTTTGCTCTCCAGATAAAACCCCTGAAGGTATCTGAAGCTGTTCTCTAACTTCCTGCACAGTACATGGTCTTCCCCATGTTTATAAAATGTATTCTCTCCTCTTGAAATCAAACTCCAAAACATTTTTTTCCCCCTCTCCAGATTTGCTCCATACAGAAAACATGAGAGACTAGGATAACAGCAAGAAAGATTAGAAGATACAAAAGCTGAAAATTCCACTTAGGTGACTAGGTAATTTCAAATATTTCAAAAAGGGCCTTCCCCACCCACTTTATATTATGGATACTTTTCTATTGATGTTTTTCCCCCAACAATTTTAAGTAGAGATTGAAAAGATTAAAATCAATCAGAGCAGCAAAATGAATATATATAATTTTCTTTTTTAATGTGTGTGGAATCTGCACAGTTACATTTACATGTTAGAATACTATTAGAACAAAATTTATAAGGTGAAAACATCAAAAATATCGTCTTTGACATTGTTTAATGAAATCCCAGGTGTGCAGTGCATGTTGAAAGAAATAATTTGACAAGTTTATATGAAAAAAAAGTGGTGAAATTACTTGCAGCAGACCTGATAAAAATTTTCATTCATTGCTTATGAAACAGGTTCTCATACTGTAGGAGAGTTATTAAACTTGAATATTGCTGAGTAACTTCTTGAACTCTGAAAAAAACCCCAAAAAAACAAAAAAAAACAAAAAAAAAAAACCAAAAAAAACCCCCCAAGGATACTGTCTCTGCCAGTTTTTTCTGATCAGATTTGTCTTAAATTCTTGTGCTAGAGGCCTTTTCTTGATCTTTTGAACTGTTTTCTCAGCTCAGGTGTCAATACTTAAGTAAATAATAAGAAGTAAATAATGAAGCAAATAATAAGAAGTGAACTCGTCTAAATCAGTACTAAGAGGTTTTTTGTCTCCTTGGCTCTCACTGTACTCGAATTTGTTGCTGCACTTTGCACCCTGGGTAGATTCAGTGAACGCCAGTGCTGTGCCCTGCTCACAGACTGCTCCAGAGATACTTTGGGACACAAAACTGGAATTCCCAGGACTCAAGGTGCCATGGATGTAATGTTTGCTACTCAGGAACTGATAGCCTGGAGATCCCATCTACCCTTTCTTTTTTTATTAGGATCAGGTTCATGAAAGGTGGAAGAATTAAAAATTTTGTAAATGGGAGGTTATTTTTCAGAACAAACAGGTGAGCAATGACATTCTCCCCCATAATGTGCTATTGAAGGCAAATTACTGTAAATGAAACCAATTGTGAAATCCAGGATGAAGAAATACTGCAATTTACAGGACAGTAATTCTCTAGATGAATTTTTTCTTTACCATAATTTACGTATCAGAAAAGGCCTTGGCTTTGTGTAAGCCCTGCTCAGCAATAGCAAAAAACCCTCGATATATCAACATTGTTTTGAGCACAAATCCAAAACATAGTGCCATATCAACTACTGTGAAGGAAATTAACTCTGTCCCATTCAAAACAGGCACAAAGATTTGTTTTGAAACAGTTCAGTTCTTCATTTATTTTGATGTAGCAATATTCAAACCTGTTGTATTGAGCTCTGATGATATACAAGGCATAACTTTAAAAGTTGTTTATTATTTTAGCTTGATTTGTCTTGCACAGAAGAGCAAACAGAAAGAAGTCCTAGGTTCAGTTTCCATCAGGTGTGAAGTATCCCATCTTTTTTAGGTCTTTTATATTTTAAATTTGGACACAAGTAAGAGGTTTCTATCAGTATCTGCACAAAATGTCCAAAATCTGTGTAGGATTTGAAAGATTTATAGACAAGTTCCTTCTCCTGCTGTTCTGATCTGACACGACTGAGGGACAATATTTTGCCTGTCTTCATCTTACATTAAGAAAAAACCACTGCAACCTACATTCTTCACAAATAAAGCTGGAAGGAAATTGGCCTGAATGAATAAATTGAGCAGACGTGTCACCTTCCACTACGCAGATAAAAGAAATAGCTGTGTTTTGTGAAAAAATGATCAAATTACCAGCTACACAATGCAAAAACACTCCTGGATAAATGAGTGAGTTCCCAGCACCTGGGGTAAACTTGGTGGCTGCAAATCTGATTCTTTCTATGTTCCTTTGATACTGAACAGCCTGAGCTCCACCTTTGCTTGGGTTAGAAACATCTTCCAAATCTCGAGATATTTATTTAAATTTACTCTCTAATAATCTTGTTGAAATGAGGCAATGTAAAAAAAGCTGCTGTTTTCATTGTACAAAGACAGTGAGTATCATCAGATTTATTTGTTCAGGTTTCTGTTTCTTTTCCTGTTTGTAGAGGATTTTTTGGTGGAGGAAGTTTGCTTTTCAAGCAGGAGAAGTCAGGAGCCATCCTTATATCTAGTTTAGAGATGGACAATGTAAAAAGGATTCATTGAAGTCTGGTTAAGGACCTGGTTAAAATTCTGGCTTTCTCTAACAGTAGGGAATGTGTTCTATTACTCACTTTCTTGGATTTGATCTAACAAATCAGTCAAAGCAAATATACAAGTTATTTCCTTTTGCATTTGTAATAGAGGCTGTTCTAGAGCTCATACTGAATTTCTGCCACAGAAAACTTTCTTGCTAGAGTTGCAGTGTTTAGGATGATAGGAAAACCCTAAAGTGCTGCCTGTTTCTGGAAATATAAGCATCTCATTGCATTTTTTGTTTTGTTTTGTTTAGTTTTAGTTTAGGTGCATCAGTCTTGGGGTACAGGGAAAATTCCATCTTGGTTAATTGTGTTCTGTCTTTCCACTTGTCTGCAGTTAGACACAGTCATTTCCTTTTCTTCCAGCCCTGTCTCTCACTGTGATGTTTATAAAAACTGTTAAACAGATGCTTTCTTAAAATCCAGAGGTGGATGTATTTGCAACACAGGTAAAGCAATTCCTGTGAATGCTCTCTGCTCTAGAAGGGTCTTGTTTTTTGGTGTTTGAATTTTTTAAATCCTGAAAGTCTCACAGTAGTCCATAAGCAGTTTTAACAAAATTTGACATCCTTTCAGGGTAGATGTAAACGTCTTTCGGTCAGTCATGTTTTTAAACTGTGAAAAAAAAAAAAGGCTGACAAAAGAGATGGAAAGGCTCATTGACAAAACAGAAATTCCTTTGACATCCTTTGTTAAAAAACCCAGTGGAAGTTAAGAGCCATTGCTGTATTCTGTGCCTCATCAAGATGGGAGGACTGTGGACCTTGTTAAAGTATCGGTGCAGAGTCAGGCGTTTTGGAGGGGTCTATAACAGATGAAAGCAGTTCTGTACAGCTGGGAATATGCACTCTTGCAAATCTGTGCCCATTATTACAGCAGGTCCTAGCTTTGACTCTGCACAGTCAATTAAACGAGAGCTAAGTCAAGTGAGAAAGACTGTGTTCAGTGCATTAAGTCATCTATTCCTTCATTGTAGATTTTAAAATACCAGCAGTGAGATATTAAAAAAATCAGCCTTTTTAAGCCTGCAAAATGAAGAACCCATGGAGTAATTCCTGCCTGCACATGCCTGCCTACTCAGTTTAAATTCAGTTCTTTTGCCTGTTTTAATTATGATCCTGTAGTATTTTTCTGACAGGATCCCTGCTTGATTTGGTGAACAAGATAGATGGCACTCATTTAATAAACTTCATTTAATAATTTGATAATCATTGTTTGGCACGAGGTCTTTTGCACCCCATTACTAAACCTCTGAAGAAAGGATTAATTATTTCTCCCCTGGCTTTTTTTGGCACTGCCTGTCACCAAATTTTGAAGCGTTGCAAAGGGTTTCTTCTACCTTCACACCAAACCCATGAGGTGAGGGGATGATGCAGTCCTCATTTTACATCCAAAAAAAAAAAAAAAGGAGAAAAAAAGAGCCCATGGCTTCACTGAGTAGAAAGTACACACTGGTTTTTATATGTGAAGCCTGCATTTTTTCAGGCTCCTGGATGTTTTATCAGGATTTTATCATTTCAGTGCCTAGTTCCTCGTGAGTTGCAGCTAAGATTTCTGCAGAATCATACATTTACATCCATAAAACCAAAGCACACTATGACTACTGCAAAAATTTATATTTATAATGATCACTAAGTTGTTGATGGACATAGACTTAAAATACAGGTTTTGGTCAACTTTCACTTGCCTTTCCTTCCTGTGTTTCAATTTGGACCCAGCCAAGAAACATGGCTCCAAATATAGGAATATTTTCTTGAGCTCCAGGAATTTTTTCATTCAAATCCAAGCTGACACATCTTCTCTCCACCTTTTTCTCTAACACCCAAAACCTGCATTGGTCACCCATCCAAAACCCAACAATATTTCATTTCAGAAAGCAGATGCTCTTTCCACAGCACAAACTGTTCAGCGTTTCAGAAGCACTGGTTTTTCCTTGGCTCTCAGACTGAGGGATTACTGAAACACCAAAATTCTTTCTCCTCAGTGATCTGCTCAGCCCTGTGGAAAGCGTGGTCTCCTTGGCCAACCCTGGTGCTTTTTCTCCCCTTTGTCCCATCCTTCTCCTTCTCCACCAAACCTCTTTTTTCCTGCCCTGAAATGTTTGGTCTTTTTTTTTTTATTTTTCACTACATTGCATCCATTTGAAATTTTTACTTCCTCACAGGACTGGAAGGTGGGGGAATGGAGAACATTGGTGGGTTATCTCTCCCTGTCCTTACCTCCATCCATGGACCTTTATTTCACTGACTTTGAGCTTAGGGATGACCAAATAATTTTGGCTGAAAATGTCTGAACAAATTCAGCCTGAGGCATACCCTGAGCGTGGAGAACTTGAGTTTCAGTGGCTTCAGCATTTAATGAGTTTCCTGGACTTCAAACAAGACCATATAAATCGGAAGTATTATGCAATTTTAATAATAGGCCATGTTACCAATTTACTCACAACAAACCAGTCAGCATAACTGAAATTCCTGGGTGTACTGTACTTAATAATGAGCATTCTGTGACTTGCTGATGACCTTCCAGCATAAGTATATTGGAAAAAAGAACAAAAAAAGTAATGCTTTTGCTCTTTAAACTTGATTTTCTTCAATTTTCTCCACGCCATGATGGATCATATATTGCAAAAAAAAAAGTTTTAGTTGTACTTGGCTTCTTATTCCATCCCTATAAGTGATTGCTTTCTTTTAAGTGATGGTTTCTGTAAACTTGATATAAAATCATAGGTTCGTGGAGTGGCTTGGGATGGGAAGGGACCTCAAAGATCATTTTGTTCCAACTCTCCTGCCATGGACAAGGACACCTTTCAATGGACCAGGTAGCTCAGGGGCCCATCCTGCCTGGTTTTGAGCACATCCAGGGATTAGCCAAGATGAAACACATTAACAGAAACTGATTTTTCACCCAGATGAGACAACATTGCTCTGGTTCTATAAAAGGTGTGGGAAAATGGCCCTGGCAGCTGCTGTGAGTAACTCAGGGATATAATCTATAGATTTTACTATCTACAGCCACCAGCCTCTAGTACATTTTTTTTTCCTGAGGTGGAATTCCCCAGTAAATCAGCCATTGAGATGACGTTTTTCTTCTGAAACAAGGTTCTGAATTAGCCAAAACAGGCCTCAGGCACAGACATTAAAAACAACCTGGAAAACTGAAATAATGGCTGCTCCAGCAGTAAGAGGGCCTGGTTTTACCTTGATGCTCTTGCACCTAAATCAAAATGATCCTGAGTTGGTCTCATGGGCTTCCACTGAGGTACCAAATGAGTGCTTGCTGTTCTTTATATCAGTGCTGTATTTGTCCCACAGCTGAATTAGGTATAGTTAACCTGGGTTAAAAGAGCAGTAAAAGAAGTTTATTGGGTTTTTAGCTATGCAAAGAGATAAATCCAAGCTCAGATTCTTCCACAGGCTTGGATTTCTACTGAGAGCTCAGTCTAAATGACAGATTTCACTGCTCTAAATTGAGGTAACCAACCTAGGTTAAACACCCCAAAAGAATGGCATTCTTCCAGCAAAGACAGGTAGGAAGAATATTCCTGTAGAGTATGACTGAAGTTTTGGAAAGCTATTCTTTGGGAGAATTAATGAAGTGGCCAAAACTCAGAGGCTGCTCTGAAGCTGTCAGAAAAATATGGTTTTAGCCCTGGACACTGTAGGTAGTTGATTCATCTCAGCTGCTGTACGTTGTTTCCTTGTTTTCTATTACTCCCATGGGCTACCACAGTTTTTCTGTTTTCCTTCATCTTCTGTTTAGTAGGGATATCCTGGGTCTTTTCCTAAATTTACCTGCTGTAAGAGCAGTGTTCAAGGCAACTTTGGGAAACTTTGATATCGTCATTTTTCAAGAAATTAATAACATTAAACATGCTAGGCTTTCTAAATTCATTTTCAAGAATCTTATTTTCCCAAAGTGTCAAATTCAGCGAGGCATCTCTGAAAATCAAGAGATCTGAAATAATTTTCAGGTTCTGCTGCTGCTCTGCTGTGAGACACTGAGGCAGGTGTCTGCTGTCACAGCTCTCTCACTTGTAAAACGTGGATAACAGCTCTGTTCAAGTACCTGGAAATCGAGACGAGAAGTATCTCAGGGTAAAATGTTGCATAACAAAGAAGAGCGTGTTGCAATGTTTTATAAACAATTCTGAAATGTCTGAAAGGCAGTGTTTGTAGTACTGAGAATATGTTTTTACAACATACTTACTCTGGGTTTTTCTTCTTTTTAGATACCGTATTTTGCTCTGGGTTTTTCTGACATCTCCCATGTGTTGGAAAACAGTTGGGGCACATCTCTCTTTTTATAGTCACAGCCTGTTTATGAACCAAAATAAAGAAATGTAGCTACTGTCACAAAGCCCCAGCATTTATCTCAGAGGTTGATGAAATTCTTTACCAATATGCAGTAACATTTTGTAAAATCACCTCCCTCTAGGTGATGACAAGTTTCAGGGATTAAAAGTTAATACAACTTGTATAATTCCATTTCCAGTCTTGCAATTCCTGCTATAATAATAACAGACTGATTATTTTTTTAATTTTAAGCTTCTTGGCCTATTTCTGAGTGGTGCTGAATATCCAGTGCTTCCAAGGAAATCAGAGTTGTGCATGCCCATTACCTCTCTGCACTAAATGTGTGGAGCACAAAGCTTTGTGTTGTAGTCATGTATTAATTAAAAATTACAACAGCAAGTATGATGAGTTGGTCAATGTGTTTTGTTTTGTTCCAGTTAGGATAATTTGAATAATTTTTATGATTTTTTAATTTAATGCAGACTTCTCTGTTAAGTAGCTGAACCACCTATCACTGTCCATACAATGGGGCAGAATGACAATGACTATATTTTATTCTATTCCTGGGTGTTTTCAGAATTGACATAAGCAGATGCAGTCTGTGGTATTAGGCCTGAATTCACAGGCCTAATTCATAATATTAGCCTGGTTTGGAAGGGACCCTAAAGCTCATCCAGTTCCACCCCCTGCCATGGGCAGGGACACCTTCCACTATCCCAGGTTGCTCCAAGCCCCATCCAGCCTGGCCTTGGACACTTCCAGGGATGGGGCACCCACAGCTTCTCTGAATAACCTGTGCCAGGGCCTCACCACCCTCACAGGAAAGAATTTCTTCCTAATATCCAATCTAAACCCACTCTCTGTTAGTTTGAAGCCATTCCCCTTGTCCTGTCACTCCAGGCCCTTGTAAAAACCCCCTGTTCATATTTGTTGTAGGATCCCTTCAAGTACTGGAAGGCCACAATCGAGTCCTTATTTGGGTGAATCTTCATAGAAGGAAACAATTTTTTTGTGTTCTTTCCATGAACTGCACCCTGTGTCAGGTGTTGTGAGAGTTTGGCTGTAATTACTGATAAAAATGAGATTTTATAGTAATGGATAGCAAACTATTTTCATGCAAGACAGTTTGGTTTACCAAGAGTGACAACAATTTCACATCCAAAGGCTTGACTTTTTGCCTTCCACCTGTTGATCTCATTCACCTTTATCCCTGCTGTTTGAATAGCAAAGTTTTTAACTTCAGAGTTAAACTTTCACTTAAAATACAGCATACCTGGGTTCCACATGTGTTATGCATACCACTTGATTTTGTTTAAATCTGATCTAAGTTTGGGGCTTTTTAGAAGCAGATAAAAATCAATCAAGTTCTGTATAGATTTCATTTTCATAGCTCAGGAATAAATATTCTCTGTATACATTATTGCTGCTGAGCTCTGTTGCTGTGGGAGTTTTAGAAAACCTCTACAAAGAATCAACTGAACTCATCACTATATTTCTTTCTAGGTAGTACTGATGTGTGTGACAATTCAAAGTTTACTATCCACATTAGAGGGTAAAATATTTTTCAGTTTGTACATAGAAATGATCTTTCTTGTATAGGCAGCTTGAGAGTTTAGTTAAAATAATGAAAAATCAATTCTGTGAAGGGAAATAAAATTATCCTTTCAAAAGAACAGCTGGAGGAAAGGTTCTACACTAAAGGGTCATTTGCTATTTGGTGATAGAGCTAAAAACATTTTTAGAAATTGGTTTTGGGGTTTTTTTAGTAATCTGAGACCCTTGATATTTTTCCTATAATTGAATCAATTTCTGCACAGAGAGTAAGTGTTAGAGTCTGAAAGGCAGGACTGCTGGGAATTTGGGTAAGCAAGGCACGAGTGAAGGGCTCTAGACCTGCTGAGTCTTTAAGCAGAAAAAAATACACAGCCAGTCACAAACTGGAGCTGTTGAGAAACAGCAAAGAGATTATGAAAATTATAACCTCAAGTGCCTTGTGCCATTTAGAATTAATCTTATTGAACAACCTGGTGCCCTTTCAGTTGAACTGGAGCCCTGGCCCAATTTCAAATCTATGTCCTACCTTACAGGTTTGTTTAAGCCTATAACCAAAGACTCACCTGTAACTTTTTACAGATCCCACTGTGGCTCTTTTGTGTCAACAGAAGGAGATCCTGGCACTGCACCATGGCTGGGTCCTTTCCTTGATTGAGGGAAGCTCTGTGGAGGTGCTTTGAAAATTTGAGCTTAGTTGGAAAGGCCAGGAACTCTCACTTTTTCCCAAGTTTGGCCAAATCATTTTCCAGGGTGGAGAAAAGGGTATATTTTATTGTAGCGAGGAGAGGTAGTATTCCTTAGATTAAAACCTTTGCTTCCTTTATGGAGGCAGAGTGGCAGAGCTGCAGTGAAGGCTCCTGTGGTTCATGTCCAGGAGGGAGCCTCCCTCTAGCTGAGTCTGTGGGAGCTGCACTACCCTCTTTTCTGCTGAAGACAGCTATTTGCATGCCATTAAAACACCAATGAACACATTTTACGGTTTTTTTTAGGCTTTTTAATGTCCTCATAAGTTCCCGCAGAATGAATGAACACAGTTGTAATTCGGGCTGGAGCTGATCTCATCCAGCTGAAGGAGCGTAACCTGCAGTTCCCATTGTTTCCAGCTTTGGAAATTCAGAACATCCATTTTGCAGTCAAAACCAGAGGATACCTCTTGGGATGATACTTGCGTGGCTTGTTGGCTGCACTGTGTCAGCTGGTGTGCTGCTCTTCCATGCTGCAAAAACCAGCTCAGGCACCAGCCCGAGCACAGAGGGTTTGGTCCTCTCACTGCAACGCTTTTGTGGTTAAGTTGTGGTTAAGGGTGAATTACGTGATGGGAGAAGCACAGGCTCAGTCTCCAGGGCAGCTGCTGGACAGTGACAGCCCAGATCACAACGTGCAGTAGCTCACGGGTGACATTTGCTATCTGGTGTTGTGTCAGGGTGCATATTTGCAAAATAGCAGAGAAATCTCCTGCTCTGGGCTAATATGCTGAATCGACGGTGGCTATTGAACTTTCACTGAATATTAACTTCTACTGCACTTGGCAAACACACTTAGCAAAAGGTGATCATGCCAGCCCGAGCTATTGATTGTGATGCAGATCTGCTAAGGTTTGCCACTGCCAGTTCTGCCTGTAGGTGATGCCAGGTGGATGCCCTGATAGGCTTTTCAGTGTCATGGTGATGAGGACTTGTGAACTGTTCTTTGTCTGAGGTCAGGTGGTTCCGTTTGCCTTTGGAGATAAAGCCATTTTTTCCTGCTCTGGTGGTAATTGTTAGCAGCTTACTATTGAATCTGGTTTATGTGGTGCTTTTCTTTTTTTTTTTTTTTTTTTTTTTTTTTTTGGTTTTTTTTTTTTGGTTTTTTTGTTTGATCTATTCTACAATGCCGATAGATTAAAGGTCAAGTTTAGCAGTCTCTCTCCATAAACTCTAGAGTAAGCCTTTCTGATATCAAAGGGATTGTTTGGATGTAACTAGTGGGAGAATTGGCTCCTGTACTCTTGCTCAAGAGAAGCCAAAAGGTCGAAGTCCACCCAAAGATTCATGTTATCATCAGAAATGCAAATAAAGGAGATGGGAGTCACGAGGCTGGATGAAGGATGATGGGTCAGCATCTTGGGCACTCCCAGACGATGGCGTGTGGAAATGGGGACTTTCAGGCATTGGGTCTGGGGATATCATAAATTAGTTAATTCAGTGGACTCTCTGCAGTGAACGGGACCACAGCAACATGAATTTTTACTGAGATATTTCTTGTCCTCCAGGCTGCAGAGGGCAGGTGAGACATCCTCTGTTTGTACCCAAATTTGCTATGCAAATCGTGCACTGTTTCCCCATGAAGAAACTCCTTTGACTGCGGTCCACTAATTTACAATTTAGCATCACTGAGCCTCCAATGTCCCATTTCATGGCATTGTTTCTGCAATATCAGAGGTTCAATCAATTAATTAATTCATTAGACTTCACCTACATAATGCAATAAGAGTAGGCATCACATATACCCTGATTATTTGTCATCTCAAAAAAAAAGCTGTGGCTTTGAAATGAGTAGATCTGCATTTTATGAAGTTTGCAGGGGTTTATTTTTAAATGACGGGGCACTTCAGAGTTCTAATTTGCATTTCTCTGCTTTCCTGCGATCATGACTTCGAGGAGCAGCGAAGCAACCTTTGAAAGCTGGTTCACTCGGACAGCTGGCAATAAAAGCTGTGTGTCAGTGAGCATTATAGACCCGATAAGAGTCTGTGACTTGAACTATATGCAAAAGTGAAATGAACTCGCGTTCCTACTGATCGTGACGTGCAAGGTCAGTGCAAACTACCGAAATATTGGATTGCAAATACGCTCTTGGCAGTAAAAGTCCAGACTCAGTACAGCTTGATCATTATAGGGAAGCACAGAGCTGTGCAATAAAACCAACACTGTGTTGGAAATTAGTTCCTGAGAAAGGGTTATAAAATCTGGAGGAAGTTTAAAAGTGATATTTTTCATTAATGTTTTTTCTCAGTGTTCTGTAATTCTCATTCCTGTGCCTTTTTAATTGTGCTCTTCACCTCAGCTACAGTCACAGCTGAGGAAGGGAGCCCAGCTGAAGCCCAAAAGATCGATGAAAGGGAGGGAGAGGCAATTCCCTTTTCTTTTGTGTGCGTGTGTTGGTGTCTTTTTTCAATACTAGTGATGAATGTGAAAGCCATAAAGATGAGAAGATAAAAAGCTGGGATTTGAGAGAAAGAACTACTTCCCTTAAGGACATTAAACCCATAAATGTACTGTCAGTGAAACTGCTGGAAGTAAAGAATACAGCAGAAGTAAGTTTAAAAATCTCTTTTTTTTTTTTTTTTTTTTTTTTTTTTTTTTTGGTGAAGGATGCAGGATGATAAAAGCAGGACAGTAGACTTTAAAATTGGAAAAAGAAAATAAAAGCAAGCCCGGGGCTACATCCTGCCCATAAATTTCACGTGTTCTTACAGCCATTTTAAAGTGCTTTTAACTCCAGTAAAACAAGGGTCCAAAGGAGTGAAGACTTTTCCACATTGCTGGAAACTCCACTGAAGTTAAAAGAGCTTTGGTATGAATTCTTACTGGGTGACTCATCATATTTGATCATTTCATTAGACCCCAAGAGGAAGCAGAAACGGTGAGTCTGTTTGTTCTCTCATCTACAAGAGATGGTGGCCTTATCATGCTTCAATGGACAACCTAAAACTGATTTATGCCCTCGGTTATCTGAATGAAAGGAACTGTTCCTCCAGTTCCTGGGTACTTGTTGCTGTCCTACTGGCTGCCAAAAATGGAAAACTTGATTAGTAGTGACTGTACAGATAGCTGAAGAAATTGCAACCAAAAAAAAAAAAAAAAAAAAAGAGTGACAGGTCTAGCCGGGCTTAGGACACACAGCATTGATTTAGGAGCAAAAATTCCAGGGTGGAATTTGTTCTTTTTTACCCCACAATGTCAAAAATACATTAAAAAAGGAAATAAAGCAGAGGAAAACCGAATAAACTGAATTCCCAACCCTCTTTAGGCACAGTTGCAGCGATCCTTGTGCCCTCATGTTAACTGGTTTCCATGTGCCTGCAGGCACTTTGCCTCTCCCGTTTGCTCTTTAAGAATGAGAATTTGAGTTGGCTTTGCTGAGAGATGGACTCCCAGCTCCAGGAAGGAGGCTTGGTGTTCTCCCAGCCCAAAGGTTAAGGCTCTAATCCATCCCCTGGAGCTAAAACAAGGTGGTGCTAAACCTTTCCCGCTCCTTACAGAACATAATTGTTGTCAGGATATTTTGAAATGAGTAAAGGTTACAGTTAAAAGCTTCCATTCACGGCTCTTCCCTATTGGCTTGGTTGCTGCCATTGTTCTGATTTCGAGATCACAAAGATTCTGTAAAATCATCTTATTTGTCCTGACACTTAATTACTGCTATTCACAGCTCGGGGAAACACCATCCTCCTCCTCCTCCTCTTTGGCATGGTTATGGCAATTACTGAGCTTGAACTCCTTGTCGGTCCTTCATCAAGATCCATCCAGGGTGCCAAAAGTGCCTCGTCTACCAACAAAGGGCAACCACTGCATGAATATCTGTATACATAAGTTTTTCCCTTGGGTTCCCTGTTCCAACTTTGACTAAAAAAACAGATTTATGGGGTCAATTGAAAGAAATCACAGAAGAAATTGCTTTTTTCTCACGTCATCACACTGTTTTTCTGAGCACCTCTGAAATACCTTTATGTGAGAGCTTTTCTTGTTCATCTGTTGAGGTTTGCTGCCTGTTATGCCACAGCAGAAAGGATACCAAGAAAGCTCTTGATTCACTTAACTGAATCAAAATCAAGAGTGGTTTGGCCACGTTCATTTTGGGTCTCTGTTATCATAATGTGCCTGGCTTTTTTACTCAGCTAAATTGCCCTGTGGTTTGAGTGGTGAGGAAAGAGTCCTGGTGTGCTTGTACTGTCCAACTTTTCAACACCATCCTGTACATTTCTCACAAGAGCACACTTGGAAAGAAAAATCCCTTGTTGCCACGTGGATAGATTTTAGGCAAATTTTTCCAAGAGCAGGCACCTCAACAGAGCAGGAGCTGAAGCTTTTTGTCTTCTTGAAGAACTGATTGCAGCTTCAAAGTATAATTTTATCAAAATATTTAATGTAACCCTATACAGCTGTTAGTGGTTTATACAAGAAGATAGAACTAGGTAGTATAAGTCAAAATGTGCAAAGCTGAGCTAAAATATGCCCATAACTTGCAGCTCTAAAGCTTCTTGTCTCAAGGCTATCTTCAAGCAAAAGCCATGAAGTTCAACCCTATAATTTTTACTGATTATATAGCTCATGGATTTTCCAGCCTGATAATTACTGAATTCAATGTGCTTACCAAGTTCTTATGGCCTACTTAATGCACAGGTAACATTAGCAGATTTTTAATTAGCTGGACTGGACTTTTAAGGGCATTTTCTATCCTGTGGAATAAAACTTGTGAGCCAAGCCTATTAATCAGTTAAGTCATTGGGATGGGATTTCGAATCCATCTTTGAGCCCAAACTCCTGGGTCTGGGAAGGAAAGTGAAATTCTCAGAAAGGCTGCAAAGGAATATCAAAGCTCTCAGGCCTAACCTGCTCATTGGGAAGGCAGTAGAAGGAGATAATAATCTACCAGGTAGTTTAATTAGTAGCTCAGTAGTCCCCAAATCCCACAGCTTTGTGTATCAAACCCAAAATCACTGTTTGGCAAAAGACTTGCTCCTTACAAGCCAAAACTTTTGTTGCACTTCTTCCATGAACCCATCCTGCCTTTTGATAGATTTATTAGAAGATGGAGTGTAATTCTAAATAGAAAATAAGAGGGTTAGAGTTCTGGAAAATAGGTTGAGTTCTACTCTGCAGTTCTGACAAAGAAAAATCAGACCTTAATTTCTCTTGGATTTTGGTGGAGGGCTTTGCTAGCTGGGGAGCACACTGACACAGAAACAGCCATGAGTCTCTGTATAAAATTGCCTTTTAGGCATAATTCACCACTGTTTTTTAAAGATGTGTTTTAAATACTCTGAGGTTTAGCCAAAATAATGGAAAATTTGAATGTATGTATCCTTATTTGTCCAAGAACAAGAAATTTCAGTCTAAGACTGTACAGATAACATGTTATCTTTTATTGAAACAAGAATATTAATCTAATCTTTATATAGTAATACAGCCAGAAGCAGAACTTCTGGGCCCTCAAGCTTGAACTTTATAAAATATCCTTGTTCCAATAAGAAGTATCACATTATCTACCTTGTCTACTTAATTGCATGTTTAAAATGATGGATTAGTGGCTATTTTGAGTGCATTTTTACTATGTTATTATCTTGAGTCTCACTTAACTTACGCAACTGTTTTCAAAGTTATAAACGTGTACTCTTTATGTGCCAGACTCCATCATGGCCTCTTTTTTCTCTATGCCTTAGTCACACTTTCAAAAGAAGCAGAGTTTACACAGTCCCAGAGTGTTGTATTGATGAATTCTTGATTTATTTTTATTATATTTTACTTTATTTTTGTCAGCAAGAGAAAATACTTCCAAGAAAAGAGGACAGCTTTTAATGAATTTTATGCAGAAAGACCAGGTAAAAACAGCTAAAAGCCCTCCATAAAATGGTTATTTCTGGAAGTGTGAGGTCTGTGGAGACACTACAGTCGTTTCAGTGTAGAGGAAAGATTGTGTTAACATCCCTGCCACTATCAAACACTGCATGGTTGATAATATTTGTGGATCCCAATCCTTTAGTTGCAGTCTTTGGGTTGTTTGCATCCCTGGTTAGTTGGACCTGCAGAGAAATACACCAATAAATGCAGCCCATGGAGCTTTCTGTGACTGCACATGATCTACAGGCCTGGCCCACATCAAATGGCAAATCAGGGCCTGAGGAAAGTGGAGAGGTAGGAGAAAAGCAGGAGTAACTGTACAGGAGTAACCTGGTAGTATTCCCAGGAATCAGGCCTTGAAGGGAGCTTGTAGATGCTTAAATGTAGTTTCAAACCTTTAATCCCCACTGAAGTAAGAGTATTGCCCACTGCACAGAAATGTACTAAAAATAGCAGTTTTTTGCCCATGAAGACCTATCTGAGAAGTGTGTGACGTGCAGGTCAACACTTAATTTTGCCATTTGATTGGGAAAGGGAAAGTTAAATAGAGAACTTTTTCACCTGCTCCAGCTTGGGTTCAGAGAGAGCTCGAACAAAGGATGCAAACCAGTTCCCGTTGCACTAGAAAAGGAAATCCGAAGGGGAATTACCTTTATAATTTTTTCCAAGGTTTCATCAGGGGAGTGAAACTGTTGTGGAGCTGCTGCCTTGAAGCACTGAGAGATGGGGGCTGTCCAAGAGATGTTTTGCAGCAGAGCATCTCCCCTGTCAGGCTTGACCACTTTGTGGGCTGTGGCATCTGGCTCTGGGCCCTCCAAAAAATGAAACTTGCAGTGAGCTTTCGTCACTTCATGTGACCACAAAAGACACAACCCTGCTAAGGGAATGACAGGAGGCTGCAAGATTCACTCTGGGGCTTTTATAAGGTGCTTTGTTTTTTTCATCCGAGGTTTTCAGAGTGGTTCAGAAATCCCAAGGCTCCTCTGGAAAATACTGATAGGTTTTAAGAGCTGGTTTGCTGATGAAGGAATAAAAAATTACGAAGTTTGAGTATATATTGTGTTGACTAGACTAGTGATAGGTGGTTAGAGAAAGATAAAATGCACAGATATCCTCCCTTCCCCCACCTTTTTCCCAAATTTCAGTTAAAATACTCTCTGAGACCACCACTTTTCCGAGAGCTGGATAATTCAGCACAATGCACACCTTTGCTTTTTGATAATGGAGTCCTCAAGTATTTCTTTTTTAAAAAATATTTTAAAAGGTTTAAAAGGTTCCAAAATGTTTGAATAGTGAGAGATGTGTAATTTGTAACAGTACTTTCTGGTAAATCCTGGAATAGAAATTAGTGTTTGACACCTTCAGGAGGTGCCTTGACTTTGTGATACATCACAGAGTAAGCTCTGTAGCTTATCTGCACATATCCCATGCAGGAGCCAGTGCTAGGAAGCAAAGAACACCCAAAACTGTCAGGAGTACAGGAAAACAGCAGCAAAGGTGAAACTACAGGAAAAAAAATTAAGAACAATCTTAATGTTGCCGTGCATGCCATAGATTTGTTGAGGGCTCTGTGAGAGCTTGACCTGGAGCTTGGACAAACCCAAAATGAATCCGAGATCAGCTGTGGCATAAGTGGGATGTCGGTATCAGCTACAGCAGCCCTGTTCAAACGCTCCTGCTGGAGGAGTGGGAGCTCAGAGCTGAGCAGGAAGCCAAGCCTGGGAGGTGTAAGGGAAAACAGCAGCTGCCACAGAACTGCTGCTTTGTGGTTATCGTCTATGCTGCTGACTTCTGGGCTTCAGCTGAGGAAATTTTGGGGCACCCCTGCATCTGTGAGAAGGGAGCAGACCCTGCAGCTGGATTTCTGTTTCTGTGATGTTTCTGTGCACATCTGCACCTGGGAACGGGAAGGGGGTCTGTAGAAGCTGCTTCCACCCACATTTATCCTGGCTCCTTTCAGTTACCCCTTCCTGGAGAAATTCTCTCAAACCTGCTGCCAAAACTGCGAGCTGCTGGTCAACTTTTGCAAGGCTGCCTGAATGACTCACCTCATTTCTCAGATTACTGATAAAACAGGGGGAAAATCAAAAAAAAGTCTAGTGGGATTGGAAGGTCTTGGCAAGCCTGAACTGTCATTTTGTAGGCACGATTACTTCTGGCTGAGGTGGGTCTATGAAAGATGCAGCTGAACTTGTGCTGGAAGTGTCTTGGGTTGAATTAGGGGGATTCAGGTTGATGGACAAAGTCCTGCCTGTAGATATGAATGAAAAACTTGGCCTCAGGCTCCCCTATGCTGGCTGTAGTAGTTCTTTCCTGTGAATGTGTGCAGTGGAGGGCACTAAAATGTCAATTTGCTGGAAAGCAAAACAAAGGACAAAAGGCTACTCCATTCTTCCAGTAAGTGTGCAAAATTTAGTAGTTATCAAGGATAAAAAGATGGAGCTCATTCATCAGAGTTTGTAACTTGTTGCTATACTGAATTATCCTAACAGAAGTCCGAAAGCAGCAAATATTTCAGTCACAGTGCTTAGAAATCATGTCAGAAAGGGAATTAGGAATATGATACAAAGTAATGAAGACTGTGGAAGTGGTGGAACCTAGAATTGTTCAAAAAATATGTAGATGTGGCACCTGGGAACAAGGTTTTATGGTGAACTCGATGATCTTGGAGGTCTTTTACAATGCAAACAATTCTATGATTCTCTGATTCTGTGATACAGATCAGGGGTTCACATCCAGCACAGTTCTTTTGGAGCTGGACTTTTAATTTCCTCATGATGGCTCTAGATCTTTCTGAAAGAGGTTTGTTAACCTTCTTTTGTTGTAAATATGTCCAGGCACCAACAATTCTGTAATAAGCAGCATTGCCTACAAAAAAGCCAGTGAGAAAATAGATTAATTAAAGTTCTTAATTAAAGCCTCTGCAAGAACAGCATTGAAAAGAATTAAAAACTTATCTCTTAAACAGATCCTTCTTGGCCACAATTGTAATACAGTGCTGATCTAGGATAGGAAAACTCTGTCCCCGGGTATTGTTCATTTGTAAGAAATGAATAATAAATGATCTTTAAAAACAACACAAATTAATCTGGCACCTTTCTCAGGCATTGGAATCAACTTAGTAAAGCTGGGGGAAAAATTTAAGGTTTGCACTTGGTAAATTTATATGCAAAGAAATTATAAAGGGGATATACTCCCAGCTGGATTTTTCCAAACTTCCATTAGTTTTTGTTGCTTTGTTTATTGAACATTTCAATCTTTCTTTGTCTTCATAAATCTGTTATGTGCATTGAAGACAATTATAAGCATGGTGGTGTGGTTTTGGCAGAGATTGGATTCAGGATGGGGAACATTGTTCATGTTGTTTGTCTGCATCATGCTATAATATACTAGAGTACTTTGTTCCCCTTTTGTAGCAATGTTTAACACGTGAAGAGGCACTAGCTTAAATTCTGGGGGGAGAGGTCATTGCTTCAGCAAGGGATGATTAAGATCTTAGCTTCAGCACCCACAATTCCACACTCAAATACATGACTTAGGAGTTTCCTGCATCAGTGTGTGTGTCTTGACAGATATGTTCTCCTTTTCTCCATTATGGGCAGCCAAGAGAACACTCCAATAATTCAGACTGAAAAAAGAATGATGAAAATTGATGGTCCAGACATAGAAGAAAAGAGACAAGGAATTTTCCTTTACACCACAACCAAAAAAGAGAAGATTGGCTCTTACTTTCATTCAAATCCTTTAAATTCAGCAGGTCACGTTTAAAACAATTTCAGGAAAAATGCTCACTGGGCAAAAAATTTTGTGTTAATTTTACCTCCCCTTCAAACAGATTCAACACAAATGTTTTGTGTCTGTCTCCTCAGAAGGTGCCATTGCAGGCAGCAGCCCAGACATGATCACAGGTGGACAGCAGGAGTGGTACCAGAATTCCTCTTGGGCAGGAGTGGAGGAGAACCCGAGTGAGGACCATGTCTTGGGTGAGGCAGGGTGAGGGAGGAAGAGGAATACGTTCCAGTGCAAGGAATGATGAAAGGCCTGTCTTGCCCAGCTAGAGGGTCATTTAGGGCCCTTTTTTCTGGGCATTTTGAAAGGAAAGGCCATGTTTGAAAGACTTTAAAATCTACTTCGAGGGTGTGTTTAAAAAGAAAGTTGTTTTTGGAACCAAAGCTCAGCTTTAGGAATCCAGAATTAAAGGAATAGAGGTGGAGTGCAGGGAGAAGTTAGAGAAATGTTCAGACCTTGTCCTATGGTCAGGTTGACTTTGTCACCTTGTTTTCACCACAACTACTAGTAATTTGAGTCATTTATAAAATTAGTTCCTGATATGTGCATACTTTGTAAGAGAAAAGCATTTCTGGTGGTTCGACTCTTTGGCTGACTGCTATTAGCTAATAATTTTTTCCTATGTATGGCCTGGTTCATTTCTTTTTTCTGTATTTGCTACAAACATCCCCTTAAAATTTAAGTACAAAACCCCAATAGAGATCATAGCAAGCGTTGCACTGTGTCATTAGCTCTTACAGCTAATAATAGAGGCAGTAAAGAAAGTAAAGAAAGCATAATAATTTTGATCTGTGCTTCTTGTTTCTATGACTGACCAGCAGGACCACAAGAAAATCCTTTAACCTTTCTTGCTGCAGCAACAAGACAATTTTAGTACTTCTACTGAGCTTCAATTGGTTTAACACATTTTTATAAAGTGCTGTGATCAGTTTATTTAAATACAAGGCATGCCTGAAGCAAGGCCTGCTCTTAATGCTGTATTTTCTAGTGCTGAGATGAACGCTGATAGAACAAAAAAAAAAAAAAGAGGAATACAGAAGAAACCTGGAAAAATGTTTTGCACATTCCCTGTATGCTTTATCTTCCTTATTTTTCCCCAAGGAAAGAAAAGTAAAGTCTAATGGCAAAAAGTAGGATATTTAGCCAATTTTTTACAGAGGAGGAAAGCAAAATTCCTTACTGAAAAGTAGGACAACTGTACCAAAAGTAGGGCAGCTTAGTGCACGTTAAGTACCTTTGGATTATGTGCGTTGTATCACGCTTACTTTGCACACACAATTAGTTCAAAGCAGCACTCCCCACACGAGTTAACTGGGGAAGATTTATCTCACCAGATAAAGCCACGGCACCACATCAAACGGGGTCAGAACACACCCGTCAGGAAAATGATCTGGAGAACAGCTATAACAGGCTGAGCTCATGTGAAAAATGAAAATGTCACTGGCGCTTAGGCTGGAGATCAAATCGGATGGGAAAAACGGAGGAGAGCAGTGATGCTGGAGCGAGTTACAGAGATTGAAACTCTAGACCTGAGCAGCTAGATTTGTGCTTGGAATAACTGCACAGCCTGAAAGTTTGTGTGCTTTTAGGGATGAGATCATTTCAGTGTTGGCAAAGGGTGCAAAAAACAACACAATGGAGAATTTTTAAACTGAATTTTTCATGAAGAGTTAATGGATAAATTAATATATTATTATAANNAATATTTTATATATATATATAAATATCTATATATATTATATATATTAATAATGAAGAATTAATGGATAAATTTTTGGGGTTTGGGTGGCACTTTGAGGACAGCTCTTCCAGGAACCCTTGTCCAGAAGCAATGGGCTAGAGCTTTGGGTTAGGCTGCTTAGCTTCTTACACTGCTCGTGGAGAGTTAGCAGGACCTCCTGAGGCTTGAAGAGATAGAAAGCCAGCATGATCTGAGCACTGCTTTTCTGACACAACTTCTCAAATATTTTATCCTCTTCCCTTTGAAAATTAGCTTACACAGACATATCTGTGATTTTTTTTTCTTTTTTTTTTTTTTAGGAGATATGCTGAAATATGATCTGACAGCACAAAAAGTATGTGGGAGAGTGAAGGTGAGGGCATATTAGTAAGCAGGAACTTAGTATAACTGCAGTGCACTACTCCTTTCCTTCAAAATAAATAAGTATCTCTGCAAGCAGGGCCTGCTTGGCCTGTCTGTCTGAACCAGCAACCTTCCAGTTTTGTTTGTGTACAGTCAAAATGATGCTTCTGTTGGCAAGGAGGGCCAGTGCTCCTTTACAAGATTATTTACAGACATAATTTTAAAGGATAAATTTTCCTCCGTCTGTGTCAGAAACAAATGTCAGCACCCAAGGTACAGAAACCATTTTTTTCCCTGGTTTTAAAATTTGAAAGGCTTCATAAAATGAGTTAATAAAGGCAGCAGCTGTGAAGAGATGTCTCAGAGCATGGAGGTGGAAGTCAGTAAGATCTCAAAGATAATTTACACTCGAGAAGTGGTGCAGCCAGAAATTAGGTTTCCCTGAGAGCTTCTCAGAGATTGCAAAGAAGTGTGGGTGTTCTCTCTCAAATAAATCTGTGTCTGACCCACATTGTGTCTAGTTGGGATTTAAGTTAAATAGGCAGAGCTTGAAACATCAGAACTCCCATGTTTCTCAGCTATGGAAGGATTTGCTGTGGGGAGTGCCAGTGTGCAGCTGAATAACAAAAATTGTAAATTTTAATGTCTCTTCAAGGCATGGAGACTGATCCCAGGCTCCCCACTGACAGAGACATGAATAAGATGGCTCAAGGACTGAAAATACCCATCTCCAGATATCCCCAGTGACACTGAAATAGGAAATGACACCTCTTGACAATCTCCCATGCACTGAGGGAAAATATCTTTGCCCAAGATGTAGGAAAATGGGGAGACCACATATGAAGTACTGAAACTTCAGAGAGAAGCTAAATCAGATTCAGAATTTTCAGTAAATGTGTTCAAACTACACCCAACTGCACAAAAAATGAGACAAAAGAGAATTGAAATTTGCATTAAAGACAACTCGTGGGCAAAATCTAATAGCTCAAGTGGAGGGATGATCAAGTGCCCTTAGCAGGACAAAAAAGTGCTGAGGGGATGGATTGATAACCAAAAACATTAGTCCAGAGCTTTATGGGCTGCCCCACTGTAAACAAAGAGCCCAGCTGTTGCCTGCTAATTCTCTGAGTTGAAAGTAGAAAGCCAGGAGAAAAATTTGGGTGCATTTTGACAAGAATGTGGTAACCTTCATATTCTCCATGTAAAGAATCACTGAAAGCTGTGAATTTTGAGTAGTGCCTCAGGCTAGAGAGACTATTCTCTACATGTTTGTAATTCCTAGGGTTTACAGGGGAATATATGACACCTCACCACTGACTTAAATGAAATTGAGAAACAGCATTTTATGTCTTTTGTTTTGTTTTCGTTCATTTATGTCTGAGTTCTTCATTTTTCAATCCTCAATATTGCATTATTCTATCCAGCTGCAATGCTAAAGCTTAGAGAGATGCTACTTTGAAAACAGGCACGATGCTGTGTAATATGAAAATGAATGGCCCTCTAGAACTCCTGGATGAATATATCAAAAATTTTACCTTGAGAAAACGATTAAGGGAGATTAGGGACGTGATTTTTTGTTGTTGTTGGTTTTGTTTGTTTGTTTCTTGTTTGTTTGGGTTTTTGTTGTTGGTTTTTTGTTCGTTTTTTTGTTATGTAAACTGTCTTCTAACAAGGCAAGGTTAGAAATTATCACAGGCTTCAAAGGATAAGTGGGAGAACTGGAGTCCCTCCAGAAGAGAGCGAAATACCTGTAATTTATCAGGACTAATCTTCAAATGTTTGAGAAAATATGATCAAGTTTAATTCTTTATTCTTCTTCCTACCAGCCTTGTCTCTTTACCTGATGGGAAGGCTGCAAGGAGGTTATCCCACACAAGGGACTTATTGATCCAAATGTTTAAACTCACAAAAAAAGCCAGCGTTAGCTTAAATGCAATGCATCTTTTTTCTGGTCCAAATACTGTGACTTCTGAGATGCTGGAGCAGCTTCATGAGGATGAGGGCTCCCACAGCTCCAGGAACATGTTTGTGATCTCCAAAGTGCTATGGTGACACTGAAAATACTTCTCCAGAATCAAGTTATGATAGAAAAAATTGCTGGAGTTTCTTGTGTGGGTGTATTTTTTTTACTTAAAATTCTTTTTTTTAAAAAACCTTTTGATTCTGCAGCTTCACATTCGAATGTAACTAAAATTGAAAAATGGTTGTAGTATATAATGCCTATCTGCAACCTTCTGCAAGTGAAAAATTATCACTATGCTATTTTGATTTTTTAAACTAGCTTGTTCTAACCCTTATCCTGTTACTTTAAAGCTGATTTCTATTCACAATACCTCCCTTGTGCAATAAGTGATTTCCACTTCTTGTGATTTTGCAAACATGAATACATTCATTATGTCTTGATTTGATACCAGAAGGTCCAGCCACAACTATTTAGTAAAGCAGAATAAACTACGTCATCTCTGTATCTGTGCAACTTCATCAGTGCTAAGTAGTTTCACAAATGCATTGAAATCATCTCTGATTTGAGTCAAGGTTACATAAATTAAAGCTTATTTTAAAATAAGGAGTGTTCTTTCTGGCCAGCCCAAATCTCCCAGTCCACAATGATATAAACTGTCATACGTACAATATTTCTTCTGCTGAGCACAATATAAATTATTACTAATCATATTCCCCTCTGAGTGATTCTTGCCTAACTACACTTACTGCAGTGAGCTGAGATGCAGTTTTAAGGGAAGTTAATGGTGTGAGGAAATTCAAGAACCATGGACCACAGCTCTGGTGAAGATTGGCGCTACAGTTATTAAAAAATTCAGAGATGGAGGCAAATTTCTGCAAGCTGAAGTGTCAGGTATGTGCAAATAAATAAATACTTTAGACTAGAACACCTCAGACTTCAAATCAAACAGCATCCCATAATGACTTTGTCTGTTTTGACCTTTGAGGAGGATTTTCAGGGAAAAGATGGTGGTTCATCATGCATTTACTGAGTAAGAACTTCCAGCCATCATTTCATCAATCCCAGTATCTGTTTAGACCCTTTAAATAGACATTAAAGCCACGTTTTCTGTCCACACTAATCGTGGTGACCATGACTGACACTGTCTCCCCTAACTGAGAAGCTCCTGAGGCACTGAATGGGCACAGCCATTTCCCTGTAACCTCTGGAAATCTTTTTCTCAGCGAGTTCTCCCCGCTCTTTCATGAGTGTCCATTCACCTTGTAGTTCTCTCCTTCCATGTTTTTGGCCTTAAAGGGATTCCTTTCTTCAGTTCATAGGAGAAGTTTGCATATTCCCATCCCTGGAAGTGTTCAAGGCCAGGCTGGATGGGGCTCTGAGCAACCTGGGATAGTGGAAGGTGTCCCTGCCCATGGCAGGGGACTGGAATTAGATGAGCCTTAAGGTCCCTTTCAACCCAGACCATTCTATGGCTCTATGATATGTCTAAGAATAAAAACCACTGCCAAACACGAACATTTCAAACAGGTGCAAGGATGCCTTGCTTTTTCTCAGCACAAGGCAGAGGTTCCTAGTACAGTTTAATGAGAAAAGCTCATTATACAGAATAACAGTGGGATCTGTTGACAGGAACTACAGTTTGAGTGGTATCAAACATACCTTGACTCCCTTTTCCTCCCAGTCCCTTTGCTTTCACATGACTGCTGTTCAGGATTTCACTTTCAAATAAATATTTGGCACTTGTATCCAAAAAGACAAACAAATACCCAGAGAAAAATTTGCCTGAGTAAGTGAACACTCCTATTCAAAATTCTGTGGCTAGATGAACGGCTAAGTGACAACAGTGACGAATAAATAGTGCCTGGGCCTGCCAAAACCCAGCATTAGAAAGTATAAACAAAGCAGCACAGCAAACAGATGGATTCATTTTAAGTTTTATCCTTTTTCAGTCAAGGGATGCTAATGAGGCAACTTCACTTTGCACCACGGCCCCGACACCGTGTGTGCCAACACCGGCCCGGGGACGGACGGGCACAGGGGCTGCTTCCCCCAGGGCCAACTCGTTATCACCAAAACTCCAGAAAAACCCAGCGTGGATCTTCCTGCTGGATAACGACTGGAGAGAACAGCAAGCGCCACCCCAGCGGTGTCACTCCGGTAATTAGGAATTCGCAAAAATTCCCAGAAATTCACGCTATTGGCAGAAAGCAGAAAGGCGGGGATTTGCTCGCTGGGGTTGGGGAGGAAAGGAGGAGGGTTGGTGCTGAGATGAACGGAAATCTGGTGGGGTTTTACAGGAGCTGCTCCATCAAATCAGCCCTGTTGCCTGTTTACTCTGAGGGTGGCCAAATCTCGGTGGGTATCGGAGGCAGGTGCAGTCTGTTCGGCAATTGGCACCGATGCCATATGGCAACTTTTTCCTGAGGAAATCAGAATTTTATCTGCTCCTCTTGGAACCCAAGGAACAGAGGTTGCTAGGAAAAATACAGCTTATGGGGGTTTCGATTTCAGATTGGCTAAAACAAATTTTAAATGTAACGAAGTTATGCTTGAAATAAGACTCTGAATTTGAAAATTATGTCTATTTGGCAAGCTCCGGTCCAAATACCCAAAACATAATATGTCTGGACAAAAAGCCAAGAAAAAACATGTCTTTGCACATGTGGATTTGGATACTGTTTCTAGAAGGAAATTATGAGAGAAATAACATCTCCCAATGACAATTGGCTATTCTTAAAGTTCTCAGGGGAAATTTCTAGCAGTGGGTCTCAACTTTCCTGTGGTCTCTTTCCCCTGTTTTGCCTGACAGCTTTCTCCTTGCATCACTGGCAGCTCAAACATGTTTATTTCTATTTTAAAAACCCCATTATATAGCAGTGATGTATCCAGCCTGTGCTGCTAGCAGACGAAACGTCTTTTGCTAGAACCATGTAAAGTCACTTTTCACACATTATTTTCCTTCCAGGCATTGTGAAAACTGCTTCTGGTCTTTGATCCTGTTCTGGGAAGCTCACATGTGACCCAGGAATAATTATGGCCTTCACAGCCAGCACTGGTGGGATTCGTGATGGGACACCTGCGAGCTGGAATGTGTCTCACCTGTTGGAATAAGTATTTTACAGCTACATGAAAGGTAGGGGAAATATACAGCTGTAAGATTATTTTAAAGAGAAGCCAAGAAAAACCAAGGCTGTGACTTCTCAGCAAGCAGGGAATTTAATTCATGAAACAAATGTGTTTGAAAACAAAACCCATAATGCTCCCTGCTTTCTCTTCCATTTTTCCATGTCATACAACTCACTTTCAGTACACTCAGTTATCTGACAAGGGTTTTCATAAAGTAAGGTTTGCATATGTATACACACACTCAAATATGTATTTGAAATATAATTTCCCTGCAATAACTTTGTAGTCCTACATGAAGCTGAACGAAGAATTGACCCTGATTCTCTGACTGCACAAGAGCAAGAGGCCTAATGGCTCTTCTGTGCTTAGATATATTTGCTGAAAGCAGTTTAATAACATAATAATGTTGCTGCCTTCCGCTGTCATTTCTTAGGTTTTCTATCATCTGGTTGATTGGAACAAATTCCCAAAAGAGTTCTGGTATTCTAGATCATTTCCTAATCAAATAGGGTCATTATTTATGTAATTTTCCTTGTCCTGTGGGGGAAGGCCACGTATATTATTGCTCATTCCTTGCAGATTTTGAAATCAAAATCGTATCATAGCCCCATTTCCCATCCTCCCCTATCCTTCATTCCCTTTTATCCAGTCACTTGGAGGATGCCTTTGTGCTTGCACTTTCTTACCAAGGAAGTTGTGTTATCAAATTAATTTTTTGACAAACAGTGGGGGCTTTATGAGATTGCAGAAGAGCCATGTACCACGTTCACCACCCCAGCTGCTGAGTTTTCTTGATTGCTGTTATAATTTTGTTGCACTAATCAGCCACAAGATGATAATAATCATGTAAGGCGAGCAATTAGCAGGTTTCTTGGGATAGTCCAACCACAGGGACTACTCCTAATTTAAAGAAGCTGTAACTGCCAGTGTATATGTATATATTTTTTCTTAAACATTTCTAACTGTAGTTATCAAGTGAAATAATAAATTGTATTCCCTCCTGTTCTCGTGCAGGGACTGTGCCTAATCCTGGAATTACTGACATCTGTATATCATTTCAGTGGTAAATTACAGCTGGGACATGCTAACCCCAAAGTGTGAGTAAGAGCTGCTCCTAAATGATTGGAAACTTCTTGGCAATTTATAGTTGAATTATAATAATTAGCTTAGTCTTCATTCTCTTTTGATAGTTGTGTAAAATCTGTGCTATTTTCTTAGCACCAGAGTCGATTGTTTAATCAGCAAGAAGAATGGGCTTTCTGGTGAAGATTAGATTTCTACTAAGCCTCATTTTGTGTTAATTGTCTCATCGACAACTTCCTCTCCTTCTCCCCTTCCCCCACATAAGCAGAGGAATGATGGAGACCTGGAATTATTATTCCCATGGAGATGATGTAATTTCCTGAGTTGCTTCAAAATAATCTGAATTTCAAAACTCTTTTAACTACTAATTCGAGGAAAGAGATAATAAATAATACAAATACATTAATGGCTAAAACATTACTCATTTTAGATAGCTTATGCCCAGTTCTCTAATAATGCATTCTGTGCTTTGCCTAACAAGAGACTAAGCACAAGAAATACAGCAGTGAAACTCAAAATTTGTGCTATTTATCTCTGTTGCCAGTAAATAAGATTAGAGTAACTGTTTATACATCTGTTAAAAGCTACTCTCCTTGAAAACAATAATGAATAACAAGATTTTCAGTTGTGAGATGGAGGGGGAAATTGTAAGGAGGTTAGAAATTAACTTTACTTCTCAAAATGAATGGGTTCTAGCCCTTGTATCCATGTCGTGACTATGCAAGGAAAAGTAAAATTAAAGCTTTTTTAGGCAAGGGCTGAAATTTTAGATAACAATCTAAGATTCACATGCAGCAGTGAATTTGGCCTTTGACTGCCATATTTTGTATTGTTCAGCTGGTGTAATAGTAATTATGGGATGGCTTTGTTCACCATGAAAAACACATGTTTTGATAATTCTGTGCTGCTTCCCAGGAGCAAGATGAAATAAATGGGCCATGGGGCTGATGAATGTGACTTTTACTGGCTTCATTAAGACTACCAAATACTTAATTGAGAAACCACAATGAAATTAAAAAAAAAACCTTTTCCAAATCACCATCCTCCTTGGAGATGCCTGAATTCTGGAAGTTTGGAAAACTTCTGAAACTTCTCAGCAAACGATATTTTGTAAGTGTGAACTAGAATTTGAGGTATAACAGTTCGAAGAAATAGAAAAGAGAAGCTATTTTCAGGAGATGATCCTTGTTGTATCTTTATATATAAAAGATGTATCATTCCATGTGTGCAAGCAGAGTGCTCAGGGACATGGTTTAGTGGTGGATTTGGTGGTTTAAGGTTTATGGTTGGACTTGATGATCTTAAGGGACTTTTCCAGTCTAAAAGCTTCTGATTCTCTAAAATAAGTCTTGCTGAAATTTGGATGTATTTCCAAAAAGTGCTGGGAGTTCACACAGACAGTAGCTGGCTTTATCTCCAGTGGTTTAGGATTGTATAATATAATATAATATAATATAATATAATATAATATAATATAATATTATATTATATTATATTATATATATTCAGGTCAAAAACATTGTTTCTTCCTTTGGTACTTATTCTGCTGAATATTTATGTTCTACTTTACTCACCTTTAGCTTTTTCTAAATGGTTTTCAGTAAGTTGCATTGCAAGTGTCAGCTTCAAATATTCTCAGACTCCTAACTGACAAATCTGTACCCTTTTTAGAGTAGAAAAAATAAGGTTCTAAAAATGGGAAGTATCATTATTATTTCACTAACTATGTAAATTTGGTTCATAGTTCCTCTTTCTCTTTGCTCAGTCCTTTTGTTGAGGGGTGTTTTTTTTCCTATGCTTCCAAATATTTTTTTAAGCTCCCAATTATATGTAACACTTCAGCATATATGTCAGTTTAAGGATACTAATAATGTTGTTTCTGAGCAGAAAAATAAACTTTACATGTGCTTAATTCTCATACTAATTAATTATTTTCTTATTCTGTACATGTCTGTATAGAAGAGAAAAAATTCAAGTTAATTCAGTAGGTCTGAGAACACTGATGGAGTCTTGATTTTAGTATAGATTTCTAGCTACATTATAATTGTAATTCTATAATTGCAGGTATTTTATCATTGTAAAACACATTAGAAATAACTCTAGCACTTTCCTAGCACTGGTAATTATTCTGTGCTTACTTGCTTTTAATTTCACCATTTGTTCACTCTCTGGGAATAGCCACAAACACCAGAATTGTACAAGATTTCTTTAATTAAGAGTCTCCTCCCTTCTATATTGTAAGTTTAAATATTAATGGGAAACTGTTTCAAAATCAACTTCTGGTTGCTTGTAAGAAGATCCCCTAGTGACATATGGAGCTGTTATGAATGGTGGGAGTAGGAAAAGAGTTTAATTAATGGTCTTTGAGGATTTCCCAGAAATGAAATTTTCGTAGTGAGTATTGAACTTGGATTTCCCCTTACAGAAAACGTTAAAGGAGCTAGTGAACTTAAAATGCATATAAACTGACATGGAGCTCGATAGGTTAGCATGAAAATTCTGTTTTAATTTAGGAGAAAACTATCCAATGTCTTCGTCTTCTTGAAGCAACAATAAAATTCTAAATCTATTAATATTCTCAGCTACTCAGAAACTTTCACGAAAGTTACACCAATCATGAGGTCAAATAGCACCAGCTGTGAACAGAAGCCTAAATAATGTGAAAGATGTGGCATAACCAAACCTGATCAGGAGCCATACATTTATTAGCTCATTCATCCTAAAAAGCACCCCTGGGTTTAAAATCAAAACCAGGGATGCTGCAAACCATCAGCGTGGTTTGTTTTGTCCTGTGGAGCTCTTACAGTCCTTGCTGCTCCTTTTCCAATGAGGGAAATGGTTTGCTCTTACTGAAATTGGGGCTGGAATGAGTTTCCTTCCATAATCTCTCAAGAAAAATACACATTTACACGTTTCTATATGTGTTTGTACATACATTTATCTGTCTATCCACCCATAGGTATGTAAATATTTTTATCTGAATCACTCAAGCGTGCAGTTCAGTCAGCCTGCCCGTGCATTGAAGTGCTGTATTTGCAACACAGGGAACTAAATATTGAGAGAATTTGTTAAAAATTGAATGGCCTACATAAGTCTTGTCTTATGCTAGACTGGATCTGAAAAAATACCTATTTCATATAAAATATTAAGAGGCAAAATGACAACAGTGGCCCTGAGACTGAATAGCTTGTTTCATTTCAAATACCCAGGAGCAGTATCTTTTTCTCCCACTTCTACCCATTCTTTCATTTTCAAAACTGATCCTAAAAATAGGTAGTGTCAGTGTTCAAAGTGTTGTACAGTGAAGATATTTTTATGTCACTGTTGTGTGCAAGATCATTTTTGTTATTACCTTATCATGAATTTGTATGTGTATGTTTTTAGTCAGTTATCAAGCGTGAAAAAAAAAAAAAGCTACAATATTCTATTTAAGTGGGAATGTATTTCAATTTTTCATGATCAGTAATGATAAAACCTGATATTATAAGTAAACAGATCATATATGATTTGCTGGTGTGTCCAACATTTTCAGAATCATAATTCTTATCTTAATTTGAGGGGAAAAAATTAGACACTGGGTGAAAATTCCTTCACTTTTATTAATAGGTTAAGATTTATAAGTAGTCTGATGAAAAAAATCTGTTGGGCATGCATGCTCCAAATATTGTGCTTAGAAACCTTTTCTTCATGAAAAGTGCAGGATGAGCGGGTGGGTTTGTTCATCTGTAATTATATCATCTAAAGCTTTTTCTGAAAGAGAGTAATTGACTTCATATCTTCAGATTATTTATCTTAATTTAGAAAATTCCCTTGCAATCACAGTCCAAGAGCAGAAATGTGTATGCAAGCAGTAACTGTACCTGTGACCATAAATGTAGGATGCAGCAAAATCTTATTTTCCCTTTGTGCTAGTGCAGTCTGGCATAATGAGAAAACTCAGAAATATTTCATGATGTGCTGTGATGTAAGAACTATTTTTATATCCTGAATGGATTTTAATGGCTTTGGAAGAAAAGTGCTCCTTCTCAATCTCTTGTGTACACAAAAATTCTGAATGTTGCCAGTCTGAGATAGGAATCCTTGTCAATGTTTAATGAGGATGTGCTACTGACAACTTACAAAAAGCAAAAAAGGCCACACAGGACTATTTTACCATCTTTCTCCATCCTGTTCAGTAATTCAACTCACAAGAGAACTTGTTCTCTGAACTTTTTAGATGGCCTTTTTTGTTTTAAAGTGGGCTGAACATGACTTCAATGATGTTGGCATTAAATCCATAGTTGGGTTTTTCATGGTCTTTTTTATTATTTTGTGTTTGTTTGGGGGTTTTGTTTTGTTTGGTTTTTTTTAATCTTGAAAGGCAAGTTTCACTTTGACAGTAAATTCCGTTCTGGTGGTTAAGGAAGGGTGAGTTCTTCCACCATTCAAGACAGAGTTTGTCGGGTTTTTTTGGTTTGGTTGGTGGTGGTTGTTGTTGTTTTGGTTGGTTTGGTTTGGGTTTTTTGGGGTTTTTTGTTGTTTGGGTTTGGTTGTTTAGGCTTTGCTGGTTTTTTCTTTTTCTTTGGTAATGATACTTCCAAATTTTCTGAAAGTAGTGCTGCTTTGTAGCCTGAATCTCTAGCTGTTCATTTTTATTTTCACAGAGTTTTCTTTTTTTTTTTTTTCTTTTGCATTTGAAAGAAAATAGACCCCAGATACCTTCAAAGCTGTTACAGGTCTCCAGGAATATCTCTCTTTCAGTCTCAGATGTGATGATATCTAAGAAGCACTGGCTGGGAACCTCTGTTCTCATCAGTATATGCCACCAGGTGAATATGTTTTTTTTTTTTTCTTTTGGGGAAAAGTTGTTTGTTTCTTTCCCCCCTGCTTTTTTTCACTTCCTTGGTCTTCAACTAAAGTTGATGAAGATGTAAATCCAACTGTAAATCCAACTTTGTGTTTTAAAGCACTAAGCCAGGCAAATAATTTTAACAAGATGAACCAAGCCTGTCACAAAGAAAAGAAGGAAATAGGAAAAAAAAAAAAAGACACTTGAGAAGTTTTGCACTTTCCTTCCTGATCCTGACATCAGCAACAGAGGTCCTCTTAGAACACCATAAAGCATCTCTAAGCTGGAATTCATTCTCTTTTTCAATTAAAAATCTTCGACCCCATATTTTTCCTCCAACAATAATCTTCTATTCTCTTACCCTTATATTTCCAAAGTTTGTGCTCTGAAAAACAGAGTGAAGCATAAATTAGATGCAAACAAAGAAAGCCTGAATGAAATCCATCCCTGAAAGAAGTTAACGTTCCTGGATGTTTAAGGTGACAAACAAGTGCTCCTCACAAAGGAAGGCAGCAGTGTCTGTCCCATGAAAGGTAATCAGACTTAGCTGCCATCCTAGACATTTGTACATCTTCTTGGCTGAATCTCCTGCTAAAAATTTAGTAGTGATTGTTCCTGTGCTCTTGAGACCAGGATAACTTTTAGCCTTGATTGGAGAAACTCTGCCTGCCACAGCTCCTGTGTGCTCTGCTCCACTGTGGTTGTACCTGACACCATCCATCAGCTAAAATACCACGGGCCACCTCAGCTTCGGGTGGGGAGGGCAGGGAATAATGATTTGCCATGCAAATTGTAGCCCAGCTTTTACTAACCAAGCTCAGCACTGCAGGTTTTTAAAGGCCATTCAGAGCCGGGTCTGAGCTAGTCACCAAATTTCTGCCTAGAGGAGCTGTGGGCTCCAGCACCTGACTTAGCTGTGTCTCTAAGCCAGGTTTTCCCCTGATGGGGGAGTGATTCTAAAGAAACTTTCAGCACTCTCTGCTTTAAGATAGTTTATTAAGTCTTTTCAGAGAAGTAAAGTCACTAGTGAGACCCAGGCACAGCACACAACAGAGAATGCAGCAGAATGTCCCTTATCAAGATAACACGGCCTTCTTAAAGGTAAATCATCCAATTAAAGCTTAAAACGAGAGATATTTTCACTTTTCTACCAATGTTAGACAAATGCTTTTATCACGTATACAGGAACTGCAGAATTTTTCACCCAATAATCTTTAGACACCTTCTACTGCAGAATATGGCATACTAGAGGAAGAAGAAGAAAGTCCAGAAACAACAACAATCCTCCATCTTGGAGTTTTTGCTTTTTATCTATTTACTACATTAATAAACCCAACATAACCTTACATAACATTCTATTATTTAGTTCACACTGGAGTAGACTCTAGTTCTTCCCAAAGAGTTGGCAGTTTTCTCCATGGATAAATGTCAAATACAGTGTTGTCCAGGGTGGTAGAACCCTTCAAAACAGGCGGAGAGATATTCTCTGCATTCAGGATTCCCACAAGGAACAGCGTCTCCTCTTCCCTGAGCTGGCTGGAGGTTCACTGGAGATCAGTCCCCCAGGACAGAGGTGTCCTTGGAGACTGTCCCTTGGCAGGTCACCAGTGAGATGCACCCTCTCCTGCCATGCCAGAGATGCTTCCAAGCATCTCAGCATCTCAGGAGGCTCCGTGCACCCCCTTGGTCCCCAGCCCTGTGTGGGACTGGGCTGGTGTGACAGCAGCCGTGTACAGTAACGTGCTGTGTCTGTGTTTGATGAATGTTCCAAATCTGGGTCCAACAATATTTGCTCGGGCACAGAGAAAGTCTGGGAATTTGATCTTGGCATGTGTCTGGAGCCAAAAATATAGAGCAGCAAATGGGCATATGAAAGACCTGGCTGAAATTCACCCCTGTTATCCCAAATGTCACTCTGAACGTTCTCAGAGACTTTTAGGCTCCCAGTAGACTCAGTTGTGCCAGTGGTGTCTGAATGTAGTGAGCTGGACCTGTCAGAAGCAAGTCCCAGTCAGCACATTTATTCACCAGCTTTACAAATGTGATTCTTTAAAAGATCTTTGTCATACAGACTTTTGTGATTTAAACTTTGAATTATCACCCACTGCAGTACCTGTCTCACAGTTTGTGTCCCATTAAACATACCTGCAACATGCTTAGGAATGGAATTATATTGCTGTTACTGGGAGGATACTTTATTGTCACTCAGGAAAAGAGTGTCTGATTTCTCAGTGCTTCAGCAAAGTTGTTCTGTAAGATAATGTAAAAAAATGTATCCAGAGTATGGGTGGGGTGTAAACTTACATTTTGTTTGTTCAAGGAACAAACTGCACTTAGGCTGGCCCTCAAACCACAGTTATCTCTTCAAAGTTTTCCATTCCACTTAAAGGAAATGATATATGATAGCAGATGCCAAATTCAGCATTTTAAACCAGAGTGGATATTTAATAACTTCCTGATCCATCACTGCTGCATGTTTCAAGCTTTGCAGGTAACTTCATTTTTGAGACTGAAATGCCTCTTTCTTTTTCACTTTTTTTTTTAATCAATTGTGTTTAGATCAGTATCTGCAGTCTATGAAACTTGTTTGGATTAAGATTTCATTATGAATTTGAAATGGCCCAAATTCATTTAAGAGATTGTCTCAAAATACCTCAGATAGACTTGGGCAATTTATGATTATATTTCAGAGCCAGCTGCTGACTACTGAGTGAAATCAAAACCAACTCACAATTCACAGTTTCGTTTGGCTTAAGGTTTAAATCCAGTTCACAGAAAGGGAAGGGCTGAACTCTCCACCCCAAGATTTTCTCATCTTTTTTGCAGCTGTAGAACACTGGAGTGCAATTATTATTATTAGCAATCTAACTGAAAACGTTGCTTTTCTTCTACACAGGCCCTTGTTTTAACTAATAAGTCCTTCTGTAATTATCGTGGTGGTGCTGTATTGCTAAAATACTCTATTCAAATATGAACGACATTACAAGAAGGTCTCTACGAGGAATATTGAATCATGCTATAATCATAAAGAGATCACAGTTTAAAGCAACTAAAAACTGAGTCAAACATTTTTTTGAAACTTGGCAAGTCTAGCTCAGGTTCTCTTGATTCTGGGTTATTTTCACCGAGTACATTTAGAAGCTTCCAAAATTAATAGGGATTTTTAAATAATGCAACAGACTAAATCCTAAATTTGGGGCTGTCATTTCACATTTGTTTTAGTTACACAATGGAATCTGTAGGCTGCAAAAGAAGATCATGCAGTGCCCTGGATGTAGCATCGCTCCTGCTGGCTGGGGAAGGGTGGGAGAAACACGGCACTGCTGCTGCCGGCCTGCCTCCTGTGGCTGTCACTTCTGCCCCTCCAGGAAGACTGCGTGACACTTCTGTCCCTCCAGAAAGGCTGGGTGTCACTTCTACCCTTCCAGAAAGCCTGGGTGACACTTCTGCCCCTCCTGGAAGGCTGGGTGTCACTTCTACCCTTCCAGAAAGCCTGGGTGACACTTCTGCCCCTCCTGGAAGGCTGGGTGTCACTTCTACCCTTCCAGAAAGCCTGGGTGACACTTCTGCCCCTCCTGGAAGGCTGGGTGTCACTTCTACCCTTCCAGAAAGCCTGGGTGACACTTCTGCCCCTCCTGGAAGGCTGGGTGTCACTTCTACCCCTCCAGAAGGACTGGCTGTCACTTCTGCCCCTCTAGAAACACTGGTGTCACTTCTGCCCCTCCAGAAACACTGGGTGACACTTCTGCCCCTCCAGAAGGACTGGCTGTCACTTCTGCCCTTCCAGGAAGGCTGGGTGTCACTTCTGCCCTTCCAGAAAGATTGGGTGTCACTTCTGCCCCTCCAGGAAGACTGGGTGACACTTCTGCCCCTCCAGGAAGACTGCGTGACACTTCTGTCCCTCCAGAAACACTGGGTGTCACTTCTACCCTTCCAGAAAGACTGGGTGACACTTCTGCCCCTCCAGGAAGACTGGCTGTCAGTTCAGCCCCTCCAGGAAGACTGGGTGTCTCTTCTGCCCCTCCGGGATGCTACAGAGCCACAGGAGTCACAGGTACCTCCCAACTCCCACGTTTATCTCCACATGAGAACAACTATTCTGCTGCACAGAGGCACCAGGGAGGAGAAAAAACCATATTATTAAATAAATAAATAAATAAATAATTGCTCGCATGTTTGTTCAGAAATGGAGAGTCACCCAAATCCTGAGCTCTTAGGAACCAGTGAGGTAAAATTGCCTACCTGCAAGGTACACTCTGGTGTGTGCAACAGAAACAAAGGGCAAGCTAAGCAGTGTCACTTATTGAGAACTTCCACAGAGGTGATGAACTATCTAAGTAGTTTTCAGATTTTTAAATGAGGCTAGACTATCCCCTAAATTTCTTTCGAAAATGATTGTTCAAGCAGTGCCAGTTAATGAAGCCTGATCCTGAGGGAAAGGACTTCAGTCCATGGTGGTTATTTTTTGTTCCCTTATTTCACACAAACTTTCTCTTAATCAATGATTCAGGCTTTTTTTGGTCCTTAATCCTGAAGCAATGAAATGGTCTTCATTGGCCTTTGCCAGCTTCCTGAAATCGGCTCTTTTTAATTGAAGCAAACAACAAAGACCTCTCAAAAAACCCTTAGCCCGCCATAGTTACTAACAATAATGGTAGACACCCCTTTATTAATTTGGCTGAAATAAACCTATAAACAATGCAAATGAGGTGTTTAGGGGATTGTCTCTCTTTGTGAGCTTTCCTCTGCCCTCCTGGGCGCTGCAGCCTTGCTGAAGGATCTGCAATTCAGCTGTTGACCAGAGCAGCTGCCCTCAGAAAATGATTCAAGTTGTGCAGAGTGGCTCATCAGCCTCCTCCCCGAGGAGTGGAAGGATCTGGAAAAGGCATGAAAGGCTTGTGAGGCCATCTACAAAACCTTCCTTCAAATGTCTGAGTGGGGAAAAGGCCTGGGAAGTGAAGGGGTTCGTGGACAGGGATGTGGTGCTGTCCAGAGCCCAGACAGCCTCAGCATCGGGTATCCTACAGCCCAAATTCAAGAGGCTGCCCCAGTGGGACAGAAGGGCCTCTCCACCCAAAGGCTGGATGGTTCCATGCCACAGGACTTCCCCTGGGATTGCTTGGTGATCAATGGAGAACAGAAAATCTTTGTTAGCCCTTGTTTTCCACGTCAGAGTGAAAAGGAGTGAGCTGTGACAGAACACGCACCAGCCAGACGGGAACAGTCTCTGTGCCTGTCACTGCTGCGTCACCGAGGCATTTTCATTCTGAGGATTCATTATTTAAATCTTAAAATGCCTCTGAAATTCAGCAGAGATATTCCTGCTTTCAATAATACATTTTGCAATAATGCTTTCCTCCCTCCTTCAGACCTCTTTGAAATCAAGCACTGCAGTCCACTGACATGTTGACAGTTTTGCATGAATTAATGAAAACGAAGCTGGAAGTGGCTGACCAAGATTTATTTATTATTATTGAACTGACCATGTATCCATGTTGGTCTTCTGAAAAGAAAATTAGGAGAAGAAGGAACTGAGAGAAGCGTTTGAAATGTATGGTTTAGAATTTATTCTGTTCCTCAATCTACAGTATATAATTTTTAAGAAGCAAGGCTTCTGGTTTGAGGTGAAAATTCTTTCTTTAAATTGTAAGCAAGATTGCTTTCCTGGTATTGCTTAATATGCTGAGAGGAAGTGAAAATGGATGTTTCCAATACTGGGAAAAACATAAATCCAAAGTTGGTCACGTAATAGATAAGGTCTAACTATTATTTAGTCCCTTTTGTTTAAAAAGAAAAATATTAATCATCTTGGCAACAAAACACAAAGACACAAAACATTAACATTCCTGCTAAATATTTTACTACACACTCTTTCTGATAACAATCTAAAACGCAAAATCTACGTGATCCAAGCAGAGAAGTGACACCTAATCTTTCTGAAGCAATGCCCTGCACTCTGGAATGCGTTGGGTTGGAAATACGAGTCCTGTGAGCCTTGCACTCCCTTCATTTGCATGCACTCCCATTTCACAACCACATTTCCTCTAACACCTCGGCCTTCCCCGAGGTTCTGTGTTTGGCTCTGTGGCAATAACCCCAGGCACAGGGCACAGCAAGCAGGCTGCCAGCAGCAGAGGGCTGGCACCGAGCTGCCAAGGGCTGGCAGGGCACATGCCAGCTCAAACACGGGCACTTCCTCTTGCTGTTTTCCTGCCTCCCGAGGCCAGCCAGCCAAAGATGGAATTTCTCCATCCCTGGAACATCTGCTGCAGGCTCTCAATGCTCGTGATTATCCTCCCAGTCCCAGCCCTCTGCAGGTGCAGGGAAGTGCAGGGCAGGTTCTTTGAGAAGGCAGCTCTAAGGTGGAGAAGTTCATCTATAAATCTTAGCAAAACACATGCCATAGGTTTAACATGCATCTATATTTTTATAAGTTTTGCTGAGAAAGCAACACTGGTTGGAATAATGTTACATTATAAGGTTATGGAACCTGGGGCAAAATCTCCAGCTCTTAGTGAACGTAGGGCTTTTTATTGCAATAAAACCCTTCATGTCAGCATCTCAAGCTGCTGCATCACTCAGGCCTGTACAATCTACTCCAACACCACTCAGTCAATTTTTACCTCGTCACTCAACACAGGCTTTCACTCCTCAGGCATTTGTCCTCACCTGCTACTCCTCCCTCACCAGATAACCCCTTGCTGTCCTCCCCCCTTTTCCTGGTAAGTGCAGGAAAAGCTCCCCACGTGTGCCCAGCTGCTGTTGCAGGGCAGGCTGACTCTCAGACAGGCTCTGACCTGTGGATGCCGTGTGAGCCATGACCTGTTCCTCCTTTGGCTCAGCACGGCTTGCCTGGACAGATGGTGAGTAATGGCATGCACCACCCACTTGTCTTTCTGTGTCTTACTCCATATGGTTCTTGTATTAGACCTGGAGACAAATTGGAGGAGTTGGTGTGACTAGGAAATTAATTTCGTTAAGCTCAGCAAAGCTGCTGTTAAAAATTCTCGTGTTCTCGTGCTGGTGTGAATGGCTGTGTGAGACAGCTCAGATTGAGGTGGGAATATGCAGTTCCCTTGATTTTATTGGGGTCAAACCCACCAGTACTGTGCCTAAAGCTTACTCAGCTTTAGTGTGTCTGTAAGTGTGTCTGTAAGCCACTTCAGCATACGAGTGAGTTCCTCATTTTCCCTGGAAAATCATCTCATGACAAGTGTGACATCGTGCAGCATTAATATCTGTACATGTGCACTGCATAATATCTGTAAATGTTCTGATACTGCACAGGATTACACAGCCTTGGAAATGGATAATGTCACTTGCTCCTTTTGGGGGTGGTAGGAGAAATAGTGTTGAAGCAACCTGATATTAAAATGGATGGGTTTAGATGATAGATTTAGTTATATCCTCTTTGTGCTTAAAAGGAACTGATTAAAAATGTCAAGATTTCAGGATCTAGGATAACATCTCAAAAGGAGTCTGTAAAGGTTCACGAGTTCTCTATCATTGCAAGATTTAGCTTCCACTGAGACTTAATGGCAAAGGCCAGAATTATTTCACAGATATTTTAGATATATTTGTTTCTCAGTTAGTCACTTGGGAGCAAATCCCCAAGAGGGAGCTACAACATGAGGGAATTTCTGTTTTGTGGGGTGGAGCATGGCGCTCCAGGCTGCTGAAGGCGATGTAACTTTGATTTAGGATTCAAGAGCATGGCTAATGCAGTCAGACCCAGAAATGGGCTGGTGGAATTCCTGAGGAGCCACAACCAGTTCCTGCAGAGAGCTTCTGCTCCCCAGCACATGGGGCAAGAATGTATATTGTGGCTTCTAGCCATGTGAAGGTTTGGGTGCACAGCTCACGGAGGTATGGAATCTGGCAACCATGAAAAGTGGGGATATTCATGATGGAGACACCTGTCCCTGCTCCAGTGGTAACTTTATGTACTTAAAATATTTTTTTTAATCTTATTTTCAACATTTACATTATAAATCTTACATAAACCAGCCTCTGGAACAGGGGCTGGGATCCAGGTGTCTCTGCCCCTCGGTGAATGTTCCTACCACAAGGCTGTGGTATCCTACTCACTTCTTCTCCCTTTTTTACCACAGATATTTTTTATTTATTTATACAAAATGAAACAGATTCATCATCAAGGTTTGCAAGATTAACAAAATATTCCGTGGACAGGAATTTAGAGCGCTGTTGAAGAATGAGAGGAATTTGCTACCCAGCACTCCATACTTTGTGACTGGGGATTTTGGGGAGCTGCTCCGTGTGCTCCCCACACGCCTCAGAGTTTCTCAGGTGATACAGGTGGAGAAACTGAGCTTGAGAATCCTGCCAGGCATGGATGAGACACGGAGAGTTCAGCTCTGCTGACACTGCAAGGCTCCTGGACACGCCTGGAAGTGAAACTTCAGCACCTGATTTAACACTGGAAGCAGAGGACTGTAGAGGTAGCTGAAGAATTTTTGGATGCAGGCACGTTAAGGTAAATAATCTTTGAAAATCCCACTGAGTACTTATTTGCATCTTTAGGTACTTACCTAACTACAATAATTTGATTCCCAACCAATTTAAGAACTTGTGTTTCTTGAATATTAAGACTTGGCATTACATTTTTTTTCACTCTAAAAGAAACTTCCTAACATGGCTCAGAGGGGGATTGTCATTATTAAGTTATTAAGGAGCCTGTACCTTTGATTGTGTGCATTACATGTCAAGTGAGAATTGTTTCAGTGAAATTAGTTATTGTTTTAGCTAATCAGTAGAACAAGTATTCATTCTTAGCTTCCCTTTACTCTCAGAGATTTGGTCATTTTCCTTGGAATACACTAGTTAAAACTAATTTCTCAGCCCACATTTCTGTTTCTCAGCTATTTAAACAGAAACTCATTTTGTTAGTCTTACTAGGAAAAGATGCTTTGAAAATATCTGTCCCATTTCCTATGGAATAAAGTTGCACACGTGTACATACCTACAAATCACAAAACCAGGAAGCATAAAACTTAATGTACTTACAGAACTACTTAAAAATAAGAGTTGCTACTGATATTTTTTGGTACTGTGACCTCTGGAACACAAGATAAAATGGAACTGACACCAAAGATTGTATTCAGGTTAGTAAATATCTTGATTTTTCAATGTTGTCTCCCAGAACTGTAACAAAACAGGTTATATTAAAGAGCATTGAAATTCCTTTTAAAGGAACTTGTGACTTCCTTGTACCTTACGCAGAATATTTCTAAGAATTAGAAAAAAAAAAAACTCAACAAAACCACCAGATGAAAAAAAAAAAAAAAGACCAAGAGCATATTTGGTGTTTAGAGACCAAGGAGCTGCATAGTCCATGCAAATGAAAGCTTATGATAAATAAGACCCCATCCTACAAACATTTATGTATCCACTCAAATTTGTTGAGTGAGAAGTTTGTTAAGTGCATATTCAAAAAAAAAAAGAAATAGTGGAAGAGTTAAACTTAACCTAGTGATCAGAAAACTAAACACCATTTGAAGCACAAAATAAACAGAGGGTCCTGTGCAGATTTGAACCAGCCAGTGTACTTGTAATTATTACTTTTAAATGAAGTTGAATATTTGCTTTCAAAACCAGTACTTCAGGTGGCTTCAAAATTATAACATACAGGATTTTTAAAAGTTATTTTTTCCTGAACCTAAGTTTATGAAGAGGGAAATTTATGGTATAGTTATCTAATGTTAGCAAAAACCAGCAAACCAAATTTCTGGGACGAGTCATTCAAGTATTATGAATTCCGGTTGGCATCTTTAAAAAAAAACCAAAACAGAGTGCTTGTGATCACGTTGCTATGTGACACTTCTTTCAAAAATAACAGGACACTGCTAAAAGAACTCGTGTTGTGCATCCCAAAGCAGGCAGTGCTCTCAGAAGTGCCAGCCCGTGTGGTTCAGTGTTGGAGGTTCAGGGAATGGACCAATTTCTGCAGATCCAGGGTCCCTCCCAAGGAAGAGGAGCTCTTTGAAGGAATTTTGCCTGCCTTGGCATCACACCTCATTTTCTTACAGCCCTGCTCGCCCTGTGCCTTTCTCAGCTGTGAAAGGTAAGCATGGAGTTCCAGGAGAGTGTTTAAGGTACTGTTTATCCACAAAAACATCAGCACAGGTGATCAGTTTTCCAGAGATCAGTATCAGGTTCACTATTGCAGGAAAAACCTCTGCAAAATGTGAGCTCTGAGTTGTGATAAAATGGAACCACTCTTTGAAAACGAGATTGCCTCCATGGGCATCATCAAAAAATATTCCATATGCATGGGTTTGACAAGAGCCTGGAGTGACAGAGCAAAAAGGAATGGCTCCAAACTAACAGAGAGTAGGTTTAGATTGGATATTAGGAAAAAATTCTTTACTCTGAGGGTGGGGAGGCCCTGGAACAGGTTTCCCAGAGAAATTGTGGATTTCCCATCCCTGGAAGTGTCCCAGGCCAGGTTGGATGGGGCTCTGAGCAGTCTGGTCTGGTGGAAGGTGTCTCTGCCCATGGCAGGGGGGTGGAACAAAATGATCTTTAGGATCCCTTCCAACCCAAACCATTCCATGATTCCATGATTCTACTGACAAAAGGTACATAGACCAAAAAAAAAAATCTATAAAAGTTACAAAAGATAACCTGTAAAAGGCTCCAGTCACACTCTTTCCTCTCCAGAATCAGAATTTAACTCTTTCATTATAGCATGATCATTCATGTAAGCTAAAAGCAATCCATTCAGCTCTGCAAAATTCTTATTTTGGAATATAAAGTTTGTACTTTCTTAAATGCCTCTAGTGGAAGTATAACAGACTTACAGCAACTGAAAAGTTCACTTCTGTACTTGGAAAACCTCTGGATCAGCCTATTCTTTACGCTGCATGAGGATTCTAATTGTTTTCCTAATACAGTAATTGTAATTCTTTCTATGCCCACCACAATGGAAGGCAATGGAAATTTTCATAAATTAATAAATTTGGTTTGTCATCAAGTGGATGTTCTCTACAATATAGGAGTTAATTTTTGCTAATTACATACCTCGGTCATCCCCTTATGAAGAAAACCTTGAAAATGTGAATTAAATTAAACAGATGCAGTGTGGGTGTTGTGAGTATGCCTGCATTCAACCCCAAAATAACATTATTTACTACTTCTTTGCTAAAAATGGTATAAAAAAATAATCTAATTCATATGGCAAATATGTTTCAATGCCACATTCACTATTAAAATCATTGAATCAGCGAGATAACTCACACAAAAATTTTTTACTACATACTACTCTGGATGCTTACTGAGTTACATGAAAAAATTGTATTTTTCAAAACTTTCAATTGAATTTCATGTGATAGTCTTTGTGAAATGCCACTGAAGTCAGAAAAATGCTCATATTTGTAAGTAAGCACATTTTTAAGTGCTCCAGTAAACAGACATATAAATCTGTCATGCAGCCTACTGGTCTTTACCTAAACTTCTGAGGATTTTAATGACTTAAAAAGTTTGTCAAATAATTTGAGATCCTAACACAGAAAACTATCATCAAAGTCCAGAACTTTACCACCATGTATAGGTTTTAATCACAGTACATTTCGCAAATAACACAAAATTTAAATTCACTCAATTAATATTCAGTAGCATTCTAAAAAAATTATATAGAATTATCCATATGCAAAGTCTTAAGAAGCTGAGGAAAGTTTAATGACAAGGAATAAGAGAAAAAATTAACAAAAATGTATGAGTAACCACCATAAGTATGGAGCAAGACTGATAAAGCTGAAACTGCATGAATAGGACTGTCTCTATCCTTTTTCTCCTTCCCCACCATGGCACTCTTCAGTAGAACACGGTGCAGAATTTACTTCATTTGCACTTCACCTGCTTCTTTACCCCCAGAAGACCACCTCACTTCAGCTCAAACACAGCATTTCTGCAGGATTTGGGACTTCTGTTTGGTTGTGCTGCTATTTTTGGGGGCACAGACCGTGTAACCTGTCATGGGAAGGGGCCCTGTATATGTTTTTTGTGGCTTCCCAGAGCAGCTGTGGCTCAGTCCCTGCGACCACAAACCAGCAGTGGCACGAGAAAAGGCTGCAGGGGAGTGTGGACAAAGCAAACAAATGCTGGTTGTCTGCTCTGGATAGCTGGGCTAAAGAATTCCATTGTGAAATCTTTCCTCCTCTCCTTAGGGGTCAGGGAAAGCCTCGTTTCTCCCTTTAGATGGAGAATTACCTCTTCCCACAGAGAATCAAGTGTTTTGTGTGGATGCTTCACGTAAAGTCCTTTGAGGGGATTAGGTAAAAGTACTATTATTTTCAACATGTAAAATTCACTTAATCTTCTTCACCATTTACTAAGGATGAAGTGATTCTAAGATAGATGATTATGTCTTGGGGAACAGTGAGCTGTCCAAAAATTCTTTACATCTCCTTTTCTTCATTGTCCATTTTCTGCTCTTTGTTGTCCAGAGCAAACTGCTTTTTTATTTTTTTTTTCAGTTAAAGCCAGTTTAGCTTTTTTATCTAACTGGATGTTCACCTTTATTTTCTTACAGATCTTTCTGTGATGGTAACCCGTGAAACATCCTGGGTTTGTCTCCTTTGAAGTCTCCTAGAAGTCTCTACCATCACTATGGAAGATTGCTCTCCAAATGGAAAATAGAAGGGCATTTCTAGGTTTTCACTGCAGTGTGAACTGCTGCAGCTTCTTTGGTGAATGACTGATACTGCTCCAGCAAATTCACACAATGATCTCCTCATATGTAATGGTTCCTATTTTGTTTGGGTTATTATATTCATCTATTCTTCAAAAGGAGGCTGATTCTGCAAGCACCAAAAAGATGCATCACCAGAATTTCAGTGAAGTCTGGAGCTGTTGACTGTTTGCAGCAGTAGAGTTCTGCCTTCCCAGAATTTCTCTTCCCTAGAGAAGGAAGACAGAATTTTTAGGTGACTATAAGCATATGCTCAACATACTATTTAAGAGGTACCTATCAGCTGTAGACAGCCTAATCCAGTGGAGTCATATCCTGAAGAATGAAATAACTCCAATACCCTCCTGCCTTTCCCCTTCTTTTTGTGTGTCCCTGCACAGGAAATCTCCTAAATGGCCATTATTTCTCATCTGTGAAACTCGTGTTCTGTTTGGCTCATCACCTACCATGTCTTCCCACCTGGTATTGATTTTGATGGACACACTAAAATTAAATTTCTGCTGCCTTTTTATGAAAGATCTTCACAACTCAAGTGCCTTAACCACCCTTAGATAATCAGCAGACGAGTAAGAGACAATTACATTGTTTCACTCAGAAACATGAATACCTTTATCAAACCCCATATGGCAGAGAGCACAGCAAAGTTCATCCTCTCACGTACTGATCAATACAGAAAAATTTGTGCCTTGGCTTTGTGAGCCTCGACTTTCACCGTGCTACCTAATGCATTAGGTGAGAATCCATATACCAGGAAAAAGGACTCTTAATTTGACTTTCTTGTGTCAGCTTCAGTGCAGAAAGTGGCAGATGCCTTGGGGAGGTCTGGTCCATTTCATGTGTGACTGGGAAGATCTTGGGGCTCTCTGGAATGTTTTAGGGTGCCAGCTTCAGGCAAGCTCAGCCACTGACAGCTTGAGCCTTTATCCTTGCTGGAGCCTAGAACTCATAAACCCTACTTTGCCAGCCAGGCTCACGGTAGACAGAGAGATGCTGGCAGACAGAGCTTAGAAATATGTTTCAATCATTTAATGAGTTTGAAACACTCTTGGGAAAAAAAAATTCCTTGTGTTTAGGCTAAAACCATGTTACAGCAGTTGTTACAAAGAATACATGTTTCTTTACGCTAACCTAGAATCTGTCCAGCCAAAAAAACCCCAACCCACTGCTACTTTTAATCCAAACAGAATAATTAATGTTTTAGCTTAAGGAATTAAAAGAATATAGTCACTTGTCTGCTTTGATCTATGTATTATAAATTGAAAGTGGGTGGCAGCAAAAAAATTAAGGTAGGGAGTGTTTATTCCTCTAGTTCTACTTTTTGCTTTTGTTATTTTATTTAAAGTGCCAGCATTTCTGGTATCAAGAGGTGTAATTGTAAAGCAACAAAGTGGAGATGAATTAAGATGTAAGCAAATGCTACTTGGTAGGGAGTATTAAGTCAAAGGTCTGATCTATTTGATTTGCAACTGCTGCATGTGGGGTATCCAGTATTGCAATATCCTTTTTTTTTTTGCATTCTGTTTTGATGCAGCCAGACTTAGAAGCACCTCAGAGATGCATATATTTTAAAAACTGAAAAAGAGTCCTGCAATTATTACTATCTGGGCACTGGTTCTGTCTCTGGGAGGTTGATGCTTAGGGTAGATGGAACCCAGCTATGTTTTTCTAGGTGTGTATGGCAACCTGCTGATTGCTGTCTCACCAGAATAAACTCTAAACCTTTCCAGCTGTTCTTAATCTGGCCCCGTAACCTTTAAAAAAAAAACAGAGGCTTTCCATTCCTCAGAGCCAAACTTTGCTAACAATATCTAGGTTGTTTTCAAACCAAGCTTCAAACATAAAAATGACTAATAAATCCATATTCCATAGTAGTTAGGCTGGAAAACTATTATTTTAAAACAGACTCGGGTTTTATGACCCATTTCTAATAAAAATTCCAAGTATGCTTCACTAATGCTACCATTTCAGATACTCAGATCCCGGATGATAGGCATGATATCCAGATAGATACACCAATAAATATGTAAAGGCTATAAATCTGTCTCAAATTAGTGATTTGTAGATGTGCGAGGGGGAAGAGGGCTGGGAAATTCTGTTTTCTAATCTTTCGTTTCCTGACTCTTAATGCTCTGTCACTTCGCAGCTGGCGATTGTATTTTTCTGTGGTTTGCATTAAGTGCTGAATACATTACTCCATGCTCTTCGGGGGGACCCGGGGTTCTGCACAGACTTTTAGTCTGCACCTGATTCCGCTCGTGTCAAGACCAATTTTGGGCAGCCCAGGGTCAGGGCCACACTCAGCATGCTGCGGAGCCCTCCGGCGTGAGAGCGAGGCGGATTTTGAGGAAGGAAACAGCGGATTTTGGGTGCAGCCACAGCCTAGAAACCCCTAACACTTGGGAGTACCGTAGCCCGCTGGCTTCGGGATTCCAGTTCGGGCTTCCTATTAAAACAACAGCACAACCCGTAATAATCACTCGTGAACATCCATCTTTCTGACTCTTTTACGGCCTCGTAATTGCCCCCACCCTGACAGGCGGATTTATGCCCTGGCTGCCAGCACCCGGTGCCAGGGAGCTCCTCGGCAGGAGGAGAAGGGGCTGCCCTTCCCCGGGAGCCGCTCCGGCCGCCTTGGAAGCGGCAAAGCCCCGGTTCCCCGCAGCCTCCTGCTTCCTCATCGCCTCCGACACCCCGCTCCGCTGCTCGGCTTTGGCCGCTCGTTGGGTGCGGGTTCGCTCCTGGGCTTTGGGCAGCCTCCTCTCCCGGCCGGGGGGAGCGCTTTTCCCGAGTAAAACTCAAGGACTATCCCAGCAGCGTGCAGGAGGGAAATCCTCTCCTTTCCGCTCATCCTCTTTTCGTTTCACCAAGCAGGCTGACGTTCAAGTCTCTCCCGCAGATCTCTCTCTCGCCCTCCCGGCAGGACTTCGCAACTTCTGTCGCGGTTACGCTGGCCTTTTATTTGCCTTTTAGCC